>JAPXFQ010000769.1:0-467497 GCA_028564705.1 Apricaphanius iberus | reverse complement strand
TGTCGTAATACATTGATTAATACTGGCAAATCCATCATGACCCAAAATCCTGCTTGGATCATATTAATTTATAGTAAGAAACTTTGTGATAGACTAAAGAAAAATAAATTATTTAGAAAAGTTTATTTTTCCACCTTTGTGAAAAAGTAAAACCGGTTTCATATGAGCTGGCATTAAGCCTTTTCACTATTTTAAAGCAGATAAAACTGATCAAAAGTGATCAACCTCTGAGCCTGACATTGGTGGGTATAATAGGAGATGTGTCATGACCAGCCTGTCTGAGTTTGTTACTGTCAAAGGGAGTAATTTAACCTAATCACCTGCATTAACCTGTGATATGAATCGTGATGAGTTTCATTGGGGGGGTGGGTATCCAAATTCATACCTGCATGCTGGAACATGACCTGACTTTAAATGTAATAGGAGCATTCCCTCCTAAGTCTTGTTGGATCTTTCATATTCTCTTATGTTTGTTGGCCATATATACTATTATATACTCATGTATATATAAATTCCCAATTTTCTTTATACTTTAGGTGATGAATATTGGCATAAGCAGTCATAAGCAGTTGTTCACTGCATACATGCATGGAATTAATTTCCCTTGTTAAGTTAGAATCGAAATTTTTTGTCAGTGAATTGTATCATTTTCTGTTAGTGAAACCTCACAGAAAACAGGTCACAAACAGTTCGCTTGTGATCCTCTATGTTTTAAGGAATAGTTCAGATTTTTGGTAATATAATTCTGTTCAGCAGTTAATAGTTTATCTTCAATAGATAAGTCTCATATCATTTTGTTTTATTTAATAAATATATATTAAAGCTATGTACACATGTAGCAGGATATTTTTTTTTTTAAACCAAATATCCTCACCACCGCAAAAAAAAAAAATCTTAGCACTGCTCAGCAATTTTCACTGCTGGTGTTTAGAAACATACAGTTTGGCACAACTACAGGCAACAGTGAGCACTGCACTGGCTGTAGTCTACAGTTGTCCCCGAATTAGTTTCAAGGCAAGAAGAAAAAAAAATACATAAGCTGTTAGGGAGAGAAAAGGATTATATAAAGCAGAGACCCAGGCTGGGATTTAGGGGAGAACCAAGGTGAAGCAAAGATGAAGTTAAGCCATTAGCTAAATTAAAAGGTGTTTGATTAACTGGATGGACTCTGGAAAAAGTAAAGGTCAGATAATTGAAGAGAGACAGAATAGGAACAAAGTAGCATGTGAAAAGGTTAAGGAAGACACCATAAAGCAGGTATTGGAGGTGTCATTAAGCAAAGGAACCAAAAAAGATTAGCTGACAGAACCACTGTTCAGGAGGTAAAAGAAAAAAGAAAAAAAGAAGAGGCGTGATAGGATGAGGCAAAGGGACAAAATACCATCAAGATATTCAGCTATATCGTGATGCATTTTCAGGTCGACTTTGGTAAATGGGACACATTTTCAGATAAAACTGACATGTCAATTTTGGCATAGAATTTTTTTGGGGGGTATGATACATCCAGACTCAGGACATTTTAGTATATGACAACATGACAAGAACAAGGATCTTTTAAGACTTTAACATTTTCAGTAAAACTAATAATCCTCTTTGTTGCTTGCTTTAAATAGAGAAACACACCTCTGTTCAGTGAGAAAGTAACCACATTAGATTTGATTAGTCTAACACCTCATGACACTACGGCACCTTATGATCTGATGCTATGGAAATATATACGCTGCGGGTGAAACATCTCCTTTCATCATAACATTACTACGCATTTACGCAGTATAAATCACTTGATCAACAGATAAATCAGGTTTTTCTGGACATGGTTAAAGATCACTCCATATGAGCACTGCAGCTGTCGCATGCCAGGTATACCGCCCATAAGCAGCACTGCAACAGCATAAACATAACTGAGACTCAAATATTGCAACAGTGACGCAATAATGACATTAGTTTATCTCAGTCTCACTCTGCTTTCTGCATTGATAAAAAGTCACTCACTGAGGCTTGCAGGATACTTGAAACTGGAAGTAAAACTGCACAACTTCAAAGATTGAAATAGAGTTTAGATAAATCAGTAATCATCAAATGCAGTCCTGCATTATTTAAGCCGTACAACATTTTTTTTACTGATTGAACTAAATATGCATATCCCAAAACATCCCTCATGCAAGTGAGTGTTGTTGATCTACAAAATTCAGCCACAACTTTGCCAGCTTCAAATGTACATAATCCACGTCACCTTGAACACGCCATGGTAGCAGCATCATGCTGTGGGGACGCTTTTCTACGGCAGAGACATGGAAGCTAGCTAGAGATGATGGAAACTGAATGGAGCTCATTACAAGATAATAATGAAAATAACTTTTATCCATCCATCCATCCATCCATTTTCTTAACCGCTTAATCCTTAATGGGTCGTGGGGGTGCTGGTGCCTATCTCCAGCTGTCAATGGGCGAGAGGCGGGGTACACCCTGGACAGGTCACCAGTCCATCACAGGGCCACATAGAGGACAGGACAGGACAGGACACACTCACACCTAAGGACAATTTACAGTGACCAATTAACCTGATAGTCATGTTTTTGGACTGTGGGAGGAAGCCAGAGTACCCGGAGGGAACCCACGCATGCACAGGGAGAACATGCAAACTCCATGCAGAAAGACCCTGGGCCGGGATATGAACCCACCACTGCGCCACCGTGCAGCCTTAAAAATATAACTTTTGGATCCAGCAAAAGATTTTAGACTGGGCTTGATGGTCAACCTCAAGTATTATATCAGCACTCAACATACAGCCAAAGATACAGGAGGGAATGGTATGGCCTGGCATTCAAGAATACACAGAGCAGATTAACCTTAACATAAAATTTTCCATTACACATTACAAATCTAAGTAACACTTTTGAGGGGGGCTTTTTTTTGTTTTGTGTAAAATATACTGAAAACTTTGCATCATTTTCCTTCTATCGAAGTCAGTTTGTTTTTAAAATTGCTGGGGATGACAGTAATAAACCTGAATGTGGTTTAAGAATTGCTGGGGAGAGTTATTAAATATTTATTTAGCCTCTAAATATTCGTTTCATGTTTGATTACAATTTGCACTGCAGTGTATAAACGTGGTGAAAATTGCATCTTTATTAAATCAATACCAGTTTAAAGCCATAGGTTTAAGGATTTTTCAACATCACCAATATTAGGCTGTTGGTTGGGAAGAATTATTAAAATCCACACCGTAGCACAACGAACAATGCTGGAGGTAATATGTACTCGCACCAGCAGAATGCGCAACAATAAAACATGCTCCTTTTGCAACCCCAACACTGTTCTGTGTGGAGAAACTTCAAATTTAACTTACAGCTGGCAGTCCTGCTATAGGGCAGGTGATCCACATAAAGTTGCTTCAGCTGAAAAAATTAATAAATAAATTTCACTGCCCCGGGGGGGAAGTTTGTTTAATGCGAACAGACTGGGAATGAGACAATATTGTTGTTGTAATGTTTTGTTTAAGAGTCCCAAAGAGGAAAATGTTATGTTGTTTTGGTGGAGGGAGCAGGAGGGACGTTTTCCCCAAGTTGCGCTAATGATGCAATGCTGTCGCTATCTATCCAGTGCTTTCAGCGATTCAGAAATGAGAAATCAAGGTAAATCATGGAATTGTGGACAGTGTTTGCCTTGTGCACAGTGATTTCTGCACGATACTGTATACATTTCAGCAGCAGTAGGTTTATCCAAATAACCAAAGACTAATAATTCACTGCATTATAATTTACTTTCACTAATAGATCAAGTTATTTTCCTTTTTAAATTTTTTTCCAACTTTTTTACAGTTGTTATATTTTAAGGCTATAAAACCCCTCGCCACACACTTTTTTACACTTTTCCCAGACATACATTAACATTTACTCACATGTCTTACAGGTTTTATTACTCAAACCTTAGTAGATTAAAAACATAAAAGTCTTAATATGCAATGAAGTCTCTCCGCCCCTGCGAAAGCAAGTGCGTCTTTCTCCACTGAAGGTCTCGGAACAGGTGTCATGTCCTAGTGAGGAACATAACTATGGGCAGTCGTTTGTGCTGCTTTTTTTGTCTGGATAAGAATATTATTATAACCAGCCAATGTTTGGGGACATTGGTGAGTACGGACATATCTTGAGCTGAGGTTATCGTCATTAGTTAGTTGATACCAGGAGCTTACCAGAAACATTAGTGGTGTGTTCATTAATCCATGTTTGTGTGTAATGAATGTGTAATTCTTATTTTATATTACTAGATCCGTTTATTTAATGTTGTTCTGTTCTATTGGTGGTTTTTGTTTGTTTTCTTTTAAATTCTTATCAGATACTGATGCGGAAACTTTGCTGGGACCACAAGTGGCTGTTAGAACAGTGCAGGTAAAGAATTTCCGCATCAGGTTTGGTGGGGACAAACCCGTCCATCATAAATGGTAAATGGACTTATATAGCGCTTTTCTAGTCATACTGACCACTCAAAGCGCTTTACATGGAAGCCACATTCACACATTCACACTCGCATTCATACACCGATAGCCAACGAGGCTCGGTAGGACAATGTAGAATTTTTTGGGTTAAGTGCCTTGCCCAGTGGCACATCAACATGTGACTGGAGGAAGCTGGAATCGAACCTACGACCCTACTCTACCACTGAGCCACAGTCACTCATAAATATTGCTGGGGACATGTCCCCGGCATCCCCCGGTTAAAATGACGCCTATGCCTGTATCTCAACAATGCCCCCCACAATGTTTTCAGCTATTATATGGTTTATTAAGAGCAACTTTAATAAATCCAGCTGAAGTGTGTGGTTATACAGTGCCATTTATAAGGCAGCGTAAATAGAGGCTGTCATCCATCCATTTTACTCCCAGTCAATATTTGCAACAATCTTTTCAATTAAATAAGGAAAAAAAAGATATTACACAGACCTGACGTTCAATTCAGATACTGCAATTCAATCCAATTGCACCTACTAAATAGTAACAACCTTATGTCAACCAATGTTGACTCAATGGTCTCATTTACTAGTGTTTTTATTAATTTTCTGTGTTCTCTGATTTGAAAAAGTGCTCTCTGAGTTAGTTTCTGGTAGGGCTGGGTGGTATGGCAAAATTTTCATACCACGGTACTTTTAAATAACATATCGGTATTATGGTATTTAACGGGGGGTTTTCCCATACCCTTACAGACTGTTCATATCCACATTATCTTAAATAGCCCATTTTACTGTCATATGGAATGCATCATGTTGTTTTGATTCCAGTATACATTCTTGATGTTCTAAGGCTGAACGTATACTTTTTAAGTATATAGTTTTTAACCTCAATTTGATGCAAGCAGCACATTGTATCTTGAAGAATCCTGCAAGGGGCAGAGTACAGACTCAGACAAGATATTACCAAAGAAGTAAAATAAACATGGTGACCACAGGAGATTATTAGCTGGTTAATATTCAGATAACAACAGAAAAAAAGACCGTAGAAGGTTTGTATGTAAAAAATATTTACCGCTATTTTTGATTTCTTTCCTACTGGTTTTGCCGCTGTTGACCTTGTGAACCTACAGACGATCAAATTGCGCTCAACACCCCCCCCCCCTACTGCTTACTTAGAATAGCGCTGTTAGTTTCTCATCTAAAATCTTAAAGATAATAGTCTTCTAGACTACAGAGGTGATTCCTCTTTTTGTGATAACTTCATCAATGCCACACTTCATATAGTTGTAGTCCGTAATTATGTTTTTTTTTTCTTTCTGTCAATGCTGGTCACCACGTGTTGGTGCATGGAGCTCAGAGCACACACTGTTTTCTTTCTGTTTTTGAAGCATAAACTGTCAACGAAGCACTGCCACTTACATACAGACGTGGAGAATTGTTCTTGTGCTGCAGTATCCTTTGCTGGTGGAGGAAGTTCATGTCAAGCTTTATTCATTGTACCAAGAAGTGTGGTCTTACGTTGAAGCAGTCTGTGTGCCAGCGAGTCACATCAAGAAATGGCTCCATGAGGCGCATCACAACATTTTCTGACAAAATCTAGTGCACAACAACGGCCCCGTACTATTGCCTAACTTAAGACTGGTTTGCCAGAAGAATAGAACAAAAAGATACCTAAAACACTTGGTGTTTCCCCACTTTGTGTCTTCAGCCCCTAAAGATCTTTTAAAGACACACTCTGTAACATTGCAGATATTTGCCTTCTGTCGCCCTCTCATGGCTTGCGGTGTAATGTCACTGTCATAAAACCCAAATTTCTATGGAGCGCGACTTAACAAGCGTACTGACAGTTTTACAAGCTCAACAGCCAAAACAGCAAAAAATCAAGCTAATCGTCTGTTAGTTGATAAACCATCCAACAGCAAAGGAAAACAGACACCGCTTTGAGTGAGTGCCGATCCGCTTCAGGTTATACAATTTCTGACGGTTATTACTATTTTTGGCACAACACAACAAACATCATCATCATGACCCAGTATTGTGAATATCTACAGAGCTACTTCTGCTGAGTTAACTATAATTTAACTATGAAAATATCACTTTAACTGAATAATGTGCACTTAATCGCAGCGGTAACTCACTACTAAATGCGCTGAAACTATACAGTGATGCATAAACTGCATAAACAAAATGCATATATGGCAGTTTTATACTCTTTGCATCATGACTTTGAAGCTGCTGGCTATTATCAAGACCGACCCGACAGCCGAAGTGGATAAGGACATTTCTATGGAGTGCTTCTGAAGAAGTGTAATGATGGTTTTACAAGCTTACCAGCCAAAAATAACAATAAATGAAACTGCGAGTCAGTTGGTAAACCGTCATAACGCCCGAATAACCCCGGAGAAAGGATTTACTACTTACCAATCCAGTAGCAACATGGCTAGTTTAGCGTCTGTACATCCTGCTGTATCTCTAGGTCTCACTCACAGCAGCTGACCACACAAAACTGAAAAGTTGTAACACTGGGTTTGAGAATTTAATTCTACTTTGACCTTAACTGAGCAACAGTTTGACAGAAAAGATTGTTCACAGCAGTGAAGGGAAGGACGTTTTCACTCACCTATGTCTTCTCCCAGCCTTCTGCTCCATGAGTGAGCAGGCAGCAAGAACCACGGGAGCTGTGCTGTTATCGAGGGTGACGCAACAGGGGAACAACCTGGTCACGAGTTCAGCATACAGCTCAGTGGCTTAGCATGCTGTAACACTCCTTACCACCAATTCACACCAGAAACAGAAAATATATTTCACAGCAGTGTAGGGAATTAAATGTTCTCTGACCTGTCTTCCCATCATGTAACACTGCAACTTTCCTTACCCCCGATTCACACAGAGTGCAGAACAGATGAGCCCCGGTATGAATCATCAAAATGCAGAGGTGATAGTAAAAAAAATCCTGAGCCATATATATATATATATATATATATATATATATATATATATATATATATCGACATATATGCCCTGATGAACATAATGTTAAGCGAGATCCAGGGGTGTGCTCCCCTGGGAGAAAATTTCGATATATAGTCCCTTGCATTGAATATTCTGATGTGTTTTGTGGATAAAATAGACATTATTCAGACATGAGATGAACAAACCCAATACAAGCCTATATTACAGAACCATAACTGTGTAGAGCATCAGAGCTCTTGGGACCTTGGGCCTGGTAGGCCTGTTCAGGAATACATCCCTGCTTTTAACTAGTCACTTACATGCATAGGTATTGCTGGTATAGCATACTGAGACTACGGATACTACAGCCATACCAAGACAGGTCAGCAGGTGGTAATTATAATACTACAAAGAAATTAGGAATTAATTAGTAGCCTAACCATTGACTAAAGGGCATGAACAAAGAGACATTCATTTTTCTGAAAAACATTTATTGTATCATTTATTTTAAATTGTGATCACATATTTGTCATTTAGAGAATGTTTTTTTTTTTTTGAGGTTTGCGTATTATAAAATCTTCTGCCTTATATTGTTTTAGCAGTCTGATACAGATTTCCCAAACCCATATCATTATTTTTCATATTATTCATTATCATTAGGGATGCAACGGGACAGGGAAAAGTACCGGACCGTTCGGTACGCCCTGCACGGGACAATCCGTCCTCCTGTACCGCCGCACTTCTGTACTGCCATTGATTTTGTGCTAGTAATTATTTACAGTCACCCCGACGTTACCAAACTGCGGCCCGCTCCCAGACACAGGTGCAACAACCAGTTCGCTGTTCCCCGCTCCAGCAGATGGTTGGCATAGAGACACGTCCTCCTCTCCACAATGCTTGCATCACGGAGAACCGTGAGAAGCGGAAAAATGTACACGGGTCGGTTGCGCTTTTTTCGGAAATGAGCCCTGGTGTGAGGCGCTGCTCAATTTTTTCCCCGACTTGAGAGCTTTCTGCCCGGATGGGCTCCAGCATTCAGGGGCGTTCATCTTCTCTTAGCGGTGCGCCAGAGCACGAAGCAGAGAGGAGATGTGCTGCGCTCCATTCATTGGTGCACACACGAATGCCCTTTGAGCAGCGGGCACATGAAGAATATTTATCCGCCACATATGTCAGTGTGGTCAGATGCGCTCTCGTTTAAAGAACCGGTAAAATACAGAAAACATTCTGTTACTGCGGCCCTGTGTGTGAACCATAATCCCAGAGAGACGTACAGCTCGTCTATGTTGTATTCTCACGCCTTTCACCCACCCACACCTGTAACTGTGAGTGGGAGAAAGCTGTGAAAATACAACATAAACGAGTTAACTGTGGCATTCTGTTTTTTTTTGTTCCCCAAAAAAATATATATATATGTTTTGGGATTAAAAAAAGCAGTCTCTTTCTGCACAAAACATGTACCGAACTGTACCGTGGACTGTCGCCCAGGTACCGAGGTACGGACCGTAACGTGGGCTACCTGTACCGTTGCACACCTAATTATTATTATTCATTATTATTCAAATTATTCACGCTGTAGTAGCAGCTGTAAATCCCATCCCGTCTTGTGCTAATGATGACTGTAAAATATTGTAACGGCTTATGCCATGATTATGTGTTCGGGTATTGTGCTGCACTGTTAAGGGGGTTGGGACACTGTTCTGCAGCCTGCGCACTGGGGAGTGTGCAGCTGAGTGCCATAGAACTGGTGTCCATTACAACCATTGTCTGCATCTATTGGAGAACATTAAAATATTTACAACATTTAGGACATTTTTTTTCCCGCTACAATTTTCTGCATTCCGGGACCTGTGCGAGTCTCTAGTCATGCCTGCGCTGTCATGTACTTTGCGTTCCGGCACCAAATGATTTACAAATTAAACACTGCCTATAACGGATTGGCTTAAGTAGGCCTACAGTGGTGGGATTTAGAGTGAAATCGCCTCTCAGATCTTCTGGTATGCCGGAAATCCGGCGTGGCGCCGCAGCGCCATCAGGCCTGATAGCGAGCTTTCTGCAGTAGTGAAGCCCCGGCAGCTTTCAGTTCTGGTAACCTGTAGGTTGCCTTACTTCTTCTGATAGTCTCTTATTTGGGGTTGAGAAGCTTGCTCAGCTCTGCAGCTAACACCAGGCGCATCTGTTCGCCCAGACGTTATTAAGCTTTCTCCAGCGGTGAAGCTCTTGCAACTTTCATCTCGGGAACAGTTCCTTTTCCTTGCTTCTTCTGATACCGTTTTCTTTGCTTTCTTTTCTACTCCGTCAGTACAACCGGGGAAGCGGTCCGCGGGTGAAAAGTTCTATAGTGCGGTAAATAGCAACACGACCCTCCCATGTAGTGAAAGCTTCAAAAACGAACATCAAAAATGGTGTGTTACATAGACGTTGTGAAAACACAAGTTTTTATGGTGTTTTTAAGGCTTAAAACCTTCCTCTTTGACAAAGCTTACAGTTAGAGACAGGTAGACATAGATTAATGTAAGCCAGGTAGAGAGTGTTAGTAGCTAGGTCTCCTAGTAGCTAGGAGACATGTTAATGTTAGTAGCTATACTGCTTTAGGCTAGGCTGTTGGAGGACATTATTAGAGACTGTTCCTACTTTCTCTCCTACTTCTCCCCAACTGCATGATGTGCTGTCAATTCAAGTGCTAACCTGTTTTCTCTTAGTCTCTTCCTACAGTAGGTGCTCCCGACCCGCCCTGCTTGACGACCCTGACTAAGATGGCATTGCAGTGACGGAACGTTCTCCACGTCCTGCTACCAACTTCTGCATCAGTTCTGTTGCTCTTTCTGTGTCTCTGCTGCCTTCTCCAAACCCAGACGGTCTTGGCAGATGACCGCTTATGCTGAGCTTGGTTCTGCTGGAGGTTTCTTCCTGTTAAAAGGGAGTTTTTCCTCTCCACTGTCCCTTCATGCTTGCGCGGTGTGAGGGATTGCGAGAAGTCACTACGCAATCTTCTGTGGTTCTCTAATTCCAAAATTAAACATTGTATTGTAATAACTCTTCTTGTAAAGTGCCTTGAGATGACATCTGTTGTGAAATGTTAAAAGTGTCATGAAAAGGAATGGCAACATTACAAAGTTTTTCAGTTTGATTTTAATTTAACATGCCGTCTCAACTTTTGTATAGTCCTTGCAAGATTAAATCCCCGGTATCCCCAGGAGTCTGCAGTTTTCAAATAAGTTTGAAAACTGCATGTTATTTTCCCTTCACCTTACAAAAACGCACAAATCTGTGTTCTGTCACAAAAAAATGAAATACTGACCCTTGAGGACTGGGGCCCTACAAATTTTAACAGTGTACCTGATCCAACACCTGATAGTTCATTGAATGGTTTTGTCAGCCTGTCACCAAATCCCACAGGAGCCAGCTAATGATTCACCTATTTGAAACAGCTGTGTTCAAGAAGTGGAACATCTCAAACATGCAGGACACCAGCCATCCAGGACTGATCTGTCACATGAAGTCCCGATGAAATATGTGCAATGTTAAAAAGTTCATTGGGGATAATACTTTGCAAATCTTCGTTATATGAGATGACTCATTGAAATTATTGGTCTAAACTTTAGGATGTTTTTTATTGACCTCTTCTATATATGCAGAGGACAGATCTTGTTGCTAGTTACTGTACTCTTACAGTATTGAAAGGTGGTGTAAAAGCAGGTGGTGTCAAGTTACTCCTGAAGGTAACTTGACAAGTTGTCAAGATTAGGAGCTGAAATCGACCTATCCAAACCTCCTAAATGACAAAGGATGTGTCCACCGGAGTTCATGTGTCTGTTTTTCCATCCATCCATCCTCTATTCCATGTTTCCTCGAAGGGTCGTGGGGTTCTGGTGCCTATCTCCAATGGTCATTGAGTGAGAGGAGAGGTAGACCATGGACTGGTCGACAGTCCATCGCAGGTCTGTTTTTCTTTGAAATAAAAAAAAAAGTTCCATTCAATAGTGACAGATTTTACTCTTTTTCATATTTCCAGAGGATAGACCACACTTACACCACACTGTATGTGGCTGACAGCAGAAGATTGTCTATGAAAAAATCCAAACCACTTGGAAAATGTATTGAGCAAAGCTCTCTGTGTTCATATTCCTGCACTACTCCTGGGGAGGTGTTCTGCAGAAGAGGTAGGGATACCAGTTCACCATTGATGTTAGCCCCCATAGACTGGAGAGCTGTGGAGCCTGAAGACATACAGAGTTCAGAGCACGGCCAGATTTCTCACAACTGAGAGGAACCCCATCAGTTATCAGTATAAGTACTGCTGCTTCTCAACCCCACCTACAAATGCTGACCGCAAAACATTTAACAGAAACTGTTCTCCCATCAGAAAGATGTTCTGGATAGACTGTATTCTCACAGTTGAGGGGAATAAGAGCGTCAGAGCAAAGGTTTGTACAGTGAAAGAACGTAAAAGACAGCCTGTGCGGAAAAAGGGACTTGAAGTGCACTAGACAATGAGAAATGATGAGCTAGTTAATATCAGGACAGGCCGATCACCTTAAAAGTGAAAACCAATTTTAGGTCTAGATTTGAGAAGTTTTGTCCCAAAACCATGATGGTTTTGGGACAAAACTTGCTATTCAAATTTAGAGCCCAGATTACTGATTCTGGGAGCTTGCTGCATGTTAACTCTTTCAAATTACTGTAGACTCTGCTGGCTGTGCCTCATCCTCTCCACCAAAGCGCTTTTACCAGGGGAAGCCTGAAACCCTGCTGAGACTTTCATTAGAAGCTCATAGAGAGGATGATTACAGGAGAAAAACCTAAACAAACAAGAGCTGGCTGCCTGACAGAGAGGCAACACAGAACAACGCCACTCATTTGGGTTTCTGCTGCTGGATGGGGGAGACTTCTGTGCCCCAGGGGGAAGCAAAGGATGAAGGAGGAGAATATATGAGAGAGAAAAAATGCAGAACAGATGAAAAATGTAAAAATAGCTTTTAATTTGGTCAAACCAAGGGTGACTGTGTACTGCTGGAGTGTGTTGCCCCAGCAGGCCGGTTTAACGTATGCAGTGTTGCTGTCAAACATCCACACACAACTGTTAAATTGACAAAAAACTATATACATGATAAATATTTTTTTACTTTTCCACATATATTTTGATATTTATATCATGCAATTCCACTGTAGACCAAGTCTTACAATTATCAGTATACATTTGAATAAATCTTTTAAAATTTTACAACTAAGGAGTTCTTTCCTATCATAATGCCACATGCTTCATTCATAATAGACAGCCAGAATAAATTACAAAAACTTGTTGAGAGTGTTCACTGATAGATGGATTTTACTCTACTATTTTACTCTAGTTCATTACAGGTCCAACATGTAATCATTCATTCAGTGGTTCTGTTTACAATAAAACTTCAGGTTCCTCTCTCTGCGGCACATTCTCTTTCTGTCACACACATACCCACAGGCGGCCCCAACAACAATATGTTCCTCTGTATTTACTGCTTCGGCTGGGTAATAGAGTGAAACAGAGCACCTAATACAAAATTACATTAGCATATCCTGTTTCATTTGATGCGCTTCTCCTCAGTGGTCCCTTTTTTCCTAACAGACTCTTTCACAGGCAGAGATTTTGCTGGCAGGCTTTTGTTGTGCTTGAAAAGCTCAACATGAAAATTCTCTTTATTGTTCTCCATGTGGTGCCGGCTTTTAGTTGCACCTATTACTCTACATGCTGTTAATAGAATGTAGTTAAACTTTAACACCGACAAACCATGTGCTGCACTAATAACAGTGTTAAATGCCCCTCTTACATGTTGGACATTTCCCTGGTTGTGGTGATTAATTTGTAGTTTGACCTAAACGGCGAGTGTGAACCTAACAGTTATTGCTAACATTTTATTGGAATAAATAGCTGACGTTAATTTTCAGTTTAAAAATTAATTATCCCAAAGGAAAATGAAATGCTTTCGTAACTCATATAATTCAAGTGTATCTTCAAAGACTCATTGTGGATGTTGATGCTGTTAGCAGGAAGGATCTCTGGTAGCAGTCAGTCTTGCAACGAATCTGAAGAAGCCCAACATCAAAGTAACAGAGAGAATATTCCACAGTAACATTTCCTGGATGATGCCATTGCTTGCCATTGCAAAGCAAACCTACCACTTTTGCTGCTCCTCTTTAAATCATCTGTTAGGCCACATGGTCAGAAAGCCGAGCAGTCGTTGATATAGTCCTTTGCCATTATGATCAATGAATGAGATGGTTTATTCTTCCTTCTTCTCAGCATCCACAAAGCCTGTTTGAAACTCGACTGGAATTTAGTATTGTTATTCAGGTATCGTTTGAATTTTTGAGATGCTAATGAACTGCAAACAGCTGTAAAACAATACTTTGTTGACAGAGTTATGCATCTGAACTGTCTGAAAATATAAAACTAGAACAAGTATGCTTCCAGTTACACAACATTTAAACCCAAAGAGAATACTTGTCCAAAAAGCAGTACCTCAATCAAAAATGCTTGTCCATTGGGTTCAGTGGAAACATTAGATTTAAAGACATGTAAAATGTAGTGGTTTAATATCTTTAGTCGCATTATAAATTAACTTTAAAAATGAAGTCATAGTATGGTAAGGTAGAGAGGAATATCGAATTTGAATATGGAAGCGTAAATCCGTTGCACACATACAACTGCAAACAGATATAGTGCAGTCTAGCCTCCGGCTAGCAGACGTTATGGCCAGTGACAGAGATTGCAAGAGGTTGAATGCCCCATTCTGATGGTAAGCCCTCCGGTTTAGGAGCACCTCAGATTCTTAGTAAATTATGCAGATACACTTGAATATTTCTGAAATATTTGAAAATTATGCTGCTCGGTTGCACATTTCTTGAATCAGAGTATGTTGTTTTTAATAAATGCACAGCATCTTAGTGTTAGCTAATTTTGCCTTTACTGTAGAGCATCCATCCATCCATCCATCCAAAATCTGTATATCATCTGTAGGGTGGGGTGGGGTGGGGGGGGCTGGTACCTCACAGGACATACAACCTCACACTCTCACACTTAAGGGCAATTTAGAGAGACCAGGTAACCTGAGGCCATATCCACACGTAGCCGGGGTTTTTTTTAAATGAAGATTTTCCTCCACTCCTTAAAAAAAAAATCTCCATCCACACATAACTGGATAAATGCGTTTTCAGCACATCCACAGATGTGGCAAACCTGTAGGGGGCAGTAGTTCTTTTAAATCCTATCCGCTCAGAGTAATTTTCTGTCCTCTAACTTCAGCATGCAGCAGTGATGGAGATTGTAAAAGCAAGCGAGCAAAATGCGCTTTGACAACTGATGAAGCCAATACAGCTCTGAGGGTATAAATACTGTTTTTGAGAGTAAACACCGGTCGCACAAGTGATGTTTGAGAATTTCTGACGCAGATAGTAATGTCACGGCTCTTAAAACTCAGTTTTCATCCGTCCACATGCAGATACTAAAAACAGAGAAAATGCAGATCTCCACTTTGGCCAGAGTTTTAAAAAATACTTGATTTTGGTGCCGAAACTCTGCGTTTACGTGTGACAGGCCAAACTGTAGAAAAATATCTCAGTTTTGTGAGTATCTACAGGTATGCACCGGGAGAACATCCAAGCTCCATGCAGAAAGACCCTATGTTGACACATTTCATACAGCACCATGTGAACATTAATGTCAGTGTACTAAAATAATTTAAGTTATTTAAAAAGAAAGGAGATTATTGATGATGCTATTTTCTAAAAATAAATTATTTAAAATGTAAATAATAAACTTTTTTCAATATTTTATTACATATAAATAAATTTACTCCAAATACAGTTTGATTTCATATTCTTTAGACATAAACAGTTTACCCCTCCCTGACTCTACTGAAAATGTGAAATTAAAGGCATGTTACATGCCGAATAGGGATTTTTGGCGCACCGTTATACCCTTTACTTTTCTAACCTTTTACACATCCCAAAGAAAGCAACAAAAAAAGAAATGTTTACCTTACATTGTGGTTTATAATATCAATGTTTTGGCAAAAAATGCAGTTATCTTTTAGTTGAGTTTAAAAATGGATAGGAGTAATGGTACAATAGGTTTAAAGGCATGTTTGTGCTCCAACCACTGAACAAAATACACGATAGTTACATTCAAAGCAGAAGCTGTACAAACTGAGCACTGATTACTTGATATTTCCACATTTCTACTTGTAAGAGTAAATTGACCATTGTTTATAATGCGTCCCTAAAATTCATTAATGTAAAAGGAAAATCAGACATATATAATTATTTGATGAGGAAAAAAAGGTGAAGTTATGAGACTTTGTGATAATGACCAAATGACAAGAATTTGTCTAATACGTGAAAGATAGACAACTTACACTGGACACACCATGGACTGATTGGAATGGTGTTTTTTGTGTGATGTGATTGAATCATGCTTCCAACTGCATATCATTTTCTGAAGCAAAACATCCAGTTTGATGGCCCCAGATACTAGCCGGGACTACATTTTTGAAAAAGCTTTGAACAGCAAAAGCTCTGAACAGGAGGTGATCACAGAATTGGGTCAGTGTGTATGCACTATGCTGCTAAGAATGGGATACAACTTCATGTGTAAAAATGCAAACTATCCCTTTAAAATATTCAAACGCTCGTAAGAGCTGCTGAAACATGTAGAACCTAATACCTTGTTTTGGACAGAGTTTGTGCACATTGACTCTGATGCATTTTATTAATTATCTTTTTTCCTAGTCTTCTTCTCTTTTTACTTTTCCCTCTAGGGGTCACAAAAGTAAACTATCCATCTTCATTTAGTTCTGGTATTTGCATCCTCTAACTTAATGTTCTCTTTCACCTTATCCATATATCTCAGTTTTGGTCTTCCTCCTGCCATGTGAGACGTGTATCTCCATCCTCAGCATCATACCAATATAATCATCATCTCTTCTCTGAACATGTCCAAACCATCTCAGTCTGGCCTCTCTGACTTTTTTCCAAAACATATAACATGAGCTTTCCCTCTGATGGACTCATTTCTGATCCTGTCCACCCTTGTCACTCCCAAAGAGAACCTCAACATCTTGAG
The DNA here is from genome assembly GCA_028564705.1 of Apricaphanius iberus. NCBI lineage: Eukaryota > Metazoa > Chordata > Actinopteri > Cyprinodontiformes > Aphaniidae > Apricaphanius > Apricaphanius iberus. The sequence continues at coordinate 450,999 of JAPXFQ010000769.1, read as the reverse complement.
CTCTGAAACCTCCACTTCTGCTTTCTGTACTGACCTGTGAGACAGGCCTCACTACTGTCTGATACACTTTTCCTTTTATTCTTGCTGAAAACCGTTTTATCGCATTCCAATCCAACCTGCTTTCACACACCTCTTCACCCATTTTCCACCCTCACCATCAAACCTAATTTATATTTCTCTGTCAATAAGTTTGTATTCACATGCACAAGAATGGACAGAGATGTTTTATTTTTTTACCTCTCCGTTGTTGTAAAGCAATTGCATTACGGGGACCATGCCTAGCATTGCAGTGAGATCTCTGGTTTACGACAGTTTTTTCACTTCAGCTTGTAAATGCACCTACACTAAATGAGCAAGTGCTGCCAGCGAATGAGATTTGATTGAGCTGGAAAGCTTTTCACTAGAGTTTTACCTTATTGAATACTCAATGTAAACAAACAAAGACAGTGGTCTGTTTTGTTGTTTTCTACACAGACCATGGTAGATAAACTGTTCTGGTGCTGATGTTGCGCAGACCAATCATAGGTGTGCGCTCTCCGTTGCATTCGACTGACATTAAAAAATGTAGGCTCTACTTTATGCGTCTTTGCATGCCGTTGGAGAGCCTTTGCGTTGTTGATTAATGGTGCTGTTTGTCTCCACACCTTCTTTAAAGAAGCTGAGAATTATAAACTAGGCCTAAGTAATTAAAGCTCTCTACCTTCTTTATTTCGATTCCTTGCAAAGTCACTGTTCCACTTGTGCCCTCTCATTTACATATTTTTTGTCATGCTGTGTCTAACCCAGAACAGGAGTTTTAAAGCAGTATTACACATTACATATTATATTACATTTACAATAAAAATAACCAGACCTGGGGCCGTATTCACAAAGAATCTTAGGGCTAAAAGTAAGTCCTAACTGCCGAATTTAGGAGTAACTCCTAAAAAATGTGGGCGTGTCACTCTTTAATTTAGGACTCCTAGTTTCTTAAGATAAAAGTAATTCACAACCACTTTTAGGCCTGAAAGTAGCTTCTAAGTCTGGGAGTTCTTAAAAGAAGTCAAGTCCTAACTCGCTAAGACCTATTCACAAAGACTCCCAAAATGTCTGCAGCCAGACGCAATGTGTTGGACACTCTGGAAGATTCTGAATTGACCAAACGATACCGACTAAATCGTTTATCACAGATGTGGTGCGGGATGCAATCGCGTCTCCAACTAAACGTAACAACCAGATCAGTCCAGAAATTAAATGTTTAGCAACACTAAGATATTTAGCCACAGGGAAAATGCAACTTTGCAACGCGGACGACTTGGATATATCACAACCATCTATCAGCCAATAAATCCACCAAACTCTTAAAGCGCTCTGTCGACCACACATTATCCAACAACTCATCAGTTTCCCATTAGACATCCAGCAACTGCATCGAATTAAAGCCAAGTTCATGGCGATTGCAGGTATGCCGGGGGCGCTTAGGAGTGCAGACAACTTACATTTATTCTCTTCTGGTGCTGTGTTTATATCTTTACATTCTTTTTTGGTCATATTTTTCAGTCTGTTTAGTTTTCTCTATTCGCTGTCACGTTTTCTCGTCTATTACGTCACAGTATTTGTTGTTGAACTGCCAAATAAGGTAACGGACTTCCGGGTAACCAATTTCGTGACGCCGCCATTTTTTCTCCCCCACAGCGATTTTGTATTCCAAGGTCAGTCATGTCGAAGTTACAAGAAAGCAAGTCAAGATGTTCAGTTATTGGGTGTATTAACCCACACAAATCCCTACATCGACCCCCAGCATCAGAGCTCTGAGAAGTGCCTGGTTACATTTTATTTTTAGTGGAAATATACCGACATCCGTGGGGAAAGTTCTCCTAGTTTGCGCGAAGCACTTCGAGGACGAGTCTTCGAGGAAGACTTCGTCTGATTGAGGGGGTCAGTTCCTTCTCTCCACGGAAACGACGGACAAAGCAAAGCGGTAGGCTTCAAATAACACTAAAATGACAGTAAACGTTATTTTAAACATGAATGTTGTGTGTTGATATGTCGTACGGGCGAATGATTTGACAGTTGTAGCATTGTACATTCTGCTTCTGTTAGTGATGTGTGCTAGCTTTTAGCTGAGGATATAACTGTACTGCATGCTTTGAATAAAATGATTGGGCTTTTTTTGCCGGTTTTGGTCGTGAGGTACACATAATGTACAGGAATTTAGCGGTGTTTTTGACGCTTGCGCTAGCGAACTCCGTGAAAAGGCTGAGACTTTTTTTTACTTCGTTCATAACGTGTTAGTGTGGAGGGAAATTAGCCTCGACAAACTTGGTCAAAGTTCATGAGAGTGTCAGGATTATTTCAAACTGAGGCGTCACAGAGGAACCTTGGGCTGGTGAGTGACATCATCACAATAAATAGTTTATCTGCAGGTAGTAATCGTATCGCTGCTATCAGACAACAAAAATGTCCGAACGGGGTGGAGCGGAACGCTCTGTAACCTGGAGGGGGCGAAGCATGAAATGTTTCACTTACATTTAAAGGGACCGCACCAAAATAAGTTTCTCTAAAGATGCTCCTCAGAACGGTATAAGGAGGGTCTGTGGGGCTACAATAATATGGAATTCAGACCAAACCACTGTGGTTCTACTTTACATAGACCACAAGTGAATGATTTACATGTGAAAAGAAGGATTTAAAAGCATGATATATCTCCTTTAAAAGTTGGCTATGATCTTGTACCAAATTCTAGTCTTTGGTGTTTTGGGGCTGAATCTGTTTGTAAGTTTTTAATAACATTGGAAAACTACAAGCTTAGGATTTGTTCAGGTTGGAAGAATGTAAATGTGTAACTGGATTGTGATGCTGTGATAATCACATGAAGCAATTCCACTTTCATGTCCTTCAAGTCATTTTCGCTGATGCATTTGGCTCTGACATATTTTCCTTTCCTGCTTTTATAACATTCATTCGCATTTCCAAATTTTTCTGTTAATGCCACCTCTTCCCCTGTGTCTGCCTGTGGTCATAGCACCGTCTCCACTTTCCTTCTATGCATAACAATGGTGATGAAGATAATAAGGTATCAGTGCTGTCTCTATGACACTCTCTGAATATGAATGAGTGTTGCTTATTCTTGCTGAGAGCAGGCAGGGATAACAAAGATTGCATTGAGAATGATGAATGCAATTCTGAAAATAAACTGTAATTTGATCTGTTCAACCTGATTCAGGTTCTGGTCTGTAACGGAGTGCAGGACAAACAAAAACAAGGACGGTGAAATATCTCTTTGACCGTAGCGTGGACATTTACATTTAAAAGTGACCGTTTGGGGACATAAAAGACAAAGTAGCGTCTATTTGGGGCATTACAGCAGAGTTGGAAAACGATGGGGAAATAGGTTGTCATTGAAGAGGATTAATATTACTCTGGAAGTCTTTTACTCTTCAAACCAGAGACTCATCCTTGTAATGGACTGCCTTAAGCAAACCATAGGATACCCCGTTAGGGTAGGATAGATATTTTTCGATTTAGTGGAGGAATGTAAGATATTTCAGAGCAAAGTAGAAAACAGCATAGGACATACAAGTTTTAAACAGTATTACTGGGAATAAAAAGAAAAAGCATGTTGCACCGAACAGTTCAGTTTTCAGCTTGTACTGAGTATTATATATACTTACTATAGCAATAAAAAAAAAACATGCATGGCAATAAGCAAACATCAGCTATAATATCAGCACTATTGTAAATTTGGTCACAGTGTTGCTGGACACAATCTATTTGGGTGTTTCACAAGAGGTTATGTAATCAGATTGTAAATAGTTTAGAACATTTAAAATTCAAATAGCTCTTTTGTGTTTTCTGTGCATCTTCTGTTAAGACGTCCTGTTCAGTATAGACCAAATGAACATGGCACCTTGAAGTATATATACTTCAAGGTATATATACTGAACGGAATACAATTCCAGAAAGAAAGTGCCCAATGTCACTCTGGAGCCTGAGTCCAGCTTATAGTGTGAGGCCAGGAATGGACCCCGGTCTTGTTTGGGAATACAGCCAAAACTGGGTGGAAAACTCCATCTAAGGCTAAATACTGGCATGATGTTGGTCTCATGTTACACTTCACTTATTTTAGTAAATGCAGACAGTGTAAAAGTTGTGTTGTAGTTAGCCAATCAGAGGACAGAAGCCTGCATGTCATTAATCTTAATAAGCAGCGCCCAAATCGTCCCACTTCTCTCACAATAATGAGGAAGTAATTCCAAAAAGAGGAGTCACATCTGTAGTTTAGAAGTTTCCATCCATCCATCCATTTTCTTACTCCTTAATGGGTCGCGGGGGGGCTGGTGCCTATCTTGCTGCTGTTCTTATATACATATATGTTTTCTAACAAAACGGTAATAATTATTGACATCCTACATCCCTACTAGTAAGTGTTTTATCAATCAACCTTGTAGTAAACACAGTTGGAAAAAATGTCCACTTTATGAATCACATTTACCAAAGAAATGAGTTCAGGTGTTTTTGGATCATAGCCCATGCACTGTACAAACACTTTCTGCCATAAATGGTCAATGCAAAGCGCGTAGTGAATATTCTGCATTGACTTTAGCTAGGTGATATAAAGCATTTCCCTGGTAACCATGGCAACTGAGAAGCGGAGAAAACGCAATGTGAAGGCCTGGGAAACCGTGTTATTTCAATCAATCAATAAACTATAACTATCTACTGTATATAGAGCTTTAATCAGCTAAAAGGGGAACAAAATGCATCATAATTTAAGACAAAAATGATTTTAGCAATAAGAAACTGTCTAACAACTGAGTTTTATCGCTTGTGCTTTTAAGAACATTAAATATAAAGTTTAAATTATATGAATGATTTTTCTAGAAACAAGATTGGAATGAAAGCAAATTAACAGACAGAACTGACAGAAAAGGTGTGCTTTAAGTCTATGTTTAAAAAGTATCTATGCAAACTATTGCTTATCACAATTGAATGGATGATCTGCGAGTGATACAGCTTTAATGCAGCAGCTTTTCAGACATAGAAAAGAAAGGCCGGGGAGGTACACAGTTCCAGCAGGTTGGTAGATCTAACAGTGGGCCCAGTTCAACAAATGGATCTAATAGGGCTGCTTTAGGGAATCTACTGTACATCAGCTTAGCTCCCTCCATCCAGATGGTGCACGCAACCATTGTGCTTCATTATGCAATATATTTTCATTCAGATTCTCATTTTCATTCACAGTTCAGGCATGGATGGGATGACTGGTGGTTGTGTGTTCTTGTGTGTCTGTGTGTGAAGCTTTACAAGTCTGAAAATGTGGCTTGAATTCACAATTTTGCCATCTCACGAGCTGCACTGTCAGTGTCCTCGGCATCCAGAAAGTGCGTAAGCAAGGTCCAAAGTGTGCTTAAATTTGCACATTTTTCTCTACCTAGTTTTTTTTCTATAAATCCCAAACTTGACTCCGTTTTCAGACCCTATTTTGCATGTAAACAAACTTTATATTTGAGACCTCTGATTTCTACCAAGTTTTGAAGTTATCAAACTCCAACCTTAAGGATACGAAAAACACACAAAGTGCTGCAAAACAAATGCATTTGACAGATCCATTCATCAGCAAGTGGCAGTTGCTGGTTGTTGGAGGGTACAGGTATATGTTACTGCCACGCAATGAGGGAAAATAAAACAGCAATGTACTTAAAAAAGCAGCTGTAGCATCAATTTAGGATGACATTTAAAGCAAGTTCTGAACAACGTGTTGTCCATTATTCTGCATTGAGAAATATTAGTAAAATGTCTTGTAAGGAGAGGGTGTTTAAGCAACATAATCCCCTCTGGACCAGAAAAGCCCAGAGAATAAAACAATACCAGGTGTTTATCTTAGACCTTGTAGGCAAGTTAAATGAAGAAATGCATGTCCTTACAATAAAAAAAGTATCATGATTTATAGTTTAAGACCCAGGCACAAAGAAGTTAGCTGTTGAAATAATCATTTAATGGAGAGCCATTCAATCTAACAGTAGACTCAGCAGAACTTGAAGCAAGGAAACACAAGAGAATTCACGGGGGCAACACAATGTTACCCAGCAACACACAACAATAATGATGTGACATTACAAACTGAGGAACTGACAAAGGACAGAAATGAATTTAGAATAAATGGTCGCAAGATAACACTAAAGATGAGGTTACATATTTGAATTATAATCATGAATGTAAAGAACAGAAATATACAGTATATATATATATACACACCAAGGAATTGATGGTTGACTCTAAATATTTTCTGTTTTTGAATCATCCTACTCAGTTGCACATTTAAATCTGAGTATGCCACTTTATTTCTAATAACTGTACAGTACTTGGTTTTGACATTTTTATCCTAATTGTACATATACTATATTTTTAATACTGTTTTTATAAGACTTTTTTATTTTTCTTGAATGATAAGTGTTTATATTATCTGTCAGTTTGCTGCTGTTACAACTGAATTTACCCTTTGTTGAGCAATAAATGATTGTTCTGTTCTACTGGGGTTCTTGTTTGTGAATCCACAGTATTGTTCTATGGAATAGGTATGTTGACTTCATTGTGATTAGAGGCAATGGTCAGCTAATTAGTTTAGTTTTTTTTTTTTTTTAGACCTGAGGACTTTTTTGTCACGGTTGATTCAGCTACATGTAGGGAAGAGTACCAAGGGACAGCAGGTGGATTGTCAAGTATTGATTTAGGGACTAAATAAATCAGCAGCTGACTGTTGTGTTATTGTCAATCATTAAATTTGTTGATTGTGTTATTTTGCTTCATGAAAGCCTAGTCTTTTCAGTACTGTGCTTATGGTGCAGAATATTTTAAAACAACCATTTTTTTTGCACATGCAACAAACAAACAAAAAAAGAAAAGGAAATCCATCAGTCATCTGGGCTCAGACCCTTATCATAAATCTTACATCCGCCCCTGGTTGGTTGTACAGAACAGGAGATAGGATAGACTGGAAAGGAGATGATGTGGGCTTGATTCACAGGACCTGGACACCTAGCTGTCAATAAGATGATCATAAGCTACTTGTATACCAAAGCAATCTACAATCAAAATGAAATGCTCTTCGACAGCCCAAACTGGGTCATACAATTAAAAAAGAAATGTTGACTAAGAGTGGTCCAAAATTAATCTACAATAGTCTGATAGACTTCTCAGATTGTGAAGAAAATGCCAAGATATTGGTATAAAATTGAGTATCTGGGTACTGTGTCTCCACTTTTTTATTGTAAAGGAAAAACGTGCATAAAATTATCTTGTTTTTTTTATTAGATTAGCTGTTTTGGTGCTATTGGAAATTTTAGAGAAAAACAGAAGACTCAGTGAGTTTCTGTCGGCTACTTATATCTTATATAAAAGCTGCATAATCTAAACTGAGACATAAAAATGCAGATATTCCAGCACATGGCCTCCGGCATCAGTGCCAGCACAGCTGAGCCACACTATCAAAAGCAGCTGTCATAAGAGACTGGTGTGTTGTAGAGAAAACCCTTTTCTTACCTTGAGGCATTGCGTGGTGTAGTGGTTAAAGACGGGTGCCCCATTTACAGAGGCCTCAGCCCTCGAAGTGGCTGTCGCGGTTCAACTCCCGGCTGTGGATATTTGCCAATGTCTCTCCACAACTCTCTTCCCCTTTCATATACCTGTCCTCTGTTAATAAAGGACACTATTTCCACAAAACCTTTAAAAAAAACAAGTGTTTACCTAAAAAACAGCAAGTTTCAAACCTATAGCCATGCACATGAATTATTATTCATTATTATAATTTTTTCATTATTCATTATTCAACACAGAAAGGAGCAGAGCGGGTCAATACCACAGCTCCGCAGACAAATGTCACTTTGATGTCATTATCTCGAGCCTTTCAGGCAGAGCTAACCCCTTCCAAAAACATGTTTTCTATGACATTGTGTAACATGTTTTTCAAAACCTGCAGCATCGATTAAATTATGTTGGGAAGTAGAAAAAACCTAATAGACAAATAAAGCGAAAAAGATCACAATCAACAAATGTTCTCTCAGACATAGAAGAACTAACATATGAGATATGTCTGCAGGCTGTAATTTGAAAATGCATCAGAATTGGTATTCAGGAAATATAGCTCTGCTCATTAAATTTGCTGCAAGCGAGTCCATAGAAATCTGTGAATCTCCTTTAGAAAGTCTGGGGAACCAGTAATGAGGACCATTTAAATAGATAATTAGAATGTATCGCTGTGTGGAAGAAAATTAATACTCTACTTCACCCTGAACACACTATCCCAAGAGTGAGCTATGGTGATGGCAGCATCATGCTGGTCTGAACTCGTTTGAGTTTATGGGAAAATGGATTAAGCTAAATGAGGCCAATTCTAAATGAAATCTGTGAGAGGCTGTAAACGTATGGATCTAGCGGTGCATGAAATCCCGATCTAATACAGGGTAATTACAGGTAACCATGTCCTAAAAATGTTAAAACTTCCAGGATCTGAGTACTGTTTCAAGGTAGACTATGTTAACTGCTAAGAACAGTGTAATGAAAATGAAAATCAGAAGCTTCTCTTTCTCAAGTGAAGTATACGGGGAACAAAATGCTCCCCATCCTTTAGCTGGATGATACAAAATCTTCATGAGAACCAGCAGAAGGCGGGGCGGAGCAGTTGGTAGCACTGTGGTCTTGCAGCAAGAGTTTGCAAGTTCTCTTTTTGCGTTGGTGGGTTCTCTTTGGGTACTCTTGCTTAATCCCACAATTAGAAAACGGGATTGTTAGGTTAATTAGTCTATCTAAATTCCCCCCAGGCAGTAGCGTGCACATGGATGATTGTTAGTCCTGTGTGTTTCTGTGTTGACCTGTGATACACTGGCGAACTGTCAAGGGTGTACCCCCCCTCTCCCACAAAGACCGATGGAGATAGTCACCAGCACCGACACCCCCCAACCCCAGGATATGGATACGTTTTCAAGAAATAACAGCTATAAAAATCTTATTAACACATAATGCACATCTAAAAGAAATATTAGCCACAAATAAAACTTCTGTATTAGGATTTTTTATATGATGTCACACTTCAATCTTCCTCAAAGAGCCCTCTCCAGAGCACTTTCAGGCAGCATGCATTTATTTTCCAACTCGCAGAAAGCAGCTTTATATTTCTCAGGAGCCTGGCACACGTGTGAAGCTGTTACTTTTCACTAAGTTAGTCTGCAAGGTACCTCTCATTTCACTGAGAGGAGGGCAGCAGTCATTAATCACAGACGGATGGAAGAGAAAATCAGACTCATCAGTATAGTAGCAGTATCACATTTCTGAGCCATGCAACTGTGACAATAAGGACGAGGCCAAAAAGCTCCATGGTGCCATAACTGACTGCTAGATATGGATTCTTTATACAGCTGAATTTAGAAAAAAAGACAAAACATGAAACACCAGGAGAGAGCCGGGGGAAAGGAAAAACAAACACACACATCTGCCTATACATTTCACTGTAGGCATGACACCGTCTCACATGCAAGCTTTGCATAAATTACACTCTCAGACATGTACAACTAACACACATTTTGCCTATGATGAGTCTAAAAACAAACAGCAATCACACACTTGTTGCTAGGCAACAGCAATGCCGGCTAGATCATTGGGCCCTAAAATGAAGAGCAAGTTGACAGACAGACAGACAGACAGTTGGGGAAACAGCGAGGGGGCGGCTAGTTAGAGAAGCCTGTGGGGGGGTGAGGAGGAGAAGCGAGAGAAGGGAGGAGTAAATTTCAGAAGCACAAAAGTCATGCAAATGGGACCAATTACCAATAGCTATTTTTCATGTAATTCATCAACTAAAAAGGTTTACTTTAAACAAGTAAATCATGCTTTATGCTGAACAGAAAATGAAAATCCAGACAAATTATATTTTTGTAATACTCATATCATCTTAAATTATGTAAATTTGACTTTATGAAATGCAGCAACCAGGCCCTTAACCATTGAATTACAGTTTGCATTTAATTATTTGAAAAGTATTTATACACAACTAATAACCTTAAACATGCAGCCAGAGCTACAATGTAAAAGGTTGGATCAAAGCAAGACGGCATCTGGGTCAAATTCAAGCTGGATGATACCTCTACTTATGAGACCTTGAAGAGGGACCCAACAAGCTCAAGAAAAAGGCCATTGAATTCTTAAAGAAATTACAAAAAAATGAAGCGATTGATCGAAGCCTCTACTACAGACTATATCCAGGTGAAGCCATCCCATGCATATACAGCCTCCTGAAAATACACAAGAGAGGGGAACCACTTAGGCCTATCATCAGCAGCATCAACTCGGCTACATACAACATCACCAAAGATCTAGCCTCCATTCTAGCTACACAGGTAGGAAACACACCACATTACATCCAGAACTCCACAGAGTTTGTTAGCAAAGTCAGTCATTTGAAGTTGACACAGGGGGAAACATTAATATCCTTTGATGTCACATCACTTTTTTCTTGCATGCTACATATTTACACCTTACTCAACCTCTGCCTTTCCACCACATATTTTAAATACAAGTACAACTTCTACAGGCAAAAACATGGATGCGCTATGGGATCCTCCTTTCTTTGATTGTGGCTAATCTCTACATGAGAGAAGTAGGAAGAAGAGCATTGAACGTATTTAAGGGGCCCATCCGAGGGGTGGGCGGTATGGCAAATTTTTTATATCACGGTATTTTTTTAAAACATATCGGTATTATGGTATTTAACGGTCTTTTTGCCATACAAGGCCGTACATATCCACATTATGAATGAAGAATATAAAAATGTGCTTTAAATAGCCCATTTTACTGCCATATGGACTGCATCATGTTGTTTTTTCCAGCCACAGGTGAATGATATGAAAATAATTAAAATTATTTTGATTTTGGTAGACATTCTTGATGTTCTAACGCTGAAAGTATAATTTTTTTTAAACTTCAGGTTGGCGCAAGCAACAAATTGCATCTTCTAATCGATTTGCATGTAGTACTGAAGAATCCCACTAGGGGGCAGAGTATGGACTCAGATCGAAAAAAAGAAGAAGTAAAATAAACATGGCGACCGTACGTGATTATTAGCTGGTTTATTTACAGATAACAGAAAAAAAGACGACAGAGGTATCGTTGATGATATGTAAAACATATTTACCGCTATTAATTATTTCTTTCCTACTGGTTTTGCCGCCATTGACTGCGTTTACCTACAGACGGTCAAATACCGCTCAACACTTCCCCCTACTGGTTACTCTCAATAGCATTTGTAAAAGGTATGCTGTTCGGTTCTCGTTTGACATTTTAAAGCCGATAAACTTTTTAAAATATAGACGAGGCTCCTCTTTTTTGGAATTACTTCATCAGAATTGTGTGCTTCGCACCTGCCAGCAGCTGTACTTAGTTAAAAAAGTTTTTTTCTATACTATGTTGAAGAGCGTGTAGCAGTAAATCGTCAACCCATATGTGATGGGAGTTTCTGACAAAATATGCTGAATATTTTCTAAACACAACATGCCAGTGCATTTTGAAGACAACGATATACATATTTTAGACAGAGAAGACAGATGCCTTGAAAGAGGAGTGAAAGAAGCTATATGTCAAACATATGAAACCAACCTTGAACAAAAAAGGAGACCTCAGATTCCCCCTATCAAACTCATATAAAGCAGCTTTGAGTTGTTTACCTAAGAAGTTTCACAGAAACTCACACCTTAAAGGGAGGATTTTTAGAAATATACGTTTTTGCAATATTTCTAAAATTTGTCCCCAAATACCACTGACGAACGATTAGGTAGGTGTTTTAAAACGGTCCATTTAAAGATATGAATCTGACCCAAACAATTATCAATTCATTACGAAGGTTCTTGTTACACTTATATGTTCAGATTTAGAAAATACTGACATTTCAGATTTAACTGGGTAGTGCAAAAAATATTGAAGAAACACCCAACGTTTTCACCCAACTATTTGAAGTTACACAACTTCTCTTCTTTTTGATGCTGTTATTTTATTCTTTATGTCGTTTTAGTTACGAGAGTCTAATGTCGGGCCATTCATCGACCCCTATCTCTTGTGCTCAGTGGGTACAGGCCACAAACACCTGCTCTGCGAGGAGACATTTTTTAAGTTGTATTGTTGTAGAAGGGTACTATAACCAATAGACACTGGCAGTAACCGTTGGAAAATGAGTATCCTTTGTGTTCTCATCTCTGTGAGATGTAAACACAACTTGAAAATTCTGCTAGCGCACGCGAGTGGAGGGGCAGTTTCCTCAAAGACACAGAGAAGTGAGGGGGAGGGCTATGCACATGCGCAGGATTCAAAAATGAACAGTCTCTGGTTTCTGAGTCGTTGCAAAGATCCCCTCTAATACTTCTAAGGCAGTTGACCAAAAAAGCACTGAGGTACTTAGAGTCTTAACTGTTAACGACACTAACCTTATCAAGATTACTTAGAGTTTACATAACCATGATAGCCTCATTAGGAATAACAAAAATTTGATCAGTGCACCTTAATGACCCTAACTCTTAGACTTATATATCTGATACTCCCAATCCAGTCTTTCAGAATTCAAGAAGCCTCTTGGATGAGAGGGGAAACATTTTCAAGACGAGAAGAAAAGTCCAGTTGCTTTCATTTAAACTCTCAAGACTGCCATTTCCTGGATGACTGACAATCTACATCAACATTTTTATCCTTGATCCTACAAAATGAAATGTATCAATAGCTACAAAGTCTGCCAAATCTATCAAACTTACCTGACTTTTCAATTAAAAAAGAGACTATGCTACTTCCATGCTGGTGCCAAATCTAGAGCTTAGTCGGTTCTTTTAAAGAACCGATTCCTTTTCCAGTAACACAGGGCCTAGTCGGTGCTGCACCATAACCATCCAACTCACCAATAATCATCCAAAGCATTGTAACACAACTGTACATCCATAAGGGGAGAAGAACACAGGAAGCGTGTCAAAAGAGAGAGATTTTAACAGTAGAAAAGCTCATTGTGATCTTTCAAGTGCTGCTTTTGCGCTTCTGCAATTTGCAGGATTTGCTTATTACGACCGTTCTTGCAAATGAAAATGGGGGGCTGGGGGGTTGGTTGGTTGTGTAACCTCGCTACGCTAAGCTAATATTATCCCCCACCTAAAAACCTTGTTTGGTTCACCATGCAGGCTTGTTCTTGGCAAGCACCAGCTCTGGCCCAGCAAGGAGTTTTTTTGCTAGGTTAAGCACCATGAAACAGGTGCTTTGGTAGAAAACCAGAGAACTGGTTCTACTAATTCAGGCTTTGACACAGAACACTCTAGCTTTGCCTTTCTCATGTCTCATTTTCATATCTCATCTTAACAGGCTGCGTTATCTTGAGCCATCTCCGTAGTTATGCTGCTATAGACATAGATTGCTGGAGGACAGACGGACCACATTTTCCTCATTCTGCTATGTTCTTCTACTAATCTCCAATTAGTTTATTTGCTGTTATTTCAACTGTTAACTTTATGTTTTCTCTCATTTTAGGGTTTTTCTTTCCATAGAAGCTATATCTGGTCTGGTGGTCTGTTCACCTGTGATGCCTTTTTGGAGGAGGGCATTGGTTGGGATGGCGGTCCCAGCCACTGAAATTCTCAATCTACTGCTATAAACGTATTACTTTCTTTAACATAATAACTGTTCTGTTCTTTTTGTGCATCTTCTCTGTCTTTTCAAATCCCCACTTGGTTGTGGGAGATGGCGGCTCATACTGAGCCAGGTTCTGCTGGAGGTTTCTATTTGTTAAAGAGGAGTTTTTCCTCTCCACTTTCGCTATCTGCATTCTCAGAATTAAAGATTCTTGTTAAGTCAAAAACACAACGCAGGTTACTGTCCACTGTTGCTACATGTTCAGCCAGGAGGGGAATGCCGCAAGTCACTTACTTGATGCAATCTGCTGGGTTTCCTTAGACAGAAAACTTTGAAACTGATTGTAATGATGAACTGAAGGATTAATTGGAATGTATGCTTAATTGAAATGAAATTATGCTTCTTGTAAAAAGCCTTAAGCATGAATCGGTTGCAAATCATTGCTATAAATTGCTGATAAATAGCTAATTGAAGCCCTGTAGGAAGTGTAAAAGCAGGTATCAGCAGAGTGGAAGGTTGGTGGGTCAATCCCGGCTTTACATCCCACACATGGAGTTATCCTTGGGCATAATGCTAAATCCTGCCCACACTGCTGCAGACAGGCTGATCGGTGTGACTGTGTGTGTGAATAGAACATGTAGTATAAAACTACATGGCTCAATAAAACAAAAAAGTATTTTATAAATGAAACGCATTCAAAATTATACAAAAAGATAAAGTGCATTTTGTTGTTTGGGGTATTATGTCATTTAATTTGGCTACTTAGCTCAACATTGGATACCCAACTATTTAGTATTGGTGGATTTGTCTTTGGAAGGTAACTCCCAATAGTTCACAGAAAACCCACCTATTTGTAGGATTTTTAATAGAGCATGTCTAAAACATTTTAAAAAACATGCACCTTGGGAAGCTCAAAGACCTAAGAGCTTAATGCTACTTGACATACTAATGACTTGTGTTTGCAAAACACCCAATCTAGGAAATGCTATAAATTTCCCTTGCTGTTTTGCTGTACCCACAAGAGCAAAATAACAAAGATCATGCTTTTTTTGCTTTTGCAGCTGTGCCAAGATGGTTAACACTGTATGTATTGGTAGGTATGGTATTTAAAATATTAAAATAGGCAACTATTTAGTAAGTATTTTAGAGGGGTTCTCATCAGTAATTTCACTATCAGTAGAATGTTGTTTCAAGTAACTATAATTGTCTCGCTTTCCTCATTTTTAGAATGCTTAGATGAACAGCAAACCAATTAAATGAAAATTTATATTTAGATGTAGAAACTTGTTAAAATAACATTTTTGAAACTGATTTCAAACCACACATCTATTCTAAAATATTAGTGTCTCACTTTACTTAATTAGAGATGCACTGCATCCACAGCGGTGACAGGCTGATGTGCTTTGAATATAAATCCGCCTACAAATGTCATAGTAACCCAAGCAGAATATGTTAATTTGCCTATAAAACTGGGAGAAACACAAGATAAACAACTGTTGGCAGTGAATCTCCACCGAGCTGCAGGGAATCACAGGGGTGCAACAAAATTATGTCATCAAGAGGTGACATTACTAGAGTTGGAGAACTGTGTCAAATTAAGATTTCCTCTAACTGATGATGACATAATTGCTACCTGGGGGAAAAAAAGCATTAAACATTTTGTTAAGTGCCTTCCAAAAGTTTTCATATCCTGTGAACTTTTTTCACATTTTGTCGCAGTACAACCAAAAATGTCAGTATAGTTTAGTGGGAATGTAATACAGAGGACTAACAGAATATGGTGTATAGTGTCATGGGAGATGGAAATGATAAACTGTGTTCAAAAATGTTTATAAATAGAAATCTGAAAAATATGGTGCACACTTATATACAGTATTTACCCTCCGAGGCAATACTTTTTAGAACCGCCTTCAACTGTAATCAAAGCTGGAGGTCTAATGGCGAATGTTTACCAGCTTTGCACATCTAGAAACTGTTGTGGAGTTTTTTTTGTGCTCTTCATTTTGACTGAAAAAGTGCCAGTACATTTTGATTAGTTCATTGTAACACAGGAACAGACTTTAAGTAAAACCATTCTAGCTTGGGGTGTAAGCTTAGAGTTGTTACTGTACTGGAAGGTGAAGCTCTCTCTCAGTCATTAATATTTGCCAACCTCTAACAGGTTTTCCTTCAAGATTATCATTTCCATTTCCCTCCGTCTATCCTCAGACCAACTCTGACCAGCTTCCCTATTGGAGAAAAGCCTCCCGACACACTGATGAAGGCCACCTTCAAGAGCTGCAAATGCTTGTCAATACCAGGGTTCCCCATACATTCATTAATTTGTGGCGGCCCGCCAAAACATCAATGCTGACCGCCACGGATTGATTCAACTATTTAATATGGGTACAATTGTATTTTATTGTAGAGCTGCACGCTGCTTACTCCCTCTCTCTCTCACAAACTGACAGCAGAGGCACGCATGACCAGCCCCTCCTCTTCGAACACGAGCTGAATAAAAGCATGAGCGTACGTTAGTTGGAGGACGGATTGTTGCCGGGGCTTAATGCTTATTCCCCCAGCGAAGATTCCAGAATCAATCCGGAAAAAAATGGTTAGTAATGAACACTCTTGCTCAACATAACTCTGAGAAGCTAGTCTATGTTAAGCGCTGTCGCGTTTCTATTACAGATTTACGCAAAACTTCTGTGTTTTTTTTCTAAATATCGATAAACGACTATTGCGAAATGACGGCGTTTCCATTAAGTAAGGATTAAACAACGAGGATCCGTGCATTAGACGGTTATAATGCACAACGGTTATAATGCACGACGTGCATTATAACCGTCTAATGCACGACTCCTCGTTGTTTATTCCGTTTATACCATGGTCCCACAAACGTAACATTTTATAACAAATGTTTATTTCATGTACTAAACTTATCAAATATCCCACACTACAGGGACTATTTTATGTGGGTCTTTAGTCGGTCTACTGTCTGAATGCTCCTCACAGAGCGAGCCATTCTCTCGTCAAGCGTAACAAAAACATCAGCACACGCTGCATCGCTAAAATCACAACACATTATGACTATTCCTGCACTTTTACGTGGAAATAAACACCAGTAGTATGCGGCGGTCCTGGGCAGGAGCTAACCTGAAGCTAGTAGCTCAATTGCTTATCGTTACTATGGAAACAGCTGTACTGGAGCGCTTAATTGCAAGGATGTAAGTCCTAGATCTGAAAATAATGATAATGCAAAGCTCATATTTTATTACACACTCAAAACAGTAAACATTTAAATAAATTACAAAAAATAAATTACAAAAAAAAAACGCAATTCAAATGGGAAAATAGCAAATGTCACTTAACCTTTATTCAGCTGTTGCGGTTATACGAAAATAATGTACGCTTGTCAGCACCCACCAGCCAATCACAATCGAGTGTTCACCCAGACTATGGTATAATATAATATTATTATCTCCAGGTTCAGGTTGGTGTGTGTTGGTTTTTGTCCACCTCAATCTCCTGGTTTGTGTGTGTGTTTCCACCTCCAGGTCCAATTTGGTGTGTGTGTTTAGGTTTGTATGAGCAAAATTTGCAACAAGAAGTCTGTGGAGCAGTCATAGCATAGAAAGTGTAGCAATGGCGTAGAAATGTAGCAGTAGCAATGTCTTTAAAGGGATAGTTCCCCCAAAAAAGAAAGTTCTATCATCGTTTACTCTCCCTCAAGTTGTACAAACCTGTATGAGTTTCTTTGTTCTCCTGAACACAAAGGAAGATATTTGGAATAATGATTGTAACCAAACAGATCTCGCTCCCCATTGACCACCATAGTATATATTTTTTCCTACAATGGAAGTCAATGGGCACCTATTGGGTTTTGTATGAATGAAAACTACAAATTCCTGGTAAGAAATCACTCAAAGTTTGCTTTTCTTCTTTTTTGAAAATGTAGTTGGCAAACGTTAAAAATATATATATTTGTCAGTGAAACACTATGATCCTATACACCAAAAAAATAAAAGCAATAAGGGAGGATGTGTACATTGGCACATTATTGAATTGTGCTCCCAGAAAAAAAAAAATGCTAAGACCCTCATTTGAAAACAGCAAAAGCTGAAAATGACCTTGAAGGTTCCTCAGCTAAATCCAACTAAAAACCACATGTTTGTATTATGTTTTTTTGCCTATGTGTAACACCACTGAGCCAGAAAAACACCCACACACTTGGTGCCTACAGTGTCTTTATCCTCCTACTGGGCCTGTCAAACTGTCAGGACTAATATGTTAGCATCATAACGTGTGTGTTAATATTCACTTTTAGGGCATACTGCTGACTTTACCTTGTGCAAACGATTAGTTTGCTTTCACAGATACTTTGCATTGTAGTTTAGCTAAACAAGCAGAGCACTATGGTTGAATTTGGTTCAATCAGCAATTATTATAGGCTTTAAAAAACGTTATCTGACTAAAAACACCTTTTTCCCACATATTTGGTGTGTCCCCTACTTGGCTTGTGGCAAACCATAAAACACAGCATCACACACTTTTTCTTCTTGCCAACCTTCCTTAAAAGCCAGACTTGTGACACAACCAGACCTCTCCGACTTTCCAACCTGAGCTTTGAAACTCAACAGCTCCTCAAAAGTTACCATGATTATTCAAGCTGCTTCTCGGATTAATGCTTTCCTTGTCCACCCTGTCAACTCAGATGGAAAGCCGTGTCTCGGAAGGTTTGCAGTTGTGCCAAACTCTATCCAATTTATAGGATAAATTGAAAAGTGTAAAATTGTGTATCCTTTTATCATCCATTTGACATTTATTATTTTTTCTGTCTTCATTTGTCACATCGAATTGCCCCAAAATATGTTAAAGATGGCAGTTTCAGTTTGACTGAATATAGAGAAAGTTCAGGGGTATTCAAAAAAGAGGACTGCAGGGTGTGTGACAACTACAGAAGGATTCCATGCCTAAGCTGTCATGTAATTGTGTAACAGCAAGGACTTAAAAGCAGACAGAGTTAAAAGAGCTGAGTGTTTATTAAGGTGATGAATTTATGGTGCTTACGATAAACGCTGACAATGACATACACAGAAGGAGGGAATGAGGATCAGGTGAGACAGATAGAGAAAAAGCTGCAGAAAATTAGACAGAAAGTGAGTAGGACGCAATGCAGATAGCTCGGATATAGGCCTCCCTGATAAGCTGGTTCTGGAGATGAGGGTAAATAGCATAGTCAAGTCTCAGATTCAGGAAAAACAAAGTGGGTTTAGTTCTGGTCATGGAAAATGTGACCAGCTCAAAACCCTCAGCAGGGTCCTGGAGGAAGCATAGGGGTTTGACCAACTAGTTTACATGTCATTTCTAGATTTGAATGTATTTAATTGTGTTCCTTTGGAAGTCCTTTGGGGGTACTGGATCCACTTATATGGGCAATTGGGTCCCTGTATAACCAGTGTCAGAGATTGGTCCACAAGAGAAAGAATTTAAAAAATCTCTGGATTTTTTTTTCACAAATGAGGGAAAAATCACGAGGGTTTGTGCAAATTTGTACAGCATCTGCAATGATGCAACTGCTGTGCCAGTCTGTCGTAGTAAAGAAAGAGCTGGGCCAACTGGATGCCTCCCTGGTAAAGTAGTCCGGGTACGTCCCACTTGGCACAGACTCAGAGGAAGACCAAAATCATGCTGGAGGGACTACGATTCTCGGTTGGCCTTGGGAACACTTTACTATTAGCCAGAGGAGTTGGCCCAAGTGATTGGGGAGAGGGAAATCTGGATTTGTGCCTCTGCGACCCAATCCTGGATTAAGCGGATGGATGGATGGATGGAGGGATGGTATGAAACCTTTACACTGTACGGGCACTGAACACCATCCAATCTTAATGAATGAGGTGATGTGGGGGCAGATTTAGAAGTATAGAATTCCCCCTCAGACTGATGTCTCTGACAGTAACGAACATGCCACAGTTACATTAAGGTATTTAAAGGCCAGTGCCTTTGCTGTACTCCAGACTTAAATGATGTGAATAAAATACAAGACTGTGCGGATCTCACCTCCTGTCTGTCAGACTGAATAACTGAACCAGAGCTCCTGGTGATGCCCTTCAGTACTTGTGTCATCTACCTTTGTAAGTTATCAGACAGCTGTCCATGCAGTGATCCACCTTATTTAACTTCAGATTCCTCTCTTCAACATGCTATGATTTTAAATATAGCCCTTTTTTTCTCTGTATCTTCTTGCTCATACTCTGTTTACTGACTGCCATAGTTTTTGGCCTGGTTTGCTTTTTGTTTGCTTGTTTAGCTTGCATCATTTGTACATTCAACCTGATTTTTTTTTTTTTTTTTTGTGAAGAGGGAAAAAAAAAAGTTCTGCTGGGTCAGTTTGATTTATTGCATTTGTGAATTAGCAGCGCACAGATGCATTTTGTCTCTTTAAGTTTGTTTATTAGATTTTGTAAGCAATTTAGAACTTTTCTGAACTGAAACAACTTGATTTATATTGCCTTATTCCATCTTTACTGGTCTGGGAGTTATCAGCCTACAAAGCAGGGCTGAACATGTCTTTATTCAGGACATATTAAACAACTTAAGTCTGCTGACAAAGTTATCACCCCCTGGAATCTTAGAAAAGTAGTGTTAATGGCAAATTCACATTCTGGGTATCTTCTAAAAAAGGTAGGTATAGGTACTCAGTTAAAAAGTTCATTAACAAACCTATTTATTCCATGAACTTCAAACTCTCATTCAAAATGTAATCTTAGTCCCCCCAAAAAAAATAAGTTCCATGCATCAAGAGCTCTAGGTATGCTCAAATTAATTATACAAGTAGTTAATACTAATTTCTTATTCAGTGGGGCAAAAAAGTATTTGGCAGCAACTGACTAGGCAAGCTGCCCCACTTAAAAAGATGAGAAAGGTTTGTTATTTTCATCATAGCTGCACATTAACTGTGAGAGACAGAACGTAAAAATATATATATTTCAGGAAACCACGCTATGATTTTTAATGGATTTCTTTGTATGATTGTGCAGAAAATAAGTATTCGGTCAATTACAACATTCACGTCAATACTTTATAATATAACCTTGGTTGGCCATGACAAAGGTAAAATGTTTCCTGTTAGTCTTCACTAGGTACGCACACACTGTAGCAACTATATTGGCCCATCCTTCCATGCAGATCTTCTCCAGAGCTTGGATGTTTTAAGGGCTGTCGCTGGGCAATGCAGACTTTTAACTCCGTTCACAGATTTTCTATTGGATTGAGGTTCTTGAGCCTGGCAATGTCACTCCAGAACCTTGAAATACTTTTTAAGTAGTCACTCCTTCATTGCCTGGGCAGTGTGTTTGGGATCATTGCCATCCTACAAGATCAGTTCACTTGCATCTTTAATGCTCTAACCCCACGATTCTCAAACTGTGGTACGTGCACCACCAATGGTACTCAAGCTCTTCCAAAGTGGTACTTGGAGGAAAGTGCTAAATATTTATTTTAAATTAAAATTAATTTTAAAATGTATAATTCACACACAGTCTGTCAGTGGCTGGTAACAATTACCAATAAATATTACTTATTTGGAGTAAATAAGCCTTTGTTAATTGCCTATAATTAAAAGGGTAAGCCTTCTCTACTGTATGTTTAGGTTGGTCATGATCGTGGTACTTAGAGAGCTCAGCATTTTCTCAGGTGGTACCCACTATAAAAACTTTGAGAAATACTGTCTAACTGATGGAAAAAGGTATTTTTTTCCCCAAATCTCACTTTAGATGACCCCATTCATTATCTCCTCCATACGAATTAGTTATCATGTCCCCTTTGCAGACAAACAGGTCCAAAGCATCATATTTCCACCCCATGCTTACAGTGGGTGTGGTGTTGTTGCAATGCACCTCAGCAATCTTCCCCATTCATTGTGAGTTTTATACCAAAGCATTTTATTTTGGTCTCATCTGACAACATGACATTCTCCCAATCTTTCTGTGGATAATCCAGATGGTCTCTGTCAACCTTAAGACAGGTCTTGACTGGTGCTCTAAGCAGTTGGACTGGAGGATTTTAATTCTTGACAATGTTGTGTGTTAGTAGTAACCTTTGTTTGAGTGGTCCCAGCTCTCTTCGGGTAATTAACCAGTTCCCCCTGATTGGTTCTGATGTTTAAAAGATCATTTCTACCCCACGAGGTGAGATCTTGCATGGAGCCCTAGGTCGTGGGAGTCAGCGATCTTGTATTTATTCAATTTTCTAATAACTGTTTCAACAGATGATCTCTACTCAATAAGATGTTTGCCTTTTGTAGATTGGCTCATCCCTGTATTGTATAGGTGTCCACTCTTGTCCCTGGTGTTCTTGGACAGCTCTCTGGTCTTGGCCTTGGTGGAGGTTGGATTTTGAATGTTTGAAGGTGCGGAGAGGTGTCTTTTATACAGATTAGTTCAAACAGGTGCCATTAATATGGGTAATAAGTGGAGGATCGAAGAGCGTCTTAAATAGTAACAGGTCTGCGAGCGCCAAAATTCTTGTTTGTTTGTAGGTGTTAAAAACACACATTCTGCACCATTGCACAAAGAAATTCGTTAAAAATAAAAAGAATGGGATTTCCTGAAGTCCATCCATCCATCCATCCATCTTCCTCCGCTTATCCGGGGTCGGGTCGCGGGGGCAGTAGCCTAAGCAAGGAGACCCAGACTTGCCTCTCCCCGGCCACTTGGGCCAGCTCCTCGGGAGGAATCCCGAGGCGTTCCCAGGCCAGCTGGGAGACATAATCTCTCCAACGGGTCCTGGGTCTTCCCCTGGGTCTCCTCCCGGTGGGACATGCCCGGAACACCTCACCAGGGAGGCGTCCAGGAGGCATCCTGACTAGATGCCCGAGCCACCTCAACTGGCTCCTCTCGATGTGGAGGAGCAGCGGCTCTACTCTGAGCTCCCTCCGGATGACCGAGCTTCTCACCCTATCTCTAAGGGAGAGCCCAGCCACCCTACGGAGGAAACTCATTTCAGCCGCCTGTATCCGTGATCTCGTTCTTTCGGTCACCACCCAGCGTTCGTGACCATAGATGAGGGTAGGAACGTAGATCGACCGGTAAATCGAGAGCTTCGCCTTTCGGCTCAGCTCTCTCTTCACCACGACAGACCGGTACAGCGCCCGCATGACTGCAGACGCCCTACCAATCCGTCCATCGATCTCCCGCTCCATTTTTCCCTCATTCGTGAACAAGACCCCCAGATACCTAAACTCCTCCACTTGAGGAAGGACCTCATCCCCAACCCGAAGAGAGCACCCTACCCTTTTCCGACTCAAGACCATGGTCTCGGATTTGGAGGTGCTGATCCTCATCCCAGCCGCTTCACACTCGGCTGCGAACCGCTCCAACGAGAGCTGTAGATCACGTTCAGACGAAGCCAACAAGACCACATCATCTGCGAAAAGCAGAGACCCGATCCTGAGGTCACCAAAACGGATCCCCTCAACACCTTGGCTGCACCTAGAAATCCTGTCCATAAACGTTATGAACAGGATCGGTGATAAAGGGCAACCTTGGCGGAGTCCAACTCTCACTGGAAACGAGTCCGACTTACTGCCGGCAATGCGAACCAGACTCTGACACCGGTCATATAGGGACCTAACAGCCCGTATCAGAGGGCCTGGTACCCCATACTCCCGGAGTACCCCCCACAGGACACCCCGAGGGACACGGTCGAACGCCTTCTCCAAGTCCACAAAGCACATGTAGACTGGTTGGGCGAACTCCCACGCACCCTCCAGGACCCTGCCGAGGGTGTAGAGCTGGTCCAGTGTTCCACGGCCAGGACGAAAACCGCATTGTTCCTCCTGGATCCGAGGTTCGACTATCCGTCGTACCCTCCTCTCCAGAACCCCTGAATAGACCTTACCAGGGAGGCTCAGAAGTGTGATCCCCCTGTAGTTGGAACACACTCTGTGGTCCCCCTTTTTAAAGAGGGGGACCACCACCCCGGTCTGCCAATCCAAGGGAACTGCCCCCGATGTCCACGCAATATTGCAGAGCCGCGTCAACCAACACAGCCCTACAACATCCAGAGCCTTGAGGAACTCCGGCCGAATCTCATCCACCCCCGGAGCCTTACCACCGAGGAGCTTTTTAACAACCTCGGCGACTTCAGCCCCAGAGATTGGAGAGTCCGTCCCAGAGTCCCCAGACTCTGCTTCCAAACAGGAAGGCGTGTCGGTGGGATTGAGGAGGTCTTCGAAGTATTCCATCCACCGACCCAAAACGTCCCGCGTTGAGGTCAGCAGCACACCGCCCCCACTGTAAACAGTGTTGGCGGCAGACCGCTTCCCCCCCCTGAGACGCCGGATGGTGGACCAGAATCGCTTCGAAGCCATACGGAAGTCGTTCTCCATGGTCTCTCCAAACTCCTCCCATGCCCGGATTTCCTGAAGTTTTTCACATATTTTTCTCTCACAGTAGTTAAAATGACAGATTTCCCTCATCTCTTTAAATGAGACGGCTTCACAATTGGTGGCTTCTAAATCTTATTTTTTTTATAGAAATATACAATTCAATAACAGGGTTTGAATATGTTCAAACTAAGAAATGTTTGAAAATAATGAAGAGGACTGATCATGGCAAAACAAGAAGGTTGTGAGTTCGAATCCCGGCCCTGCATGGAGTTTGAATGTTCTCCCTGTGCATGCATGGATCTGTTTGGCCCATTTGTCTGGCTTCCTCCCACAGTCCAAAAAACATGACTGTTGGCTTCATTGGTCTCCCTCTAAATTGTCCCTAGGTGTGAGTGTGTGTTTGTCCCATCTGTCTCTGTGCGCTCTGCGATGGACTGGTGACCTGTCATGGGTGTACCCCACCTCTTGCCTGTTGACAGCTTGAGATAGGCACCAACCCCCCTGCGACCCCTTGAGGACAGGCGGTTTAGAAAATGGATGGATGGAAATGTAAAAATGTAGAGTAATTGGTTGACACTGATTCCCACAGCAGACTATGATTGATGATGATGATGGTGGTTTCGGCCAGTGGCAGAATGTCCACTTCATTACCATACACTTGAGAAAAAGTGTCTGGAAAAATAAAATAAATGCCTTAATGATAAATAAATATGGGAATAAATAATTAAATGTGGAAAAAGAAAGCTGGAAATGAATAAATAAATGTGGAAATATATATTATTTTACTTTCACATATATTTATTTCTGTATTTATTTTTACTTTTATTTCCTCATATATTCATTTACTTCCAAGTTTACTCATACATTTATTAATTTTGTTATTAATTTTCAATTTTGGCAAGATCAGTCCTCCACAGTCAGCTTTCTTCCTAAAAAACAAAAATAAAAACACATCTGTTAAATTTACAAATTCTTTCCGGCTACTTTTATGTTTTCAGGAGTGGAAATAATTATTTCTGCAGGGCCTGTCACCTTAATCTAAATTCAATAAATCCCTGTGGGACATGAAAAGATTGCTGATCTCAAACTCAATCTATGGGAGTATTCAGCACTGAAACGATTTGAAAAAACATAAAACCTGTAGAGGATCTTAAGAAAAACAATCAGAAATTGCACACTCACTACTTGTTATTTAAATTCCAGCATTTTTAGGAGAAAGGAAATGCCAAAACACACAGTACATCTCTATACTAAGGGTGCACCTATCGACCAGCCTGCCATTTTGTTCGTCTTATTTTTAAATTTTTGGAAGAAATATGTATTTTTGAAGTGTGCAGCAGGCTCTGTTCCACATATACTGTAATGTACAAACAGCTAGCATTAGAGTTGCACAGTTGTAATCTTGGTTTTTGTTCAAACTTTAATCAAACGGAACAGGTACACATGGCGGAACTCTGCTCTGTGGATATATGTATGACATGAAGTTTAAGATTTCTTCAGCAGCTACAATATGGTATGGATTAATACCAGGGACCTGAAGAGTCTGTTTTTTATATTTTATTAAATCTGCAGGTAAAGAGATTTATTAACACCACCAACAAGTCTCTTCAAATGCAATAACAGAAGACTAGAACTAATACCAGAAGAGTCATTAAGCATCTGAAATTCTTATTTTTATATAACATAATTTTTCAGACGACACAGAGACAATATATGTGGATCTTATGATGCACTTATCAGTTTATCATATTCTCTATAAAATATGTTTAAGTGATTTGAAATTGCTGCATATTGTTTCTCTACTATTTGTATACTTTAGTATAAATACCAAAAGCATAGATATTAACTATTTTTGTGAACTTGGGCGACTGTGGCTCAGTAGGTTGAGTAGTTGTCTTGCAAACGGAGGGTCGTAGATTCGATTCCAGCTTCCTCCAGTCACATGCCTTTGTGCCCCTGGGCAAGGCACTTAACCCCAAATTGCCTACCGATAATTGTATCAGTGTATGAATGTGTGCGTGTTTGTGTTTGCAAATGGATTAATGTGGCTCCAGTGTAAAGTGCTTTGAGTGGTCAACATGACTAGAAAAGCGCTATATAAATTCAGTCCATTTACCATTTAACTTTTGATCTTAGATTATTTATTTAAAGTTAGATCAGACCTCTGTTCCTCCATTCATCAGCACATGAGATAACTATGCCTTTAATATTACTTTTAAATGCTACAGTGATTGGTGTTGCACTTAATTGCTCCCATGTTCTGTTCCTAGCCTTATACATGAGTTCATTTTGCAAGTAAATAAAAAAAGGCCTGTCACAGAAATGCACTCTCAATCTTTCTCTATTACCTTGAAAGGTCACATTGATTCTTCACTTTTTCTGGTTGGCTGGCAACAGTATGCTGCCTAAGACGTAAACACAGGAAACAGCAGGGAGGAAGTGCCTCAGCCTGTGTATAATGCTTCTTGCTTTCCCTCTGCACTCTTTCTCCACTCAGTGCTCTCAAATGTAAACAGTTCAAGCTCTCGTTCTACTTTGAGACAAGCAACACATAGTTTCCCTTCCCTTTCCTTGAAGGTATGCAGTTAGCCATATTCCTTATTCTATCTGCATCACTTTCTCACAATTATTTTTTTTCTACTTTAAGCATCTACATATATAGCTCCATACCACTTCGATCTAGTTATTATTTCATTGGATATTTAACTAACTTTTAAAAAAGGGTTACGTTGTTATTTTTTCTAGTGTTTAAATCTTTTAAAATATCTGTTTCGTCGACATCCATGCAGTCAGTCATCATACAACATATGTTTTTTAAACAGAAAAAAAGAGCTCCTTGTAGAACATTTCAGCATCAATCATCAAGGAGTTGTTTTACTATCCTTATGATTTTCTAACACCAATAAATATTTAAATACAGAAAATAAAACAGTATTCTTCAAATACTATAGGTGTAAAAAGAAATTAAGTATTTCCATCCATTATACATAATCATGTAAAAAAATAACTCAAATACTGGTTCTAATTCTGTCATTAAATAAGCTGCTCCTAACAGGTGCATCTTATTGAGCTCATTACCCGTAGAGGATATTAGGAGCTGGCTGGAATGTAATCAAAATGAATGCCTCCGGCTGAGATTTTACTCTGTCGGCGTTTACTTCGCATTTTAGCGAAGTAAATGTTTGATTACTATGATGTTGTTCATATATTTATTCTATGAAGCACTTTGTGAGTCATCTCTGTGAAAAGTGCTATATAAATAAAGACTTACTTTACTTTAGCATGTAAAAGCCTGGAGGGATACAGGGTTTGTTATCAAGATCCAGATCTGGAGTCTTCCAGTAAACAACTGCGCGACAGGGTTGTGGGGGGGGGGGGATTAAGTGGAGACTTGTCCTCATTTTAGCTACCATGAGCAACAGACAGTTAGGTTATGTCTGTCTATATCGGACTATTAATCAATCATTGCTTCATAAAAATAGTCTGTTCCTCATTATGATCACAAGACATGTAAACAGCAGCATGCAGACGTCACACAAAGATTATGATTCTGCAAAGTTTTACATGCTGTTTACTTGTTATGTGAGCAACAACACAGAAAAACACATGTCTATGTTGTATATCGGACTATTAATCAATCATTGCTTCATAAAAATAGTCTGTTCCTCATTATGATCACAAGACATGTAAACAGCAGCATGCAGACATCACACAAAGATTATGATTCTGCAAAGTTTTACATGCTGTTTACTTGTTATGTGAGCAACAACACAGAAAAACACATGGCAAAATAACTGTAGGAAGTCCACTAAGAAGCTTAAGAAAAGCATGTACAATGAATACTAAGAAGTAGTCATCACATAAGCGTGAGCATTTCCTCGCAGGGTCCAACAAATTCATTTAAACTGATCGCTAGCATATTTCATTTCAATAATCCAAAGTTTTCTTGGAATCTTGTTGAATGCACTTCCCTTATCTTGTCCGCTTATGTTATGGCATCCTGGAGAACAACAGGTATCCAACATATTTACTGTTTCTTAGTATGTGTTAGCCGCATACAACTGTGGGAGACTGCATGCCACTATGGCACCAATTCCATTTGAACTGTTGAATGCTAGGAGAAGTGATGTCAACTCCTGAAGGTCAATAAGAAATGGTTCATTTTAAACCTAATTCCTAAAAAACTAGGCCTATCCATAGCTGAAACAACTAAAAATGGAAAATCAGCGGAAGGGGTTTTTCATGAAGTACCAGAGAATGTGCTACAGTTTTTCAAAGCAGTATAAACCACCCCTTTGGTTCCTTTCTTTGTTTAATGTTTAATAATTGTTTTGGAGCTACTTCAAAACGCCAACGTGTGTTATAGGGAGCTAAGGCTAAGTTTAACTCACGTGTTCAGGCCCAAGTCACCCTCAATGAATAAACAATCAGGTGTTCAAATAAAGATCAGTTCAGAGAAGATTAAGAACAGAAACTAATCTTATGAGCCGTGTTTGGAACTCCTTTTTAATCAAAATAATTGAACTAGATTGTTTAGGGTGGTGATCAATCCACGAATTAAGTAATTCTCCAAAGGTTAATTAATACTTATCCAGATAATTTTTTAACAAACATTTCTTGATCCAAAGAATTTAAATTTTCCATTTTATTTGTTTACACATAAATCAATGGTGCTAAATTAGTTAGAAAAAATACAATCGGTAAACTAATTTAGCTTTCATTCTTAAAAACATCCAAATTCATCCAGAACTGACATCAGAATCGATGGTTTCTCATATTACATATTCATCTTTTTGTGTTCTTTGATTTTAACAATTAATTTATTTTAATCAGTAGTGTGTTCTTTTACTAGCTTGAGTGATTAAATGTTTGACTTTTCCTTCTTCTGTAAATAAACTTTGTATTTTGGAAGTCACTGTGTCTCTTTCATTCAACACACACATATGGCAAGGTTTATGGTCCCTAGACGGTAAAGAATTCACTTCTTCAGATTATGAGACTGATACAGACATTTGGGTATTAAAATAGTTCCTGGAAACCCAGGTGGTGCCCCGAAAATATTAATAATTTTTCATAAATTATTTATCTTATTGACTGCCATAAGCAGTCCTTTGACTATTAATAGCCAAATAGCTAAACTTTTTGGTAAAATCCACAACATTAGGCAGTTCAGACAAAAGTCTTTACAGAAGATTTAAGTCATGTTAAATCTAATATGACCATTGCAATTTGCAAGGATTGTTTTTTTCCTTCTTGTTTTCAGAAATAATTACGCTTTTCCAAAATTTCCACATTAAAATTATTTCTAAACCCTTTATTAAAAAGCTATCTTTTTTTATCAGATACATCTAATTAAAAAGAGAAACTTTAAATATCTTTAACAAAAATAATCTGGCATATCGACCAATTTTCTCACATTTACTACCAACCTATTGACAAATCAAAAAAGTGTCACAGATCCAGTGATGTTTGCTCTAAGGAAAAAAGTTTTGTCATTTTTCATGAGCACCATGAAATCTCAGCGATGCTTAACTTCAATTACTTCTGAGTGACTTCCACTAAAGAGACACTTCAGCATCAAGAAAGCCTGATGGGGCTTCTTCAAAATGTAACAACTTATTGAGCTCATTTTAGCACATCAGAGACTTGGGTTCGTCAGTGCTGCCGTGCCAAAACAGCTGGATTCTCAACAGCAACTCTTAATTATCCTACTTGAGGCAATTTGTATTTCTTAATGGACTGAATGCAGATAAACCGACTACAAAGCCAAAGCAACTGAGCAATAAGACAAAGGATATCTCTGGAATACCATCATCACTGTCAACCAAAATAAATATGCATTTTTCATCCATTCATTAGTCATTTTCATTTTTCTTGCAAAAATGAACTCTTGATAACATTTAGCATCTGTCTATGGATTCATTAATAAAGTTCCAATGAAAAGCATCAGAAAGTTTAAAAAAGTATAAAAAAGCACATAACTTTGACCAAACAGCATGAATTTAAATTTAGAGAGGACCATTGCCTAAATGCAGTCCAGTATTTGCAAATTTCTTGTGTAGAATGTGACTCCAAATTATTCATTGAAAATCCCCCTAATCATAGAATTTTTTCATACAGAGTTCGTAAAATTAGGGGTGTCAAATTATTGCCTTAATTGCGAATAATTAAAACAATTTTTAGCGTTTTTTTAATCGCATTAACATATTTTGCAATCTTTCATTTTATTGTTTCTGTATCCTAGTTGCCTTTAAATGAAATCCGTTATTATGCTTTGGGATTCTTGTGCTTGAGTTGTCAGGGGTTAGCCACACCCTGAAGTCGAGATTGAAGGCTGTAAACTGATCATAAACTGGTTGTCTTCTATTGTAGTAAGGGTGGAGGAAAAGGTGAGAAGGAGCGGGGAGTTACAGACAGTCTACCCAACTTAGTTATATTGAGCGAGTTTTTAGATCACTCCAGAGATTCTCTTTTAAAGACAACAGCGAATAGCAACAAATGTAGCAACTTGTTAATTGGTTATTGGAGACCTTTGAGTGAGGTATGTACTATTACTCTTCTCAAAGAGCAACGGGGCTAGAAAGCCTCTCCAACGACAGCACAACGTCATCGCAAAATGTTGGGGGAAACTATTAGCTAGTTTATTTAAGACATTTTTGAATTAGTCCTTCCACCAACAGAAGGACATCAAGTCAATATAACATTGTGATAAGTATGTACTGTCATATTTGTATTTCAAGATTGCAGTTCCAACTCATCATGTGAAATTCCGACTGATAATATCAAAAAAGAGTAATTGGCTCACTAGTAAAACTGCAGACTCAGTTCTGGGAGTCATGGGTTCTAATCCAGGCGGTACACTTTCTATATGCACCTTTTCTATACAATCGTGACTGTTTTGGAGAGTTTTGTGATGAAAATGTTATTTCAACTTTTGTGAGTATGAGGTAGCAAATGTTTACAGTGCCTTGCAAAAGTATATTTTTTAGAATCTTTGCTCAACATTCAGGACACTGGCAGGCTGTGGCTGTAATGTTACAAAATGTACAAAAGCTCAAGGTGTTACTACTTTGGAAAGGCACTGCAGTAGCGCTCACTAATATGCAGAACAATTTTATGACACTAGACAGTGCACTGATAAAGCATGACAGTTCTCTACCTAACGACCCCCCCCCCCCCGATTTAATAAACGTAAATCAAACACACTAATCAGTAAGCCCTAGTCGGCAGGCCTAGTCAAAACCAAGGATCAGTGTGAATACAAATTTTTAATATAACCCTTTAACAACAATACAATGGGTTCCTGTTTATGGGATCAAAGTGGAATGAACTCAGTTCAATGATACAAGCAGCAGCAGCACAAGAAAAACCACTTAAGCTCATTTCAACCAGTAACACAAAAAAGAAATCCAGAGTTATTATCACTAAATACTCTTCAATGATTATGACAGCAGTGTGCCTTTGAAAGAGAAGGGTGCAGTATATAAGAATAATATGTAATCACATTTTAATAACAAAGTCCATGCAGAAAAACAAAATAGTCCTTTCTAAGGCACTAACCCTCTCCCCTTTCTGATTTTCACACCGGGTTGCCAGTCAAGGATCAGGGCCAGAAGATTCAAGATGACAAGCAAAGATGAGTCATACACAATAAGGTGATATGTAGAAAAATAAATTTCACTGCAATATTGAGTTGTTGGTAATTGAAAAAAGTAGCTTTACATAAATTAGGGCAGACAATTTTTGTAATTTACTGCAAGTATTGTTAGCACAATGTTAGCCTTTAACCCACTCAGAGTCCAATTACAAATGCCGGCAGTGTTGCAGTCCCACATGTGATTGGCTTTAGGACCAGGAAGTATTTAGAAGGGACAGATCGTAAACCATGACTACATCCCTCTGCAGCTTTTTTTAAATTATAAAAACTTGCAAACGCCTGGCCAACTGAGAAGGAAATATGTTTAGATGTAAACTTCCTTACAACATGACTGAGATATTAGACTCAAATGTGATTACTCACTGTATTCACTTCATTGTAAAATTCTAAGATGTTCCACCTTTAAGATGTAAAAAAATAATTAAAGCAACTGCTACAAAATGCATCTGCATTCAACATCTCAAACAGGCACTGATTCCAGCTTCTTACCTCTCTCCACGGTGGTGACTCCCATGGAAGGCTGACCTAGACTGGCCTTCGTTTCCCACTTGCCCTCATCTGGGTGGTACATTTCCACAGAGGCCAGAGGGGTCTGTTGCTGATTCATTCCTCCAAGCACCATCACCTGTCCCCCTAATGCAACAGCTGAAGCCCCTGCCCGTGCATTGGGAAGCGGTGGCAGTTGGCTCCACGTCTGACTCTCAACATCCAGGACTTCCACACTGTCCAGGGGCATTCCAGTCTCGTTGCAGCCTCCAAGCACATAGAGCAGGCCCTCATGGTAGACGGGAGTGCAGTAGACACGACGCTGCGACATGGAGGGGAATTGCTCCCAGTGCAGGGACTTGACAGGACTCACTGCCATCTCCTGTACAGGCATGTCTCCAGGGCTGAGAGGAGGGGACACACCATCACACACCAAGCCGGACTGGGGGATAGAGACACAGGGGCAGGACGGGGCGAAGGAGCAGGGCTACAGCAAGGTTGAACAATGCATAAAAAAAGAAACAAGCCAGAGCACAGGCTTATTTCTGTCTGTATGAGTGACCAGCTGAACTCCTGAGTCCACAGAGAAAAAGAAACAGGGAGGATGCAGAGAAGTGCAGTGTGAGAAGTGAGCAGAATAAGAGTCCCTCAGCCCCAGATGTCACGAATCCTTCTGTATTTAAATGTTTTATTCATCCAGCTGTTGGTGTTTTCGAGAAGGAAAGCCATCTGCCCTTCGGTGTCCTCTGTTCCCTCATCTTCCTCCTGGGGAGTTACTTTGGTTATAAATTCTGGTTTTAATATGTTCTTTGTGAAAAATAGAAAATGTGCTAGACGAAGGTATCCCAAAGTTTAGACTAGAAAAAAACTCCAGAATCTAAAGAGAAAGCAAACCAAGAAGGGAAGTGGCCTTTAAATTAAGGATCAAGCAACCTTGACCTTCATTTGGGCCTCAATAATCCCAGAAAAAAAACGTTTAGGCAGTGTTTCATACCGTCAGAAAAAAGATAAAATTTTAGTTCCTCAGCATTGGCTCTGGATGGTTTATTTGCTGCCAAACAATGAAAGCTACAGTTTGAAAAATCCTTGATAGCTAAACACAAGACTTAAAAAAAAGTTCTAAGGGAGCTTAATAAGTGCAAGAGGTCTTTCTATTTCGAAGGACTTTGTGTCACCTTTAATTGAAGTAGAACTCCGTCATCATGACTTTGGGTGAATAGAGTCACTTCTGTCTGAACTGTGCTTTGTAGCTTCCTGGTGTCTTTGGAGTGGATGTAGCTCCCTCAAACCTAGAAGAAAAAATAGCTCTGGATAAGATGGGGAACAAGTCACAAGACATCACAAGTCAAATGTAAAAATGTAGCTTTGCACAAACAGAATTTGAATTTTTACATTTTCTCATTTATTTCTAGGAAAGCTACCCAATTAGTTTGGAATACTTATTTAACAAGAGGTGACAAAGAAAATAATGGCTCTTATTGGCTTTTCCTAGTTTTACGAGTGGGTTAGGGATTAAATATTCATTATTAAAACTGCCTTGCTTTAGATTTAAATAGCCTAAGCTTAGTTGAAACTTTTCAGGCATCCTCCTGCAAATATCTTTTAATCAGCAGGCCCATTTCTCTGGACAGTCTTTGTGTGACTGAATCAGGTTATAAGTCCTCAGCAGTCAGACAGTTTTCAATTCTCTCGATAATTTTTCCATGACAATGACTTTAGGGGATTTGTAAAAAAACATCCCAGTATTCAAGCTTTCTTGCGTTTAAACCATGGTCCTACAGCTCTGAATTTGCAGGACCCTTTTGTCACAAAGTGTGCACTTTCTGGATGCTGACTTGCGAGAAACAGTCACCTATTTCTGTCATTTGCCTTTCTTTGTCAAGCTGCATTTTTTAGGGGATTGACAAAGATACACCACCTTTCAGTTCAACAGCTTTAGGGTATGATGAAATGCTCAAGTGTGCCACTAAAAGCAGGTGTTTCAGTAGTTTCCTGATCTAGAGTAGTGTTTCCCAATGTTGGTCTTCAAGGCCCACCACTCTCTGTGTTTTAGCTGTTTCTTTGCTTTGGCCCAGCTGATTTCTCTTGATGGCTGCTGTAGAATTTA
This sequence comes from Apricaphanius iberus, assembly GCA_028564705.1. Taxonomy (NCBI): domain Eukaryota; kingdom Metazoa; phylum Chordata; class Actinopteri; order Cyprinodontiformes; family Aphaniidae; genus Apricaphanius; species Apricaphanius iberus. Next base: position 416,757 of record JAPXFQ010000769.1, on the reverse strand, counting down.
ATTTTATCAAAAAATAATTCAGTGCATGTTCAAAACAGAGACGAATGGAGCCAATTTCCAGTTCTCACTTTTATTTTAAACAGATTAACAAAATGCAGTTTTACAGAGAAAACATGCCCTATTTTCTCTGGGACAGATTAAAGAGATCTGACGAAGAATGGTTTTCGTGTCATAACTTTTATAAATTAAAAGGATTAATCTGCTCCAATCAGAACGTTTTAAACAGTGTCTTAACAATGATTGGATGTCAAAAATTATATGTGTCCTCCTGGATCCAAGTCAAAAGTTCATTCTGAGTTTTATGGTCCTAAGCAAAACTCCCAGCTTTATGGCCTTGGTTCTGGCATCCTAAATCTACAGACATCCTGTTTTTACAGCCTGCAATAAAACTCTTTGTCTCAGAGGTCCTCAAAGGTCACACATACTCCCCATTATCCAAGGCCCAATTCAAATACTGATAAACAGTGTGTCTTTTACCTCTGACTTCTTACTAAAGATATTAGCCCCAAAAAATAAGATACAACACTGCTTAAAACGTTTTTGCTGAACTGCAGTTATTTGAATTAGGTGTGCTTAAGCAAAGAAAATCTAAAACAAGAAATAAGACATAAAACATGCAGGGCAGTGTCTTGAAGACTAGGTGTAATGGTAAAATGTATTGCCTTCTCTTACGTCTTATATATAAACATAAACTGTTTAAGATAGTGGAATATCAGTTTGTATACTGATTATATGAAACTAGCAATGGGAGCATAAGTGGAGGTTAGACCTGCACTGTGAAAAAAAAAATCCATATGTGGTTTTTGTGTGGTGGGGACAAAACTATAATTCATAAATAATTCTGCGGAAATGTCCCGGTTTCAACAGCGGTTATGTTCATAGCCTACATTCCTGCAGGCACCCCATTAATTACTTGTATGATAAAACCCAAACAGATGACTTAACCGGGACTCGAACCAAAATGTGCAAGAGCCAGTCCTGTATCTTAAACACTCTGCCAAGGTAGCACTATTCTTTCTAACGACAATTTCGGAATATTATGAGGCGGACAGGACGCCCCAGACAGCCACAGTTTGATAAACCGAGGGTACAGATTCGTAATCCGTGCGCACGGTTTAGTAAACCGAGGGTACGGATTCTTGCCTCTCAAAAAATATTTCTGCACCTGTCGCCTGCCGGGATTCCGTAATATTCTGATTGTCCAGTGAAACTTTCTCCTGATTGTTTACTGCTGACTACGGAAGTGAAACATCCATTACTGGCTCATGACACATCCTGTGTTTACCTATTCCATGTTGTTCTGTGATTGGTCTTGTGATTATCCTATGATGCATAGAACAGAGTGTTAGTTATCTTACCATAACTGTATAATGTAATGATCGGACAGAAGCAGATTCAATACAGTGTGGCTGACTACTATTTAAAGGCATGCATCTGTGCTGAAGCTCCAGGGTTCTCATCACGAGTCCCTCTGTGCACGTAAAATAAACTATGTACGAATATGGCTGACACTTTTGTTTTATTCTCTCATCCAAGGCCTCTCAGACACCCCGAATTGGTCGTGAGGCCAGCAGGTTGAGTAGAGGGACCCAGACTTCCATCTCCCCAGCCACTTGGGCAAGCTCCTATGGAGGAATCCCAAGGTATTCCCAGGCCAACCAGAAGGTATAGTTCCTCCAGCGTGTCCTGGGTCTTCCTCTCTGCCTCCTTCCAGTGGGACATGCCCAGAAGACATCACCATGGAGGCATCCAGGAGGCATCCTAAACAGATGGCCGAGCCAGCTGAACTGGATTCTCTCAAATGGCTCCTCAGCGACTCTACTGTGAGCCCCTCGAAGATGACCAAGCTTCTAACCTGATCTCTAAAGGAAAACCCACACACCACGAGGAAGAAACTCATTTCAACCACTTGTATCCATGATCTTGTTCTTTCGGTCACTACTCAGTTTGTGACGATAAATGACGGTAGGAGCGCAGATTGACAGGTAAATGGAGAGCCTCACCTTTCGGCTCAGCTCTCTCTTTACCACGACAGTCAGTACAGAGCCCACATCACTGCTGTCAACCTTCCAATCTGCCTATATATAAGCTATTGATAGGCTATCGATCTCCTGCTGCATTTTTCCATAATTCTTGAACAAGACCCACAGATACTTGAACTCCTACACTTTGGGGACAACCTTGTCCCGGACCTGGAAAAGGCATTCTACCCTTTTCGGTCTCAAGACCATGGTCTCAGATTTGGAGGTGTTGATTCTCATCTTAGCTGCTTCACACTCATCTGCAAAAAGCAGAGACCCAATCCTGAGGCTACAAAAACGGATCCCCTCATCCCTTTGGGTGTGCCTAAAAATCCAATCCATAAAATGTATGAACAGGATCAGCGACAAAGGGCAGCCTTGGTGGAGTCCAACTCTCACCAGAAACAAGCCCGACCTACTACTGGCAATACAAACCAAGCTTTGACACCAGTCATACAGGGACCTAACAGCCCATATCAAGGGGCCTGCCAGGTCTGTTCAGCATCCTCGCGCACAATCTGAGTCAACTCATACCAGGTAGTGGTCGGTGGACAACTCTGCCTCTCTCTTCACCTGAGTCTCCAAAACATGCGGCTGCAAATCAGATTAATCAACAACCAAGTCGATGATCAAACTGTAGCCTAGGGTGCCCTGGTGCCAATCGCACACATGGACACTCTTATGTTTGAATCTTTTGCTGCACAGATTAAAATGACCCCACATAGCCCTTCCCCACCCAGAATAAAAACATAATCACAGCTATACCATCCCCCACCCCATTTCCCATGCATGCGCACACCTTAAGGCAACAGCAGATAAAACTAACAGTCTGACTACAGATAAGCCAGGTAAGGAAACACCATTGTAGGAGCCATCTGTATTGGCAGCAGCAGATCAACAGTAGCAGCCAAGGCAATTTTGCAAAAGAATATAGATTAAAAACAGATAAAACCCAGCCAGTTAAAAAATAAGAATAAAAATCAAGCCATTTGAATCAAAGAGTGATCAAAAAACACAATTTAGGACTCAAAGGCAGCTCTGAATAGTAGAGTTTTAATCGTTGATTTAAAAGAGCCTAACGATTTAGCATTTTTGCATTCTTCTGGAAGTTTGTTCCAGATTTGTGGAGCATAGAAGTTGGCTCTCCCTGTTTAGTTCTATTTCTAGGAATGTTTAGTAAGATCGAGTTGGAGGACCTGAGTGGTCTGCTGGGTTGGTATAGTGACAGCAAATCTCCAACATACTTTGGTGCTAAACCGTTCAATGATATATAAACTAGCAGGAGTATTTTAAAGTCTCTTAAAGTTCTCTGAGCTAAAGGAAGCCAGTGTAAGAACTTAAGAACTGGGGTGATGTTTTCTACTTTCCTGGTACTAGTGAGGACATGGGCAGCAGCATTCTGGTTCAACTGCAGCTGTCTGATTGACTTTTTAGGTAGACCTGCGAGGACTCTGTTGCAGTAATCAATCTGACTAAAGATGATCAGTTTTTCAAGGTCCTTCTGTGATATTAGTCCTTTAACCCTAGAGATGTTCTTTAGGTGATAGGAGGCTGACCTTATTATTGCCTTTATTTGACCCAGGAGGCACTGACCCAGCGCACCCAGTGGAGGTAAGGTTGAAACCACCACTTCCACCCAAGCACTACCTAGAGAACACCCAGGCAGCCACAGCTGACCCGGTAGAAGGCAAGAAGCAAGAGGGAAGAATTAAACATGGCACTTTTATCAGGGTGTTGGGTTTGCATAACTGTCTTTCGGACCTAGAGCGAAGAAAGAAGTATTCTTGACTGCTGCAGTTATTTGAAAAAGAACAGAGCATGAACTAGGGTCAGTCAATTAGTGGGTGTTACTGAATGCCATCTTGCTGTTAAATTAAAATGCTGTGTTTGACCCTGAAAAGCTGTAGGCAAAAAAAAAATATTGAATTATGTTTTCAAACAGACTATATCATATATATCAGCTGAGATTTCCTTTTATGTGAAATTTCACCAGATGAAAGACCTACCATATAGGTGGGTACCTGTAATTTTTTAAGGTTTCTGCTCAGAAGCATCGCATTGGTGAAAGCTTTAATAAACACATTTGATCTTTTGACAGCAATGACACTGCCTTTTTAATATGTGTTTGACTCAGTATGTGTGTGGGTTGTGTTGGCACAGCAGGAGGTGAGAGCACTGTGGCTGTAGGACTGGGAGGAAAAGCTGTGTCATTCAGCAGGTGGTGGGAGATAAAGAAATCAACATAGTGTTCATGATTGCACCATCCCTCCTCTGCTGCAATTACATTTTTTCTCCCAGTATGTAATACTATAACATATTCATAATTAACAATGCCCTCCGCCCTGTTACAGTTACGTCCTGAGCCCTGTGGACACCCTGACCTTTGAGTCGTGTGCTACGGTAAGTGTGGATGTGAAATTAAGTAATATGGCCCTCATTTTCAGTGCAATTACTGTGGAATCATAAAAAAATAAAATACATAAATGCACCTTAAAAGCCTTCAGGTGTATTTAATGAATGCCCTTTTCTAAATTGTAAATTAGATTCACCTGTTTAACTCTTCTTAACCTCTCTAAAGTCTGCTAGGAGGATAAATTAAATAGAGACTAAGTGGAAGCTGAAGAAAGCAGTCATACAAATGTTGAATCTGTGGTTTATATTGTTTTATTAGAATAGATAACCTAAAGGCTGAGCAAGACAAGTGCAGATAAAAGTGCAAACTGCATGGTGGTTTAGTTGTCCTGCCTTACTGAAATGAAGTTTTCTGGTCTTGAACTCCTGGGCTGAATTTACATTTCCACACCCTTTATATCTCCTCAAGTCACAGGACATAAGAGTGTTTCTTACTGGCCGTATTCTCTTCATCAGCATTATATTTATTATTTTTTCCCATTATGTCATTTAAAGAACTAATATGACAATACAAAACGGCATCAGTTCACTACTGGTGTAAATCGGTTACAAATGATGATTAACCCTTGATTACTTGGGTATAGAATGGAAACATAAATATAAACTGTTTAATAAATTATAATAGGTAATGTCGTAGAGTAAGAATTTGATGTAGAAAAAACTGAGCCAAATCAAAATCATTTCCTCATATTTTCCAAATTTTGATTTAAATTCCTAATTCCACACTTTTCTAGAATTTTCTAGACAGTGTTACCTTATATATAAATTTGATTGGGCCCACATTATAAAATGGGGGGGGGGGGTTTGGAAAATAAACCCCAACTCACTTGCCACAGTAACCAGAAAACTTACTAACAGCTAAATGCAAGAACTATGGTGTCGTCATCTCTGTACGATCGGCACACTACTGTCACTCACACATTACTACTGCATAGCTGTGTGAGCAACACGCTTTACTTTCACTTTTGTAGTTGCTCGTTAATTGACTCTCTTGCTGTGTTCTAAATTTGCTGCTAAAAAAAGGGGACAATACAAATTGACTATTTAGACACAACAATTTGCATTTATTTTCCCTCCATCCAGCACCAGACCCATGTGCCTAATTGTCAGAGAGACAATTGCAATGGGAAAGCTTTCCACCTTTAAACGGCTTTACAAAACATTTCCTCAAAAATCCAAGGTAGAACCGGCAAAAATAAATACAATGAAGTAATTTTATAAAGCTGCAAGCAGCATTTTAATTACATCTATGACTGAACAAAAAAAACAGATAACAACAGACTACTCCCTAAGAGTTTCATGGATTTTGGGGAAGCACAAGAAGCCTTTTTCTGTTGCAGAAACATTAAAAGTGTATTTTAGTGTAAAAAATGTATTTTACTATTCATTTATTGCTGAATGGAAATAACCATGTTTTCTTGCTGCTGTTTTAATTGAAACAGAAAAGCATTGTTAAAGCAAATTTGATTAAGGCGCGCTGATCAGATGGAAAACTTTTAGAATGATTGAAATGTATAAATGATTGAATTGCAATTTCTTGTTAAGTGCGTTGAGTTGACGTGTTGTAAATTACAAATAAACAAAAAATAAAACTGATTTGATTTACAAAAGATAAAACATGGACCTTTGACTGGTTGAACATATTTTTGTGGCTCTTCAAGAATTGTATTTGAGTATCCCGATCTAAAGCGTTGCAACAAACAGTATACAGTATCCCCACAAGAGGATAAGAAAACAGGAAGCATGTGAAAAGACTAGTTCATTGTGCTCTTAAAAGTGAATTTCTTAGAGTTTCTTATAAGAAATTGAAATGACTGAAAAAAGATAACACTGATCGAAATTATTTTTGTGGCCCCATTAAGATTTGTATTTGAACTAATGATCTAACAAAACGTGTCTTCATTGTTATGTCCCAAAGAGACAAAAGAAGTTAAAACACTTAAAAGGAGTTCAGTTTCTATTCTTTAATGCTTTCTTCTTTTATTGAATCCATATTTTGCTTGACAGTTAACAAAAGTACAGTCTTAGAAAACGTTTCACTCATGTAGGGAGAATTCACTGATTGGTGTTTTAAAAAAAATCACGACTAGGAGAGCAGCTGCTTATTCAGGTGTCTATAGCCGATCAACTCACCACTGATGGTCAGGTGTCAATAAGACATTCAGTCAAGACTCTTTTTTTTATGACTCCAAATTTTACTTTGTCTCTGTAGTCCTATCTGCTCCAGCATCGGTAAACGAGTTTTCACAGTGGATGAATGACAACAACTGAGCCAAAACATCCAGCTTTTTCACTGAGTTTTACAGGCATATCTAACTCTGCAAATAGGACTAGTCTTTTGTTTGCTTGCTTCGTGCTTCTACGGAGTATCTTTGTATAGAGATTAGTTTTCTGCAGTGTCAGGCCAGTGCTACCTTACTTGCTGTATATTGATTTGATTGATAATTCAGTTCTTGTTTTTTTATTTAACGTGTCCTGTGTGGCAGATTGCTACTCAGAATTGGTGTCTGAGTACCAAGTACAAACCCAAGAGATTTACTTTCCCAAGCAGAGCATTACAGCTTTGCTATGGTACTCCACTTGATATATATGTGTGAGAAATTTTCATTAATGATTATCGGGAGTTTAATTTAATTAAGTTATGGACAGAAAAACAAGAAAACAAAAGAAGAAGGCAGGAGGCACCTGAAGCCGACACACCACCCAGGGCCAATCCATACCACCGACAACCCAGCCCCTCTCACACACGCCAGGGAGCAACAGCGAATGTACTTCCTCCCCAGGCCACGCCCAGCCCGCACCTGGACATTCAGATCTACCAACTCCTCAGTCCAGACCCCTCACCCCGCAGAGCGCCAAGACCAGGGACCCAACCAAGGCGAGACAAACCCCCAAATGAACTGACCAGGCAGCGGAACCCACAGAGCTGGCAGCAGGCCCCTGCAGATGTACCGAACAGCACCAACCTACTATTCAAAACTGGCACCTCCATAAGAGGTGCACCAAAAAACCCAAGGATGGCATCTGCCTGAAACATTGGCCACCCGACACACCGGTCTACCCAGGACCAGCCAGGCATGTACCAGGGCTGAGCCGGAGCAAATCCGGGCTCTCAGCCCCAGACATTGAGAGCCACCAATGCACCAGCGGGCAGGGGCCCCAGTCACCGGCAGGAAGTGACGGGGAGGAAAAAGGACCCCACTGGATGTGGGGCCTGTGAAGCGTCAGGCAAGAGGGCATCCGAAGACTCAACCTGACAAGAAGACAGAGATACACAGACAAAACCACATGTCCCCTCCCTCTTATGCACACACATTCTCACCAACACATCAGGACACCCAAAAAAAGATGCTGTACACTCATTCATATGCCCCATACATACTCTATACTCCCAGGTCCAGGCACTGATGCCCCAATAGAGCCACCTGTCCTTGCACCTGGGAGACTAACCCCCTGCTCACTAGGATGGGGACAAGCAGACTGCCAAAGCCCCACCATGGCAAGAGTAGCCCACCAGCCAAGGTCCCGGACCAGATGGCCCACTATATCTCGCGACCCAATCCCTGATAGTTAAATAAAGAGGGGCCATGGGAAGACCCCTAGACTTTCTCCTCCCACTCGAATCAGGTGTTGTTGCATGTTGTTCTATCCATCCATCCATCCATCCATCATCTTCCGCTTATCCGGGGTCGGGTCGCGGGGGCAGTAGCCTAAGCAGAGAGGCCCAGACTTCCCTCTCCCCGGCTACTTGGGCCAGCTTCTCGGGAGGAATCCCGAGGCGTTCCCAAGCCAACTGGGAGACATAATCCCTCCAGTGGGTCCTGGGTCTTCCCCTGGGTCTCCTCCCGGTGGGACGTGCCCATAACACCTCACCAGGGAGGCGTCCAGGAGGCAACCTGACCAGATGCCCGAGCCACCTCAGCTGGCTCCTCTCGATGTGGAGGAGCAGCGGCTCTACTCTGAGCCCCCTCCGGATGACCGAGCTTCTCACCCCATCTCTAAGGGATAGCCCAGCCACCCTATGGAGGAAACTCATTTCAGCCGCCTGTATCCGCGATCTCGTTCTTTCGGTCACCACCCAGCGTTCGTGACCATAGATGAGGGTAGGAACATAGATCGACCGGTAAATTGAGAGCTTTGCCTTTCGGCTCAGCTCTCTCTTCACCACGACAGACCGGTACAGCGCCCGCATAACTGCAGATTCCTTACCAATCCGTCCATCGATCTCCCGCTCCATTTTTCCCTCATTTGTGAACAAGACCCCCAGATACCTAAACTCCCCCACTTGAGGAAGGACCTCATCCCCGACCCGGAGAAGGCACTCTACCCTTTTCCGGCTCAAGACCATGGTCTCGGATTTGGAGGGTGCTGATCCTCATCCCAGCCGCTTCACACTCGGCTGCGAACCGCTCCAACGAGAGCTGTAGATCACGTTCAGATGAAGCCAACAAGACCACATCATCTGTGAAAAGCAGAGACCCGATCCTGAGGTCACCAAAACGGATCGCCTCAACACCTTGGCTGCGCCTAGAAATCCTGTTCATAAACATTATGAACAGGACCGGTGACAAAGGGCAACCTTGGCGGAGTCCAGCTCTCACCGGTAATGAGTCGGCCGGAAATGAGTAGGCCGGCAATGCGAACCAGACTCTGACACCTTTCAGACATTCTATTGTAATAACTCTTCTTGTAAAGTGCCTTGAGATGACATCTGTTGTGAAACGACGCTATATAAATAAACTGAATTGAATTGAATCTAAGGAAACCCAGCATGTTGCATCAAGTCATTAACTTGCAGCACTCACTCCTGGACGAACAAGTTACGACAGCTGAGAGGACATTTATATTTTAACAGGAAGACATCTCCAGTAGAACCAATACCTGCTTCAGAGTGAGCGGCCATCTGTTACGACTGAATGGACCGAAAAACGTAACTTTTTATAACAAGCAATTGATGGCGAGATTGTGCTGCGAATGGATGTCCTGGTACTTTGCTGTGCTATTCCGGTCTTATTTTTGTTTGTAATTTGTGTGTCTGGACGGTCTTCTGGGTATTCTTATACCAGAGCTTCTCATCAAAAGTGCTTTATAAATAAAGTTTGAATTGATCTACAAGACTTTAATTCCTGTGGATTTTTCTCCGGTTTTTATCGCATCTGCAGCATATTAACTGCTGACTCTGATTAGAAAAATGAGATGTCAAAGGAGAAGAAACCGAGCTGGTGTGCTCGTGCTTCTGATGAGTCACGGACTACGCACTGCTCTACCAGGGATTTTCCTCTCCAATGTACGCTCACTCCAAAAAAGAGCCAGCCCTGATGAGAAGCATGAACAGAGACTTTTCCTGATCTTGTGTCTTATGGCTTTTTTCCACTAGTACCTACTCAGCCTGACTTATCCCTGGTTCCATTGTGTTTCCACTGGCAGAAGTCGGGCTGAGTCAGGCCAAGCTGATCCCATTTTTCGTACCAGCTTCCCTGCAGTTCTATCAGGGCCAATCAGGGACTGAGTAGCGACGTCAGACAGCTGTCGGTCACTGATTGGCTAGAGAGTGGAGTCACTGACTGGGGGACATGACAGTGTCTTTGAACAGCATTCAGACCACCATTTTTAAAACTCGCCACAGTGAGTAGATGTGTTTGCTGAAGAACAGAGGCAACACCGTGGTCAAATGTGAAAGAGCAGCATTTCTGAGCTTGTTTGCTGAAGAGAAGATTCAGTGGAAGCTGGATGGAGCTACTTGCTGTTGAGAGTGTTTTCAAGAGGTGTCGGAGCTGATGACTTCTCATGGCTAGAAGCACACCGTAGCAGTGCTGGGAGAAACTGAGAAAACTGAAGACTGAATACCACCCCATAGAGGACCACAATGGCAAAGCGAATCAAGCTGAAAAAGTTGGAGGCAGTTAAAGCTGCATTTACACGTCTACCACCAGGAGAGCAATAGGAAAGAGGTCTTCCACAGCCGCTGCTGTGTTTGAGTCAACAATGGATGATGGTGAGTTTTTCTGTGTGTGTGTGACTTTAATCCTAAATTACTTTTCCTATATCTTTTAACCACACCTTGAAAAAAGAAAGAAAAGCTAACGCCATGGTTCCCTCCAGGACAACAGGAAAGAAAACCAGCATCACTGGTAACACTATGCTCTCTGTGTTTTTCACTGTTTGGCTGCTACAACACCATATTTTTGTGCTTAAGTTGTGTTTGTCTTTTCTCCTAAAGTGTCTTCCAACATGTGAGCGGTAGTGGCTTAATTTGGAGGTAGTGGCTTAATTCGGACCCTCCCAGCTTTCCAGCCTCTCCTTCTGGACCACTGGTGGCATCACAATTAGGGATGCACCGATACCGATACTGATATCGGCCCCAATACTGCCTAATGTACTGGTATCGGTATCGGTTGAACTTAACCAATACCATGAACTGATACTCAAAATGGGAAAAAACATGCAACAAATTCACCAAAAAAAGATACATTTTTTACTTGAAATTTTTTTTTGTGGTAATTTTATATTTTACATCTGTTATTTTGTCAGTTATGTTTAGTTTGTAAAGTCTGGTACCTTTAGTCTCTTCAAGAAAGGCACCAGAAGTTATAGAGTTTATTAATTCAACAATATGTGGCAAGGTACACCCAGGCGGAATTCGATCCAACGACTCTCAGGTGAATGTCATATGCGCTAACCAGTCAGCCAAAGGGATATCCCTGTGGCCAAGCATCCAGGGCACAAGATCTATCAGAGAGGACCTCCACACTGTCTGTTGGTGGTTGGGTTGGTTTGTGGTTGTTGGGTGGTGTTTTGGGGGTTTTGGTTGTGTGGGGGTTTGTTTTTTTTTTTGTTTTTTGTTTTTGTGTGTTTTTTGGTGTGTGTTTTTTTTGTTTGTGTTTTTTTGTGTGTGCATAGTTTATGCTTCTTCGTTTTGACAGAGACGCAACGCCATTATCTATCAATTCAAGGGCTCTCCGTCACCTACGCAAGGACGCACAGAGTGGCCCAAATTTTAACTATCCGTCTCAGTCGACAGATAGTGTAAGCATCTGATTGGTCAGTTTCAGTAACATCCAGAGATCGCTTCAGCAGATCGGGGCTCTATAGTCGCTGTAACCAGTAGTTAATGCAGCGTTTGGCCACTAGATGCTTTATATTGAAAGGATAATTTAACATATCTGTTCTTTTGCCAATTTTGAACACAAGGAGGTGTACGAAAACAACAAAAAAGGCTGCTGTGTTGGCTTCTATGCGTTTGTAGAGGATTCAATGAGCTGCACTTCTAGAAAAAAGCTTTACAGCTTAACCAAAACCTACTTTTGTCGTTCATTGCTCCTTGAGGAAGAAATGCGTTCACAAGCCTAGAAAAAATCAGAAGCGGTGCTGTGTAGGCAGTAGGCAGAGACGCCATGGAAACTTAGCATGCCTTATATGCCATTTTTATTTTTTATTTTGTTTTAAGTACTTTTGTAATTTTAATTCTAATGTACATATACTATTCTTAATTCAATTCATTATATAGTTTTCTCCAGGGAATCTAATGCTTCTTTTTTGTCACTTTGCTGCTGTTACAGCTGTACTGCCCCTCTGTGGGAAAGTAATGGATGAATCTATTCTATTTAGCAGCTTTGTTCAATTAATTCTAAACAGTGTTTTTGAACTAGACTTTAGTTAACCACTTCAACTTGTCCTTTTTGTCATGACGGGGGAAGAAGTTCTCCAAAGACAACCAATCATTAATTGAGTTATCCAAGCAGCAGATGAGCAGGACCAGGACTAGCAGGATAAACATGTTCGTCTGATGGACAGGAGCAGGAAGATGTCTCACAAAGGGAGGATATTACATGAGGCTGCCTTTGATCAAACCTTCCTGAGATGCTGGGAGAGATTGTACAAACCATGACCCACAGACATGAGCAAGTGGATTTTTGTCATCTCTTTCACTTTTTCTATACCTGTTCAATAAAAACGTTTAATTTATCTGCTTGCATTGTGATTTGCAATTTAATTTGAGCATTTAATGGAAGGTGGAATACATATTGCAACCTAAGCATTTGCCTTACGAATGTTAACGGCTCATCACTTAAACAATTGAATAGTTATTCATTTCTTTTTCCAAAATTATTTCTGAAACAATAGCAGTCTTTTCAAGTCAGATTGCAACATTTGCTCTGGCTGCTATAAAGAAAACTTTGCCTAGAATTGCAAAATAAAAAAATTGCCTAAATATGAAAGCTGCTAAATAACCTAAATTTATTTCTATTTTTAGATTATATAGCATACAGCTATATGTTGTGGAACCCTGGGAAAAATGACATTTGTAAAGATAAATAAGAAGTAAAATATATAAAGAGCTATGGATTCAGCAAACCCATGTTAAACTAAATACAGTTGAAGTTACTGTGATGTCATGTTAAATCACACCAGTGAATGTTAATCATTCCAACTCATATTTAACTATAGGATTTGTTTAACAATTTTAACATGCACCTTCGCAGAGTACTTTCTCTCACTACAAAAGGTAAATGCCTTGTATAACTACAAACTATGGGGCCGACCACCATATGATGAGCCCACCCATCTGAGATGGTACCAGCTGGTCTGGTCCCTGCAATCGAAACCCAACCAGGGCCGAGTAAGGCTAAGTAGGGCCAAGTGGTACAGAGTATCAGCGGGCCAAACAGGTACTAGTGGAAAACACCATCAGAGTTGTGACACGGCGAGGACATCCCGAACTGCGTGCTCCAGCTGGAGGGTTTAATCTTCTCTGCACAGACCAGCAGGCCACTCTCTCCAGTAAGACTACGGGTGGAAGCATCTGGTTCTACATCAATAGTTGCTGGTGTAGAGATATGAAAGTGATTGCGCGGCACTTCTCCCCCTCTCTGCAATATCTTTTCATTCACTGCACACCATTTTATTTTCCATGGGAGTTCGTAGGGCTAGGTGGTAGACCATTACCAACGTCATTTCGCCCGTGCCGGTAAATTCGGTATGTAAGAAAAAATTAAAAGATGTGTTCTTGTCTAGCAGTGCTCCTGCCCCTTTAAGAAATGAGCCTCGCCTTGAGTCACGTGACTACACACAGTCATGTGACATACAGAGGCAATATTATCCATCTGAGGGGAAAGCGCTGCTAACGAAGCTACTGTCTAGCTATATTTTTAAACTCATCTACCAACTGTTTTTCAGACAAATGCGACTAGTGACAAGTAAAGTTACTTTTTATGATGTTATTGGACACTTAGACTCTAACGTAGAGGACGCATGTTTGTTACTGCAGCAACGGAGCTGCAGAGCGCTTCTAGCTCAAGTGCTCTGCCCGCCCAGGTCCTGTTCAGGCGGAGCAGATATTACCCCGCTGAGTTGCTGCTTGAAGCCGCCGCCTGTTCCCACCTGTGCTGCGATATAAAATATTTATTTACAGTATATTAAATACCTGACAAGACAGGAGAGGAAGATTGATCTGTGTATAGACAGAGCCTGAAGCCTTTAAATCTCGTCACGAGGACTACAAAACTGTGGAGTGCCAAGGCTGTGGAGAAGCTTTGCACGTGTTTGCAATCTAAAGACTGGGATGTCATAAGGGCTGATTTTAATAGTTTGGATTAGTTCACAGACACTGTCACCTCTGATATCCACTTCTGTGGGAACAGTGTTAATATTTATTTCCATAAATTAAAAGCCGTCCACCAGCATCCTTTTGCACATCCCTCAGCTCATTCTCATTGGTCTGTGACTAGTGATGATGACAGAGCTTGCACTGCCCTCAGAGCATTCTCATTGGTCTGTGACCAGTGATGATGACAGAGCTCAGACCACCCTCAGTGCATTTCCATCTGTCTTTTGCCAGTGACGACAGGCAGTGCTCATAAAAAAAACTGAACAAAAGAAGCCCTAGTCTTTCAATGCTTACTCCCTTCAACATCAATATTAACTAGCAAAACTTCCCCCTTTGGTTGTAACCGTACTGGCAGGATATGGCCCCTTTCCTGAACATTATTTTGTCAAGCTACCTGACTTGCTGTTTGTGCAGCCAGGAAGTCTGCACGCAGCTATACAAAATCTATATAAAAACAGCTAGTGAAAACAGGATGGACTGAAGTTGCTGCCTGCGTACATTTATAGTCAGCTGTGTGCACCACTGTTCCTACATGGACTTTTCCATCATTTGGATCGTTTTCCTTCTCTTTCGATTGTTTTCCTTGGCCTGGAAGTGTGGACGAAGTCATCACCAGTCGGATAAATTTTGTTTATTGTCTGCGTAAGACTTAGGAGATGAAGTACGAGTTTAGACTTGCTTGAGACAGTTTAATTTATTTATCTGTTAAATGTGAAACCAGTGTTTACTCATTGTTCATTAACCTCACTGCATGCTAGTTTTGAGCTGTTGCATGCTTCTTTCTGGGTTCTCTGTTTTTTTTTTTTATATAAAGCAGTATTATTTCTCCTATCTTTGTAGTTTTCTTTAATTTTGTTGGCACGGTTTGGTTGCATGTCTCACTAAGAGAGAATACTATTCATCCTGTGCCCTGGCTCCAGATAACTCTCTGCCGACTCCCTAACACATGCACACACACACACCCTATTGATGCTCTGAAACAGTTTTCTGTAATTCTTTCATTGTTAGTTGTTGTTTGGTTGCATTCGTTATTCCCTTTCTATGCCAGTTGGGAGAGTGTATGCTTTAAAATAAAAGGAGCTTGTTGGGATTCATTTTCCATAAATCATATGCTGTGTCCAGCATCCTTTTGCATGCCCTAAACTCATCCTCATTGGTCTGTGACCAGTGAAAGAGCCTGAACAGCCCTCAACTCATTCTCATTGGTCTGTGACCAGTGACAACAACAGAGCTTGCAATGCCCTCGGTGGATTCTCATTGGTCTTCGGCCGGTAATCACAAGCAGAGCTCTTAAAAGGACTGTGCTCAAAGAAGCCATTGTCTCTCCATGCCTGTTGGGTGACGGGGACACTTAAATCTTTCCTAGCAAAATCTCCCCCTTGGTTCCAACCTGCAGGCCAGGATAGGACCATTTCTCTAAGCATCCGGAGGATTATTTTTGACAAGTTACCCGACCTCCTGTTTCTGCAGCCAGGAGGTCTGCTTGGCATCTGAGCTATATGAAGATAGCTCTCTAAAGACAGGATCGACTGAAGTCGCTGCCGCGTCCGAACGACTGTAAATGGTTTAATTCGTGGTTAGATTCGTAGTGTTGCGCTGGGCAGCTACAACGACATGGCAATATTTAGATGAAATTGTTTGCTGATCTACATCTGCTTCCTCGAACTCGAAGTGTTTTCAAAACAACTGTTTTCTGTATCAACAGTTGTGTTTCTTCAGACATTATATCCCCATTTTCTTTTACCCCTGACTGCTAAGACAGGGTTTAGCCTCGCTTGGGAGAAAGTGACCGCACATGGGGCTATGGGGGGGGAGTCAGGACAGTGCGACAGAGTTCACAGGCTGCGCTGTGCCACACACATAACAGCACGAGTGGAAAAGATTAAATGCAACAAAAAGATCAGATTATTTTCTTTTCATGATCGTCAAAAAACTCAGGTTGTAATCTAGATTAAAATTCAGTTAATTGTACGGGTATAGGAGTGGTGCCCCAAATTAGACATGGAAACTAATCAATAGTTGCATTAATATTAAATTTGTCAAAACTATTGCTGTTGATGTAAACAATACAAACAAGTATAAATTACAACAACAGCTTTGTGTCATTGTGCATTAGGATGAGTTATAACAATGAAAAACCATGGTTTACTCCTAAACGTTAACAACTGTGGCTTGAAAAGGGAGAGAAGTTCAGAAGCAAAGAGGGGGACTGCTAAAGAGAGGCAAAGTAAAAAAAAAACAGTGGCGAGGAAAGGAAATGAACAGATCAGGAAATAGGACTGAACAGTGTTTTCTTTTTTTATGAGTACACATATCCCACAAGGCCTAAAACAGTGGAGCTGAAGCTACAAATCAAAGTGCCGATGAAATGACTCCTTAGCCAACAGTGGGTCAAAAATCCTTCTTACAGATCTAACATTATGGCACAGGATACACAGGTACTGCAGTTACGTTTCAACGAGACAACCATGAGCTGCTAAAGAGAGGCAAAGTACAGGTTTAACAAAGAAGTGGACATTGGTAACAACAGGAGCCATGGTGTCTTTTCGATTGTATTATGAGGTGTATTAATTTAGGCTGAACCAAGAAGGATATTGCTGAAGGACCTCTGTCATAAAGAAGGGCCAGCAGAGGATGTAGTTCCTGAGGCAGCTGAAGAAATTAAACTCTGCCAACACAGACAATAACGCAGTTCTATACTGCAATCATCGAGTCCATCCTCACCTCCTCCATCACCATGTGGTATGCTGGAACCACCATCAAGGACAAAGAGACTGCAGCATGTAGTGTGCTCTGCTGAAAAGGGGATTGGCTGAAGACTCCCATCAGGACCTGTACACCTCCAGGAGACTGTGGCGTGCAGATTGTATCACAGCCGACCCTTTTCACCCTGGACACAGAGTTTTTGATCTGCTCTCCTCAGCCAGGAGGCTCCGGTTCATTCAGACCAGAACCTCTACACATAAGAACAGTTTTTTCTAAGACTGTTCCCACCACCTGCTCTGTCTCAGTCACATGACCCTGTGTTGTGTTTTTAGGCACCTGTCTGATGATACATTGATCATCACCTGCACTCATGTACAGTATATATCAATCTGTTAATCCCATTTTATTTTATTTTTTATTGCATGTTTAGAAGTGTTTGTCTTTCTGTATATTTGTAAAGTACTGCAGCAATTTCTTAATGTTGTGAATTTGTTCACATATTTGAAAATAAATCTGTCTGATTCTGAATGTACAGAAAGTAAGAAAAATAATGAATTGTAATGTACAATATAAATTTGTCTAGTTTGTCTGTTTTCTATACCGGAAACTTTGTTGTTGTATGCGAATGCTCATTTAAACTTATTGTAACGGAACAAAGTATTTTTACTCTTCCTTTATTATTTCTAAATGTTCTATAAACTTTGAAGTAATGATTGCAGAAAAAAACAGCCACAAAGGTATTTTAGGCTGGGAGATGCACATTTATCTAGCAGCATGGTAACATTACATGTGAAAATAAGTGTGTTACATCTTGCTGCTAATTTTAACATTTTAAACTTGTCATAGAAACTACACCCACACTTTCACTCCACTAAAATGAAAAGATCTTCTTGTTACTTACTTTTTAGTGAGCCTGTAGATTTAAAATGCATTCAGAACTGATTTAGATTTAATATTAAAGTAAACCTTAAACTGTCTGTCCGTGTTCTAAATAATTAGAGCCTAAAAAGCATAAAAGTGTGATTATTTAAAACCTGAATTATTAATACAAGCTCCATCCGTGTTACTGTATGTATTTATTTTAGGAATCTAAATGAGCAGTATTATGACATAATACCAGTAGAATGAAAAGTACACATTGTTCCACCAAAGCTCAGCTGCTGAGGATTATTGTATTCTCTGGTAATCAGCTGTAAATCGTGTCATGTTAGAGCAAGCATGGCAGATGTGACTATGACCACTAGTCCCTCAGGTCTTCTGTCCCTAGCAACACATGCTGCCAGCCTAATTTAGCCACAGTATAGCTGAACTCGCAAAGGAAAAATTGAAGTCCTAACAAAAGATTAAATCGCAATGTGACAAAATGAGATTTTCTAATCGCAAAGGCTGCGATTTGACTTGACGTAAACATATCTGGTAAAGTCACACGGCTTGCAAACAGCTCAAACAATGCAGGGAGAGAAGGAAACGCTGCACTTTAACCTGTAATAAAATGGCCTAACGCTTAACAGAATCCAATGCTGCAAAATATTGGTACCTAAGAGGAACCGTACATCAGTTGTGGGAAATTATATCGGCTATGAAAACGTTGATGCCGCGCAATGGCAGGTAACGCAGAACACGCCTTGCTGCCTCACAAGGTACACTGCGAACCTTTATCAACAACTAAGAACATCACACCACCGTATATGAGAGTTGCACGGCTAAAATGACCGCCACCAGTGTTTAAATTTCCAGTAAACAAACTTCCAGCCGACAGGGATCACTGACCGACATGTTTCACAGAATCTCTCCTTATGAACATAAAAAACGGCACACCGAAATAATTTGTGCTATAACGGGGTTCATAGTTAAGGGTATGCTTAGATAAGCATGATGAATAAGCTAGGATTTAATCTCACACACACATTTTAGCCACATTTTACCTGCCCTGTTTAAAAAATGCTGACAGAAAGTTAAAGCCGCACCGAAAACAGCGGAATATTTTGTAACAACTGACCTGAGATCAAACCGCTCTACGGAGCCATACCAGAGTCTGAAAATGCATTAGATCGATGGAGAATTAAAAATCAGAGCTTGTTGCTTCAAGCATCCTACTTCCTAGATAACCCCACGGAGGAAAACATTGCAGCCTGCCTGAGAGGGGCTTACCAGCTGGGATCAATAGGAACAAAACCTTGATTGCATATTGTGTGTGTGATGATTTAAGTAGATAAAGTTGTTTATATTCAGCCTTGCTTCATTTGCCTCTGTCTTAAAATAAGTCTAGCCTATGGAATACAATAAATTATGTATAAAAAAATCTGTTTATATACATAATATTTTTGCTTGCATTAATTAAAAAATGCTTGAGAAAAGCCCCATAAAAATAACAGTCTGGTGTAAACAGGTGGAGCAGCTGATAGAGTGGGATTTTCCTGACTGCACCATGGCCGGTGTGAATCAGGCGTAAGCATCTGGGCTACTTGGTCATGTAACATTACATTTACAGAGGCGTATATGCACACAAGTTGAGTCTATCAATATAAGTTGTTAATTATTCAAAGTAAAAAATGGTTATTCTTACTTTGAGATGCAACAGCAAGTCCTATGCAGTGGACTCTCCCATAAACTGAGAGCCTAGATATCTGGGTTGAACCTGTCCCTCATCCCAGAAGCGGATGTGCACATCCAACTGTCTGTTTTTAGTAGACTCGTTGAGACACTCATCAAACATCAGAACCAACAGCGATTTGTTGACTTTGGACACCAATTCCTCTTTAATGTGAATTAGGGCTTTGACTTTTGCCCAAAAATTATAATAGTTCATTTGTTAATTAAAATTAAAATTTAAATATTTATTAATTACATTTTGACCATTAAACATCTTCAGTAAGACTGATGTTGGCATCAAACTTAAGTTATACATGTTATGTCTACCAGAGGGCAGTGTGGATGTGGATGGGACCCCACAATGCAGCGGAAGCCCCAAAATCGTAGAAGAAGAGTGACTTCGGCTCCTGAGGAACCGCAAGTAAATGTTTTAGCGATGTCTGAGTCAGGGAACATGCACTCTGATAAAGCTCTGATATACCCTCATTTCCATTGTAGGACTGGTGTTTAGTGATTGAGTTAAGAGTCCACAACACCTCGGTGGCTTTCAGCGTTGTCGTGGACCCAAAAGCTGTGCGCAGATCCACTCTGGTTACTGTCCTGCCTGTAGCTCTAGCAGTTGACTGGCTAACACTAGCTCCTGCTGTGGCTTCAGGTGCATTAGCAGCTAGCTGGCAAACAGTTGGTTGAAACACACAAGCAATGTTGTTTTTTGTCCTTTGAGACAGTTCATATGCTTCTACGACTTGGCATTAGACCAGCGCCTTCATTCCCATTGTACCTAGCTGAATCCTTTTTTTGCATGTGGTGCAAAAGCCTCAAATCATTGTTCTTCAGTGGTTTTAACCGATGATGAAAATTGTTTTTATTCAGCGACGCTTCATTAAATTTACATTTACCCATAACCTCAGCATTAAATGGGTAGCTAGATAAAGTAAAACAAATATATATATAGCAGCATTAACCTTTCTTGTCTACTGAGATTTTCCGCACTTCTACTTTGCTAGCAGGTGATCTTCACTGCAGACGTCATGTATGCATTCATGTTCTTTTTCAAGTCTTTTTAAGGTATAATTTCCAAATTCCTAAATTCAATGCTTTAAAGGCTTTTAAAGACCCCATGGGAACCCTGTGACAACACTGTCTTAACATATTCAGCAGATTCTTCACAAGGTCTTTGGCTTTTGATCTTGAGTTGATTTGCACATTTCAGTCCAAAAAAACAATCTCTGAGATACAGAACCTGTGTTTTTCCAAAGCTGCATGAAGGTTGGACTAGGGCTGCACAACGAATCGGATTTTGATCGTGATCACGATTTTGGTGGCCACAATTAAATTAACGTGATTGTCAACAATATTTGCATTCAAAACACGAGCTCTTCTGCTTTCTTCTTTATCACACACCAACTCAATCAATAGTCTACCAGCCACCAGGGGGCAAACGCATGGCTAAAGCTTCATTAAGCCGCCCATATAAAAACTGTGCACACACCACTCAGCACTCATAATGGCTGCATCCGAATAACTCTACTACGCTTGCTACGTAGCAGATGAAAAGGAGTATTAGAGCAAAGTAGTAGATCCAAATATCCATAATGGATCTGAGTAGTAAGCACAAAGTTCCCGAAATAGTACTACCGCCACAGTAAGGAGCCGGTGGACGCTACGCTATCCCACAATGCAGTGGAAGCCCTTAAATCGAAGAAGAAGGCTAAAAATGGCTACATACGAACTGTCAACCATCGACACCGCCGCAGTTTTGGCGTATAAATGTACGTGTAACAATGTTACTGATTACTGTAATTGTTTTTTGATTGATTAAACATTTAAGTTGTTCAGTCATACCAGACAAAATAACGGCTAGAGGATGGCGGGACCACAGGCGAACGTAACGTAAACATCTGGGTCAACAGAACAGTCAGATGGGGCAAAGGAAACGCAAAAACGGTCGAGCAGTACATCTGATTTCATGCCTATTACGCGATTGTTTACTATGTAGTATTTACTACATTAACGGGCGAGTAATAGTTGTTACGTAGCATATAGTAAATACTAATGATTCGGATGCAGGGAATGTCCTAGATTTCTTTTCTGTACACAAGAGGCCTTTTCTGTATAAGCTATAATTGTTTCCGTTACACTGCACTTTGAGATTGCACTCTGGAATAACATATTTAGCTTGTACTATATATATATATAAATTTTGGAGTTGTTTTTTTGCATTATTTATCATATATTCTAATCTAAAGTTTTATTTTTCACAAAATGTTTTGCAACATTGTATGTTTATAATTGGTGTAATTAAAATTAATATTTTGCAGGACTGTATGAATGATCGTGATTAATAATTATGACTATAATATTGATCAAAATAATCATATCCATACTTGTGTATGTTAACAGCACCTTCAAGCATCTGGTAACTGTTCCCAAGGAGGAATTAGATTTGTGCAGTTCCACAGTACTTTCTCATATCTTATCTGATTTTTTTTTTACTTTCCCAAAGTGGGTTCCAAGTGTGGCCTTAAACCACATTCACAGGTGTGCCTCCAATTAATTCAAATGTGTCAGTTAACCTATCAGAAGTGTCAAGAATCTTTCACTCATTATATAAAAGGATAGTATTATTATGTGTTTAAAATTCTTGAATTTGAAGACATTAATAAGTAAACAACTGACATATTAATTCTCTAATTATGGTAGGATTTAGCAAATATTACTAATAACTTTAGTAATTGTAAAAGATCTTAAATGAGAGAAAGTTGGTCTGAGTTAACTTCAGACAGAGAGAAAAATGGTCTGTGCTTTTATTCACTCTTTTTCAGCATCTAGATTTAACTATACATACAATTCAATTCATTATTGCAGTTAAAGTACAATTTAAATTGCCTGAAAATATAACCCCACTTAATGAAAAGTAGTGTGAGGATGTCCAGTCTATTGCATTGATTGTTTACACCAATCCCCCCTCCTAAGCAAATGCTCAGGATCAGTACGACAATGAGGCAAAAAGGATTTATTACATTACATTACAGGATTTATTATTTATAGAAAGAGCAACAGAAATCTAAACACAGGAGCATTGGGCGGTGAGTAGTGTAAAGAAAAAAAATGCACTTTAGAAAAAAAAGAGCACTTTAGAAAGGATTTTTTTTTAATACGGTTTCATCAACTTGTTTTGCATCACAAATGCTATTTTTGGTCAAAAATGTGTTAGCAGAACCAGTTTTTAATCACAAAATCTCAACTGCATGTTAGAGCATTATAAAGACGAATTCTGAATCAGCCTGTTAAAATAACTGCATCTCATGTTTTGACATTTAACAGAGCAAAACACTTAGGGACTTGCTTGACCAGAAACTTATTGTTTTCTTTCTTTAAAAAGAAACTTTAAAGTGAAACAAAATATTTTGCTTTTTTTTCCCTTTTGCAAATAATATTTTTTATCATCAGCCTGATGTCTATTTCCATCAGTCGGCAGGGTTTGTTTGTCTGTTAGCACATTAACGTAAAACATTGTAGGTGGATTTTGATCAAGTTTTCAGGAAATGTCTGCAATGTTCCCTACAGACTAATTAGAATTTGGGGGTGATCAGAAAACGTCCATCAGCAAAAAAGTGATTTTCATGAACAATTACTGAACTAATAATGATATCGGTGTTAAACTGCTAAAGGTATGTTTTCATGGTCAAGGAAACTAAAAGAGGATTAGATCACAACACTGGATTGAGATGCCTTGGCTGAGGTCTGTGCTCTCCGAGTGCTTTTCTAGTTTAGTTTTGTGATAAAAAAAATCCTAATGATTGCAACCATTCCAAACCAAGTAAACAATCAGGACATTGTTCATCCACTGAGCTGAGATCAGTGAGGTGGTTAAGAGGTTAATGGCAGCAGATGCTAAATGGTTTCTAGAAAATAAAAGCACACCATAAACAGCCCCATCCCTCTTTTTAATGAATTATTCTGAATGTTTATTTAGCAATAAATAATGCATTAAATTAGTCAGACAACAAAACAGAAACGTCCTGAAACATCCCTGAAAGGCTGCAC
Source organism: Apricaphanius iberus (assembly GCA_028564705.1). Lineage (NCBI taxonomy): Eukaryota > Metazoa > Chordata > Actinopteri > Cyprinodontiformes > Aphaniidae > Apricaphanius > Apricaphanius iberus. The sequence continues at coordinate 393,369 of JAPXFQ010000769.1, read as the reverse complement.
TGCAGCAGAGCCATTAACTAAACGACAACTGACCTGCAGCAACTAAGCCAGAACTGAGTTCCTGCTGTTTGCAGTTAAGTCTGAAGCCAGAGCCACACACTACATTACAGTAAGGAGTATGAAGAATGAAAACATGTATCTGCTATCACAGCACAGCAGATTGCAGAGGTGCACAGGAAATATAATTCACTAGTTTGATTTCTGAGTTTCAGGTTTCCCAATCTCTGTGGGATTTCGCTTTAGTGGGGCATGTCTGATGCTGATAAGCCAGAGCTAAATGGCCGGACGAGCATCATGCTCTTATATTGGCTGCCATATTGAATTTATTAACCATACAGTGTAATGGAATAAACCAAATACCTGGTAACAGCTAATGTGGAGATATTTCAACTTTTTTATTTTCCTTTTGTCATAACTGTACAAAATCTAGCACATGGACATGCAGAATTCTTTAACTCATATGCAAATGGATCTCAGTGACTCCTATGTGACACCGTTCATAAATCCAGCCATGACATTATCTCACTATTTATTTTTCAGCAGTCAGCTAGTGGTGGTGGTATTAGAAAGTGGAAGTTATTGAGGATGACTCAATATGACACGATGACACAATATGCAGAGCTTACCAACTTTCTGCACTTTCAATAGCTACAGGGCTCAAAACTTTATCTGGCCTTTAGGTTTGCTCAAAGTAAGTGAAAACCGGTTTTTTAAAAGATTTTCCCGACCGATAGTGCTTTAGATCCTGCGATTTGAGTTACTCAATCCGACAGGAGTTTCCATTTCTTTGTTTGATGTTCAATAAATGTATTAGTGGCTCCAAACCTCGCCACATGGGTTACCCGGAAGCTATATGCTAAGATAAGCCCCACCTGTGTCTGGTTTAGGCCTGCACAGTGTTCAAATAGAGATAGTTTCAAATTAGATTGTTTAAGAACAGAAAACTAATCTTATTAGCCATGTTTGAACCCGCCTTAATGTATCAAAATACTGGAATTAGATTGTTTACTGCCGTGATCAATTTATAAAGAAGTAATTTTCCATAGGTCAATGACTTCTTATCCAGATTTTTTTAAACAAAAGATTTCTTAATACAAAGAATGTTTTATTTTTTCCTTACATTGTTTATTGGTTTAGACATAAATCAGTGATGCTAATTAGTTAAATTAAATACTATTAGTAAGATAATTTAGCTTTCATTCCAGCTTTGCAAAGTAAGCCTCGTTTTTTAAAGCATCCAGACTCCTGACATCAGTTTCTATTCTGGGCAGTCTCATATGGGCAGGTGCCAAACTATTTTTTCCAAAAAAATTTATTTATTTTCCAGTACAAAGCCCTATGTCATTTTTAGACTAGTATGCAATCATTGGTTTTATGCATTAAATTTGTACAGTAAATCTTACATTAAAAGACAAAATTGATGCAATTTTATTATTGTGTAATGTATCACATTAGGCAATAATGGCAAAATTGAAATTATTTATTTACAATAAAAGTGTATTATTCTTGTTTAATTAAATTATTAGAAACAGAGAATGGCTGCCATCTAGTGACTCTTTATAGTTACTGCAGAACATCTGACGCAATGCTCCAGATAGCTCATAGGACCGAGAAATAAGCAGCTAACAGCAGTCCTGTTGTTTACAATGCGAATGTGGACTTAACTTGGCGGGAACTCCAAATTTCCGGAGTAGTGATTTGAGAGTAGAAGGAGCAGCTTTAGTTCTGCTACCGCTACTTTATCTATCTTGGCCGTGGTTGAGCGTTAGTTTAGCCAATAGCTACTTGCTAGCATCAGCTAATAAGCTCTGTAGACACGTGTACTGATCCCGGGGGATGTGATACAGGCAGTTAAGATGTTACCAGGTGTTGTTGTGAGTTCTATGAGAACTGCTGAGAGTTACTTGATAGGGAAAATGCAATGTGTGGTTCTTTGTGAGGAGGAAATCTGAGTAAGTAGACCGTAGCCTGCTAACTGTTGCCACAGAGTCCCGAGTAGGATGCACAGTTAACATAGAAGGAGAAGGTGATTGCGATCCTCTTTTGGATTTCGATCCGCAACGTCGTCACGTAATTTCGATTGATGGGCCATTTCCGAGTACCTACCCCAAGCCTGGTACTTAACTGGTTCCTGAAATGGTCCTGAAAACAGACCTATCTCGCTGAACTGGGGTAGTGGAGTCATGCACATACCATGAAGGTCTGACAACTAAACATTTTAAAATATGTGAGCTCCATTGATGAATTTATTCATTTGAAGTTTGTCTGTTGTTTACTTTAGCCAGATTTAGGTAAAAATTGTATTCCAGTAAGATGGGTGTTTTTTCAAAATATTATGACTCATATAAATAAAATGTATGGTGCTGTAGATCTATTCAACTAAACATAACTTTTTATTAGCAACCTCTGCTTGCTTCATCCCATTGACTATGTTTACATGCAATCTAAATCTAGCATTTTGGAGCAATTAGACTTATGGCTTGCCCCCTGTTGAGAGCCGAGTCCCAGTTAACATGTGGCTAAGAAAATTGAATTATTAAATGGACTAGGTTTGAGTCCCTGATGATAGATGGTTAAATGCGCCCCTACAAGTTAGCCTTAAGCCTAGTTTATGCTTCTCCATTTTGACGGAGACAGATTGACACAACGCCATTGCCCGTTGACGCAAGGGCTCTCCGTCACTTATGCAAGGAAGCACAGAGTAGAGGCCCATTTTTTAACTACCCGTCTCCGTCAACGCAGAGTGTATGCATCTGATTGGTCACAACCAGAGATCGCTTCAATAGAACGTGGCTCTATAGTCGCTGTAATCTGTAGTTAATGCAGCGTTTGGCCACTACGTGCTATAACAACAGAAAAGGCTGCTGTGTTTGTTTCCATTTGATTTTAGAGTATTCCGAGCTGCACATCTAGTAAAAAGCTATACAACTTAATTAAAACTTACTTCCCCTCATCCATTGCTCCTTGAAGAAGGAATGCATTCACAACCCTAGAAAAAAACTGAAATGACGCTGTGATAGTAGGCAGACGACTCTATGAAAAGATAGCTGAGCAACACTGAAAAAACAATAAGGTGAAGAGAGGAAAAAAACGGACTACTATAACAGGGCTTTCCACAAGCGCCGGCTGCCGGCTATATAGCCAACTACTCAATGAAGTCCAGCCGGCTACTAATTTATGACCAGGATGTGATTCCGCGCAATGCTGTGCACGACGCTAGAACGCCCAACGTATTTTCCCTTGCATAGTTCAGCATGAGTCCCGCTGTGACGCGGCACTATTCTCCGACAGAATGCTATGTGAACTGGGTTAGCTTTCAAACTCCGCTGCTCCGCCCGGCCCTTTAATATACTTTTGGCCGGTCGCACTGAACTAATATCCTTCCAACCGCTTAAGTTGTACCCAGTGTTATCATGGGGCTCTTGACTCAGGTCTAGCTAAATGGACGATGCAGAAAGGCTAAGTCCAAGGCGGCGTTGTTGTTAAACCAGGCTGTCGGAGCCGTCATAGACGAGAAGCAGAGCGTCATTTTGGTAATTCAGTCCTCTCTTCAAGCGTTTAATTAGTGAAAACAAACGGATTCGTAAGAGTGTGTTTTCGTTTGTTTATAAAGGATAATTATTTGTGTAGCCACCACTGCACTGTGAACATGTCATGAACAGAGATTTACAACCACAGAAAGCCAGTTGATGCCATACTATGCCAGCTTGTATTGCCTGTTTTTTATTTTTAGCTGTGCAAATCAATTTTTATTGCTACTTTATATGTTGTATAATGATGATAATGATTTAGTGACAATAGTAGTAGTAAAGTAATATTATATTTGAGCAAATGTCTGAGAAAATAATATAGCCTGCTTATTATTCAATTCAAATCAATTCAAAGATACTTTATTGATCCGGTCATTGAAGTGCTTGCAGCCGCTAGAGCAGCGCTCACAGTCAGATAATAGTAGTAGTTTTAATAATAATAATAATAATAAAAAGTATTAGTAATCTTCTCCTGTTCATGGTTTCTTCCTGCCCAGAGGTGTGAGAAAGATGCCACCAAAAAGAAAATCCAATCAGGAGACACTGGAAGGCTTCTTAAAGAAGAAAAGTGGTCAGTTTAAGTACTTCAGAGTAGTATTAAGATTCTGTATTCATCCTAAAGGGGACATTCATTGTTCAAATCAAAACATTTTCAATTTTTTTTATTTTAATGTTGGCATTTTAATGTACACCTACAAGTGTTATATTGTTGCTGCTGCAAAAGTTTGAGTTGGGCCCGGACTCTGATCCTGAATGGGAAGATAGTGACACAGTGAAGGTGATTAAAGAGCAGAATGGAGATACGAAACCATTAAGTTTACCATTTATGTTGGAAACTTCTTCTACTTAAGAGTATTTTTATTTTATTTGTATTGATATTCTGTTTATGACAAATAAATGCACATGAATATCGTGCTGTTACTTACATTTACATTATAGGGTAAACAGAGGTTGGTGGGAGTGAGGCTGATGGAGCAAAAGCCGGATATGCACAATCACAAAGCTTCGTCTCTTTTTCAATCCAAAAATGCACTGATGAGCCGCTAACATTTCTCATAGTAGTCATAATCTTGGTTTATTGGGTAAAATAGATTAATTTGTTTAACTACAGTTTAGTTCGATTCAAGTCAGACTAAGGTGTATACACGCATTTGAGCAGTCTGATTTCAGCTGGACTGAGGTAATAATTCGACGTTCTCTTGCTGCTTTTAAATGCACTGACTGTTTACATTCGGACACAACACTAAAACAAGAGGGCATATAGATGATGCACATTTTGAAGTGAGAGTAAATTCTTCTATAACTCAACCTATTCGGCTAAAAAAGATTATCTTTCCATCCTCTAGAACAGAGTCAGAAGCGTGTCTTTTGCTTTAAGCTCGCCGATTCTATCTTGAGATGAGAACAAACCTCTTGAGACATCTGGTGCAACATAAAGGTCAAAACTGTTTGTGTATCACTTCCCACAACTTGAAACCAAAGAGCCTCTCCATGCTGAAAGTGTGATTTGTGGAGACAGGCATGTAATCACAGTAACTGCTGTTCATTCTTCACCTCCTGCTATGAATATTTAATGAAACCATTTCATCACGAGTCCTGCTTCTGATGCTTTTTACAATAAACCCAAAGCAAACTCCTCTCACAAAGCCAAAAACTTTTCTAAAGCTTTTTACTATTTTCCCTTGTTCATTCTATTCCACAACCTTTGCTGTTTGCTCGCATAAATCATTCACTCTAAAATCTGACGATGTTCATTGATAATTTAACTGTGGCGTACAGTCTGTAGTTCCTTTTTAATTCTCTAGGATCATCATAATCCTGAAACATTACCCCAAGTCCCAGCTGTTCCTTCTACAGTCACTGTTTTGAGCAGGCAGGATCCCCCTATGTTTAATTAATCTCAAACTTTAACGCAAACATAATTGGGTGGAGGGGTCCAAAATTTGAAATGTAATGCATCTGACGTGGGCAAACCCTGCACTTCCAGCTGGACAGATCCCTAATGTATTATAGTAGTCTGACAAATACGCATGTCAGTTCAGCTTTCATTCTTCATGATTTGTTAAAAATGTCCCTGTTGCTTAAGACAAGGAAACAAAGGTGGTCTACGAACATCCAAAACAGCTACTAGCTTATTTGGAGAAGAGAGAACAGTAGGCTAATGTGGTCACCAGAAGACATAATATCAAGCTTGGTCACACAGAAGGCATAGTATCAAAAAATATTATTCTTTGCATAAATAAATATACATTTATTTTACTTTTATTTTATTTTTTCTTTATTTTTTTGTGTGCTTTGACCTCAAAGCTGAATAGTTTTTAAAAAAAAGGCTGGAGTTGCATCTGGAACAGCAAATGAAAAGCTGATTTTCAGTAGTGCAAATTATGTGTAAGCGTGGAGGTTAGCAGAGCTGGTTGAACTCTGCTAAGAGCTGACCTGCATGAAATTACACCAACACCGCTTTATCTTAGCAAATGTCTCAGAATATAGTAGGACATACTCTTGCTTCTCAATATTCAGGCTTCTTGTTCTGTTTGCTAGAAGACTAGAATGGAATACAATGACAGAACTGCAACTACACAAAATAAAACAAACTCAATTAGCTTTTCTTTTTAAACACTATGTGATGAAGTAAGTATTCAAGGATATACATTGCTAGCGCCACAATTTTGGTTATCTAGACATTATATCTCTCTGAGTTACCAGGGACATCACACAAGAGGCTCTCAAATTATGCCTTTTCTACGTGGGATAGGTACAAGAGATGCTAAAATTTGAGGCCTCAAAAAGTTGTTGACTTGTTTGAGGAAAGAAAGAGGCAATCCCATTTTAAAGGCTTCTTGATACATTTCTTGCAAGCAATGAATAATTGATTTGCCTTAGAAATATTAAATTTCACATAGTGTCCATAATAGTGATGCAAAATTACAAATTTACAAATTACCAATGTTACATATCTTGACTCTACTAACATACAGATTCTATAAAGCACAGTGTTCAATGTATATTTTTGATGTCATGTTGGATTACAGAAAATTCTGTCAAAAGAACACATGCCAGTTTACCTAATGCAAGTCATATCCAGTTTTTGTATGTCAACTATTTATTATATCCACCAAGGAGGTAATGTTTGTGCCAGGGTTTGCTTGTTTGTCTCTGTTATTTAGTAACATATCTCAACAGTTTGTTGGTGGATTTTGATGACATTTTCAGGAAATGTCTGCAGCGAAACCGGGAATAACTGATTCGATATTTTGAGTACTATGAATCATGTCAGAGATCTGCATGCTCTGAGTGCTGTTCTGGTCTTGATTACGTTTTTTTTTAAAACAAAAGAGGATGTCTACTACAGCGGGTGACCAGTCTGAATATGCAAGTCACTATGCTCTTCGCGGATACAGGCGGCTGAAATGAGTTTCCTCCGTAGGGTGGCTGGGCTCTCCCTTAGAGATAGGGTGAGAAGCTCGGTCATCCGAAGGGGTCTCAGAGTAGAGCCGCTGCTCCTCCACATCGAGAGGAGCCAGTTGAGGTGGCTCGGGCATCTGGTCAGGATGCCTCCCCGACGCCTCCCTGGTGAGGTGTTCTGGGCACGTCCCACCGGGAGGAGACCCAGGGGAAGACCCAGAACTCGATGGAGGGATTATGTCTCCCAGCTGGCCTGGGAACGCCTCGGGATTCCTCCCGAGGAGCTGGCCCAAGTAGCCGGGGAGAGGGAAGTCTGGGTCTCTCTGCTTAGGCTACTGCCCCCGCGACCCGACCCCGGATAAGCGGAAGATGATGGATGGATGGATGGATGGATATGCTCTTCAATGCCAGTGCCATTCTATCCACATTAATCAGCGGTGTGGACTTCAGTCACATGAGATGGACTTAAGTCAGACTCGAATAATTAATTTTGTGACTTGAGACTTTACTTGAAACAATGTTAAAAGACTTTGACTTGACTTGGACTTCCACAGCGATGACTTGGGATTTGACTCGGACTTGAACCTATTTACTTGAAAAGACTTGATATATTACCCAGTGATTATAGTTTTAAAGATCCATCATTTAGAAGTTGTACACTTTTATGTCATTTCACTTATCCTGTGACGCTGATCCTGCCTTAACAAGCCGAGACTGACTCTGTGGACACGTGTGCAAGAGCTGCAGAACTGACAATCAGATTGCTAGATTTAAACAACTAAACATTATCTTGAAAATTACATCACCCATACTCTTTTGTAAAATCTCTTTAATCCTTAGCAGTGAATCTTTGAAATTATAGTTCAAAGGAAGCCTATTCTTATTAGCTACGTTAGATTAAACTGTACAACATGGAGGTTCGAGTTTAAAAAAATGTTCTAAATTTTCAAAGTTCAGTTACATTTGTAAGTAAGTAAATTTATTTTTAAAGCGCTTTTCAAAGACAATTTTATTGTTATGTTCACAAAGGGAACATAACAATAAAACTATAAAAGCATATAAAAATCAAAGTGACACTAGAGGCAACTCATCAACCAAAAGCGTGCTTAAATAAACAAGTCTTAAAATCTTTTTTTTAAAGAATCGACCAAGTCTCCCTGCCGCAGAGTCAGGGGCTTGTTTCATTGGGTATTCAAATAAATAAAGATTTAAAAAAATAAAAAAAGGTTTATGATTTAGATTGAAAATTAAATTGCACCGTTGTTTCTAAAGACTCAAAATGACTTTAAATTCAACATTTAAGACTTGGGACTAGACTTGAAACTTGCCTGCCTTGACTTGAGACTTAACTCAGACTTAAAATATTTACTTGAGACTTGACTCGAGATTTAAGGGTAACGACTTGAGGCTTACAAATCAATGACTTGATCCCACCTCTGATATTAAAGGTGTTAGGGAAAATGTCTTATATAATTAGGATTTGATTACTTATTCCCTGTTTTAGTGGGTGCATCTAGGACAGTAGGTTATGTAGAGAAATCAAAGGCCTTCCTTGTCTAACGTTCCCCCACAGACATCAGCCACCACCAGATATCAACAGTAAATTTGAACGTTCAGACCGATTCCTGGTTGGATATTGGATGTGGAAGGCTCCAGGATTGCAGAAAACTCTGCACACATTAGGGCTGTCAACGAATATTCTAAGTTCGAATATATATTCGAATAGTTTTAAAAAACAGAAATTCGGACGTGAAAATTAATATTCGAATGTGAGGCACGGCTGTCTGCTTTGCGAGTGGGCGCGCGCTGCCGTCAGGCATCAGGGACAGGTCACGTGAGTTGCACTGTCTAGCTCAGCGTCACTGGTGAAAGTTGACCAATGGAAGATGGCAGAAAGTGCAGAGCCCAATTCGACCGCAGCAGAGAAAATTATTTTAACCCCCCAAAATCTAAAGAGTACTGGAAGTACTTTGGATTTTGGTCGGTAGAAGGTAAAATTGTGGAGCCGCGAGATAAAGTAGTATGCAAGCTATGTAAGATACAGCTAGCATACCATTCGACCACTAGCAACATGAGGTCACATCTCGCAAATGTGCACCCAAATGAGCATGGTATAATGTGTGGAACTCAAGCTAAACAGCCACGTCTGGACAATTATTTCGCACCACCCGCCACAAGCTCTTTGTCTGCAACACGACAAGAGGCCATCACGCAGAAATTAATTTATTTAATTTGTAAGGACATGAGACCGATCAGTGTCGTGGATGGGGCAGGCTTCAGGGATTTCTGTCAAGCAATGGAACCGAGGTTAATTAATGTTAATAAATTTGTTTCAGTCACTGAATGAAGCCTGCTATATTTGGAACTATATTCGCGACCTTAAATTGCTTGCACAAAACTCTTCATCAGCGCTCAATATGTGCTCATTGTTGTTGTTAATTTAAACCGTTATGTGCAGAGAGAGGGCGAGGGCGAGAGAGAGAGAGAGAGAGAGAGAGTGCTTGTGAGTGAGCGAGATCTGCGGTCTCGGCCATTCGTTTTTTTATTGGTTTTGTGTTGGTAATACATTGTCAAATATGTTGAACTTCAATTAACTACCTATACATAACTACTTATAGTAATTATGTCTCTTTGTATTAATTTGTGCTATTAGTGACGTAATGCGCGTCATTAACAAAATGCGCAACCAGATGTTCGAATAGTTCGAATATTCCTGTGTTTTTTAGAGGGAATATTCGAGCGTCATTTTTGAGCAATTTTGACAGCCCTAGCACACATAGGCTGAACTCACACTGTTTGAAAATAGACAAATGCTATTTAAGGTTCTGAATTAGAAGGGGTTTGGGGATGATGTGAGAAATTGTAGTCAAACTGTAGTCAGTAGATTGACCCTGCATGTTTGGCCAAACAGATGTTCTATTAAATACCTAAAAGGACTCATTTTCATCCTTGTTTTAAGAAGAGCTCATTTTTTTCCATAATAATGGACAGCAGAGGGAATTAAGCCTAGTTTTTTTCAAACTGATACAACAGCAATACCTATATTTGAGTACTTGCCGATACTGAGCGCCAATACAGATATTTCTACCGGACAAAAAATGCAATGAATTTGAAGATTTATTTCCTTCACTGTTTGTTACAAAAAAATCATAGTGAATTAGATAAAAAATAAAATATTGATCAAAATTACCACAAAACAAAAATTTCAAGAGAAAAAAAAAATCACGTTCTGTGAAATTGCAGAGTTAATAGATTTTAAATATCGGGTAAAATTTAACAGATAATACAGTGCATTAAAAAGGTATCGGCTCCGATACCCAATACCAGTATCAGTGCATCCCTACTTCTACGTCAGCGCCATTAACGTCGAACCAAGGGCTCTCCAGCAGACAGAAAACGATGGACAGAGTAGAGCCCAAATTTTCAACAAATGTCGAACGCAACAGAGAGTACAGATCTGTAATTTGTTCAGCCAAACACCATGCATACAAAATCCTGTGTTTAAAATGATAAAATATCTGAAACTTATTAAATACATAATTTTTGGAAACCTTTACCTTTCCAAGCAGTGTTACCTATATTTACTGAATTCTCAATTATATTTTGATCTCTCTATTTCCTTTACTAGTCCACATGTGATCGTGACAGATGGCAGCAAAGTGACTGAGGACAAATTAAGAAAGTAAATTCCTGATTAAAGTGGCAATACATTTTTTTTTAAAATAGGCTAGAGCATTTGACCAATGTGTGTATAGGTTTTTAATAAAGTCCAGTAGGTTACGATATTGCACTAATTTGTTAACGAATGTAAAATAAATAAGTTTGAAAGAAATTCCACCAGTGATTCTGATTTCTTTTTCACACATATTTGCAAGGAAACAGAATGCTTATAACTGAATATATAAAAAAAATTTGAATGACTACTTTCTGGTTAATTTGACCCTTCATAACAAATTGAAGTTTAATTTCCAGAGAATCAGTAAATCCTTAGTTATGATAAACATCATGCCATGACCACAAGTGATTAACTTAGCGATGGCATGGTTGCACACAAGGAATTCCAAACAACTGATCTGTTTACACCAACATCTGTGGAGGACACATGTGCATCAGGACCAGGACATCAAAAGGAACCCAAATACATCAAAGATAAGACAGATGTTTTATAGAAAGCACTTAGTCATGGGACACATGGTGATATATGAAACAGCAGCTTATGGAAGAAAAGCAAAGTTTTCCACCTTTTTCCACATGTTAGATTTCTAATTATGTATTCAGTCTTTCTCTAATATTACAAGAAATTAATGTCTAACTTAACTTAAGACCCTTTTTTTTGGCCACAAAAAAGTAAGCGATGCTTAAAAAAAAGAAATCTTAACAAGGCAAGAAAATAATACAGAAAAAGAAAATAGATGCACATCAAAAGCAGACACATATTTCCTATCATCAGGAGACCCAGGCACCACAAGTGAATTAATGAGACCTTGTGTTCAATGTGCTGCTAAACCCAAAATATTGCAGTGTGAAATCAAAACAGTGTAATTCCTTAACAACCAAGACTCCATCGTTTTCTGGAAATGCCAAGCATTCATTCTGTTTGTGCTTCCTTTTTTCTGTAGACAGATTTTCATCAGGAACTATCAGCTCTATCCAGACAGTATGACATTTGATCAGAGACATGTTTGACCAAATGAAATGATGAGAGGCAGGAAAAGTCTCATAAGGATGAAGGTGACGGTTACATAACACCATATCTGAGCATTTCACAGCAGCTGGCTTTGATAATGTGATAATTCTGTCAGTCTGTCAAAAAGTATGTTTTTATCACTTGGAAACAGTCAGTATTGTTTATTATTAAAGCTTACTCGGCCTCCTGTGGGATTAGGAAAACTATTTTTTTTAATCATAAAATATTCTGAACTGAATTGATTTGAATGGTATTCATAGTATGTGTGCCAACAACTACAATTTGGATTTCAGTCTGTGTAGAAATCCTAAATCTACCGTTACTGTCTTTATTACTGCCCTAAAAATACTAACATAACAAAGTTATAAAAAGCTGGTTAACTAATTCTGAGCATTTTATCCTTTTAATAATAGCAACAAAATCTGTATATTACACAAAACAGTGCAAAGTGTTGAGTAAGAAAATGATTTTTCATGCAGAGATCTTCTGGTCTACACAACCATTGGAAAGACTCTCATCAAGGAGGGTAGGCCAGAAAATGTCATCATTAATGAAGCCAGATGTTCACCAGCCTATTTCCATACATAGTAATGTAAAGTGGGGTGAAAAAAGTGTTGTAACAAAAGCAGCACCAGCCACCAGAGCACATATAGCCAGCAGCCATAGTTAAGGCTTCAAGAACACCAGAAAAAGATGTATTCAGGACATGGGCAAAATCTGTAATTTCTCTTAATTTAAGGCACACCTGAACCTGAAAAAATGTCAAAAGCTAATGATCTGGGGTAAGGAAGAGTACTATTAGCTTGGTGGCTTAAAGTTATTTTTCAAACAAGAAAAAAATTTGCATTTAATTTAGAAATCAATGTCCAAAAATCCCTGGAGAGGCCAGGAACCCAAATTGCTAGAGCTGCCGTGTGATCAGTCAGTGATGATGTGGGCTGCCATGCCGTCTATTGTTGTCCACTATTTTTTATTTAATCCTGTCTGCACAGGTATCTACCAGCACATTGTAAAGGACTTCGTGGTTCCCTCAGCTTACAAGCTTTATGTAGATGCATCTGTCTGCACTGTCAAGGGTACCAAAATGTGATTTAATGACCATGATACTACTGTGCCCGATTGGCCAGCAAACTAGCCTGGCTGGCTTGAACTCCACAGAGGAAGTATGGGCTATTATCAAGAGCAAGATGAGAAATACCAGAAGTGATTACCTAAATGGTGGCATTAGGGTAATCTTAACACCTTAGCAGAACCACAGTACGATCTCAATCGTTCCACGCAGCATTAGCCATGTAGTCCTCCACTGGTCTTATTCAGATTTTTTAAAAGCAATAATAACATCTAATTGTATATGTAATTAATAATAATAATGTAATTTCAAGCATGATCTTGAGGTTTTGAACAAAATTTTTGAATTAAAGACATTTTTCAGATAAATTATCATGATATAATTTACTGCAATGCATGTGTACAACTAGTGTGAGGTCTGTACATTAGTAAGTGTGTGCATATAGGACCCTTATGGCTTTGAGGTAAATACTATTCCTCTGTGACTAATGCAGCCATAAACTTGTACCACCTGCCAGACTGCAACAACAAAAAAAGAGGCTGCATGCTGGGTATCTGTGGTCTCTAGCAGTGTTTTGTGACTTTGTTGTTCTGCATGTTTACATCCAGCAGATGCATGAGAGAGGGACTTTGGGACATTTCCAGTGGTGTTTTCTGTTGCTTCTACACTTCGCTGCAGCCTATCAGCAATCACTCAATGTATGCTTTCAAAAGTCTACATTTATTGATACTGATGTTTTACTACCCAATCTAATCTCACTCTCATGAGCAGGAAACGGTACAATAAGATAAATTAGAACTCAGAATAAATTTAAAGCCAAGGGATACAAATGTGATTTTAAAAATTAATTGATCAATTTCAAGTAATAGTATCAATCAATTGCCCCGGCACTGTATCACATCATCATGCCCAAATAACCTTGAAGTAAGACTTTATTACTTACCAATCCAGTAGCAACACAACTAGTTCAGCATCCATACATTCTGCTGTGTCGTCTCACTCACAGCAGCTAAACACACAAAACTGAAAACTTGTAACACTGGGTTTTAGAAGCTAATCCTACTTTGACCTAAACTGAGTAACAATTTAACAGAAGTTATCTTTCACAGCAGTGAAGGGAAGGAAATGTTCTCTGATCTGTGTTTCTCAACATGCTACAACGTTCCTTACCCCCAATCCATACTGGGGCACAGAACGGGTTCACCCCGGTATAAAGCAGAGGTTAACGAGCCTTCTGCAGCAGTGAAGCTCCGGCAGCTCTCAGATGCTTTTGCAGCCCAGTTTCTTTTCCTCGCTCCTTCTGATAGCGTCTTTTTTGGGGTCGAGAATCTGGCTCAGCTGCAGCGTCCAGCTGCACACTGGGTGCATCCGTTTGCAGCCAGTGTGTAGAGGTTAACAAGCAGTAAAGTTCCAGCAGCTTTCAGCTCCAGCCGCCCAGTTCATTTTCCTAACTTCTTCTGATGTCTTTTTTTGGTTTCTTTGATCTGCCATTGGCTCAAGTCTAAAAGGCGCAGGTTTGTTTTATACATTAGGTAAAGCATAGCATACCGCCATAAACCGAAACTCAGTCAGTGTATCAGCGGTCCGCGGGGGAAAAGATTCTGTCTCATTCCACTCTTTTTAGATCTCTGCCAGATTCTTGAATCTTCTCTGTTTAATAATCTCCTCTATACCACAATCATCTCTTGAACTGGTGCATTTTCCCCTGCCACATTTTGCTCTTCCACTAGACTTTCCATTGATATCCTCGGACACAGCACTGTGTGAACAGCCAACCTCCATCAATGATGGTCTTCTAGCTAGTTATGGAGTCTGCAGTCTTCCCCATACTGAATCTATTTGAGACAATTGAACCAAAATGAAGCAATTTAATTACAACTGGAAATTTCCCTTCCCTAGGCGTTACCGAGACATTGCGCCACGGCTGAAATTCCAGCACCACGGCCAAAAAATGGCAATAATATTTTTTTCTTTTTTACTGGGACATCAATTGAACCTGCGCTGCTTCCCAAAGACGCATTGGGAGCCACTCTGTTGTTGCACGTGAACAGGGAGGGGGTGGGGCATAAGCGCATAATTAATACTGTTTAGTTGTTTAGCCCAAAGGCAAGTCGAAGTTAGAGTAGTGCACAGAGTGTTTAGTTTGAAGAAGGTAGTAAATTGCTTTTTAGCAAGGTCAATTAGTGGAAGGAAGAACTGTGAGTTTTTCAAAAGGATGAGTTAGTGAATTAAAACTGTGAGCTTTTCCAGCAAGATCAGTTAGTGGAAGGAAGAACGGTGAGCTTTTCAGGGAAATCAGTTAGTGAATACAAACTGTGTTTTTACCTGCTTGTCCTTACATTGTTTTGTATTGACTAGTGTCTTATTGTAATTGATTTCTTTTATTTTGGTCATCAAATTGATTTATGCTGTGTTCCAATTTTAATCATGTATATATATATATACACATATTTATATTCATGTATATTCATCATAATAAAGCACCTTGAATTGCCTTGTGTTGAAATTGTGCCATATAAATAAAATTGCCTTGCCTTTTGTTTCAGATGTTTTAAAGTAGGCTGTACGATATTTCAAGTTTTAAAAAAAATCAAATTGTCTTCACTGAACGTGAATCTCAGCACAACTCCACAGCTGCATTCAGTCTGGAAGAAAACAGAAGAATGGTAACAGATAAAGGCTGAGTAGCCACTAATTAGCAGTACTTTAAGTGGACTCCTAGCGTTGAGAAGGTTTTCACAGAGTCTTGGCACGCTCATTAATGGATTTGCTGTAATTAGAACACTGTCTGCCCTTCACAATGTGCAGAAAATCAGAAGCTTGTCTATACTACGCTCTGTCTGCCGCACATTCAAGGAACATTTGAAATGTATGGTGAGTTCAGTGTAGGAAATTTAAAACAAAACAAAAGTTGTAAAAAATAAAAATAAAATAATAACTATTATCTCAATTAATTTCATCCTCTTTGCCTCTGAGAACCAAGAAAAAATTTCAACACCACCCCACCCACAAACATTACTTTTTAATAGCAAAGCTATAACTATTTTGGTTTTGGAAGAATAAAAAATTATTTATTAAAGAAAGCGAAGATTCTGAATTTCTTTTTTGTCAATACTTTTTAGAAGAAAAATATCTAAACATATATCGAATATCGATTTTTAAAGACATGACGGTCTAGATGAGCAGTGCTCTAGATTTTATGTATGTTTAAGTAATTGGTCATAGTACTACTGTAGGGGTAATGAAGTTGACACTAGTTTACTGGTTAATTAATTCCATTTATTTTGATTTAGTTAAATTCTATTGAATTAAATTTATTTATGTTGTCATTGTAAATTTGTTGCAGTTTGAGGTGGATTGGTGTGTTAAAAATAAAACATTGACATCAAGGAAAGACAAGTTTCATAATTCTACAAAGCATTGCAAATCGCCCCTTCGCAAATCAACCTGCACCGCCCTCCCGACACACATTTTTGCCCCTTTTCCACTAGGGTCAGAACGGTCTGGAACGAGTAGATTAAGAACCGTTCTGGCGTGTTTCTGAGCCAACCCTTTTGTTTGGACTATCTTTGCCTTTGTCAAAAGTGTGCCAAAGCGACCCTAAGACGCCCACGTATGGACTGATTGGTTCGGTAATGTGATATAACTCCTACAGTGGTAGCCTCTGATTGGCCTGGCAATGTTTGTTTGAAGTTATGTCTCAGCATGTTCAAAAAAATGCTGGGGGAAACTAAAGCAATGAAAGGCCAAAGCTATGCAAGCAGCGAGAGAGAGAGTGGACGAGATACCAGCAGCAGCTTTGTCATTTGGGACATTGGAAAACTGTGAAAGGATGATTTTTTATCAGTCCACCAAGAGGAATGGAGCTACAATCGGAGGTGTGATCAGGGCCGTTATTGCCTTCCACATGCGGGTTGGAGCAGGTTCTAGTTGGGTAGTAGAACAGGCCGTGCTCAACAGCCCTAATATTTTATAGTAGGAGTGTAGCAGTACAACTCGTTGAATTAGATTTTCTAGATTACACATCACTCAGTCCGGTACACACAGTCCCTTAGAGTTTTACGTAAAAACAATGTCCTTAAAAATCAATCATTGTATGTCTAGTTATACTATTTTATTTAGTTCTTGTTGCAAAAGTACTAAAAGTCTGGCAATCAGTTGCCAATATTCTTAGGAAGACAGATCTAATGTAAATTAAGGCTGGGCAATATGGTCTTTTAGCCTTTCATGCCTTTCCAATTTCTTATTTATTTTACGATTTTTGTCCGATTGCCTCCCTCTATTAAGAAAACCAATACGTTCATGCAAAGAATTCGGCTACAGTTAGCTGTTTATTTATCATTGCGGTTCTGTTCATCTGAGAGGGACTGGCATTTTTCACATTCAGCTGGATGCCTCTGTTTCAGGTATTGGAATAGGTTTGTGGTGCCGCTGCCTTTTACTGTGATAGGATTCAGGCAATTATAACAGCATGTGGTCTCTTACTCCAAAGTGTGTCGCAGCGAACCTTTACCAATTCTGCTACGGGGACCGAAAAAGGTGCCATTTCACAAAAAAGTTAACATTTTTTAAAATCCCCAGCAACAACAAAAAATCGAATTAATTCAATTAAAATCA
Organism: Apricaphanius iberus; assembly: GCA_028564705.1. Lineage (NCBI taxonomy): Eukaryota > Metazoa > Chordata > Actinopteri > Cyprinodontiformes > Aphaniidae > Apricaphanius > Apricaphanius iberus. The sequence goes on along the minus strand of JAPXFQ010000769.1, from coordinate 376,061 downwards.
ATTTGATTCACCTATATTTATATAGCGCCAATTCAAAAACAAATGTCATCTCAAGGAAATTCGCAACAAAAGTTATTTCAATACAATTATACAAACATTCTAATCAGTTAAAAGTTTTCTATGTAAGGAATCCCAGCAGATTGCAATGAGTCATCAACGTGAGGTTGTGTCCGGATAATGCAGACTCAAACCACAGCAATTCCTCATACTGAGCAAGCATGTAGCGACAGTGGAGAGGGAAAAACTCCCCTTTGACAGGAAGAAACCTCCGGTAGAACCAGGCTCAGTACAAGCGGTCATCTGCCACAACCATCTGGGGGTCTGAGAAGACAGAGAGAGACAGCATGGATGATTCCCCTTGACTTTGAGCATCATTCATTAAATCGATTACTTGCCCAGCCCTAATGTAAATAGCTTTTTTATGATGCACAGAGTTTGGAAGATACCACAGGATATTAGTGCATACAGTGCCGATACATATGGAACGTTCAACTGGCCATAGCATGGATGAGATATATAGCACCTTTTGACAAAGACACTTTGAGTGATGTTCTGCATGTAAGATGAAGCACTTTAGCAACTGTTATTATGCATCTCAAATTGTATGTACTTTCCTAAACATTTTTCGTGGGATTGGTCTAGAAGTTCTTGCACAGAAGAATCTTTAAGAAGTATCAGCCGGCCGCCTGTCCAGCTTTAATCCTACCAATTAAATGTCAAGTATGAAAGTCACAAGATAAAAGTTAGTATAAGCTTTATACATGGGAAACAGCTGTCTGTAGCCATGAAGAGGAGAAGTTCAAAAGAGAACCATCCAACTGTTGGAGTAAAAAAGGGTTTGAGTGTCTGTGCAACCAAAGAGACATATATGTTCAAAAACATATAGAGCTGAATATTTCATTTGACAGATTAAAAGAGGACAAAGAGACAAAGAAATTTGACATTTCAAATTGAGACTGAACGCAAAGTGTGTATGGAATTCGGATAAAATATGGTACTAAAAAGAGCCAATGAAGAATGAAGGACTACAAAGAGATGGAGTCCTTAGAAGCAGTAAATGTGATAGAGCAAATACCAGAAAGAGAGGCAAAAAAACAAAGCCTGAGTTTAGGACAAAGACAAAGTGGAGAGAGAAAAAAAACAGTCAGAGTCAATGAGCCACGGAGGAGCAAAGAAAAATGTGTTTGCATGTAAATTATATGAACGCAGGCTGACAACCAAATGAAAGCGTTTCTCTCTGGCGCACATTTCCCATCAGTCCCACTAAGAGGAACAGCAAGCCTGGTTGGCGCAGATGCCCTCGAGGTTAACTGTCCAATCAATCGCTCCACTAACCGTCTCCACGGAGACAGCCTGTGTGACATCACCGCTATTGAAGGCCAGCGTAGTATTAAGCTGATGGACAACAATATCAACAGTGTCCTGACCACCCTGAATACAACACAGTCACTATTATTGTGCTTGTTTCTCTTTGTTTGTGCCATTTAATCTTCTCGATGTAGGCTAATCCTCTGTGTGTGGAATGTGTTTCTTCTTCCTCTCATTGGAACAACTGATGTTGAATGGTTTGGAAAACAAATATGCAAAAATTAAATTACATGGGCATTAAAAATTCAATTTGCCTATAATTACAAAAGGATTTAATGTAATGTCACACAGGATTGCTCATTTTGATAACTATGTGTTAAAAGGAAGTTTTTAAGAAAATAAAATTCTCCAATTTTAGGCAAAAGAAAATTAATAGGGTCTATCCTGAGTCTTCATAGTACTAAGATCCAAGCATATCTGTGGGTATGACAAAGTTCAACCGTTCGTATTACAGAGTAGCGCTGATTTATAATAATATTTTAAAAAGTAGACATGCTTTAAAGTTACATAAAACTGTTATATTATTTTCATTTTATTGTATTTTATTTGCTTGCAGTACTGGTTTCAGATTTCCTTGAAAGTTTTCACACTTTCTGAACAAACTCTTCGGATATTTTTTTTAGCACTTTGGCACTCAGTTATTCACTTATTTATTATGTGAAGCCCCGCCTCCTGGCGAGCCAGCACATTTCGATCTGGAATCTTTGCAGCAGAAACCATCTGAAAGAGGGAGGCCCATCTGGTAGAATATTTTTGAGCTGATTGGAGAACGCCAAAGGTAGCGCCCGGCTGGCACTGGCTTCTACGCGAGCGTCACCCTGCGTGGCCATATTTGTTTTAGTTTTCACAAAGTGTTTCCCTTTGCTCATTTTTTAACAAAGGAATAGTAATCATTTCCTCTACAATCGATTCAATAGCCGCTACTACGTGAGCGTCATCCGGTGCGGCCATGTTTGTTTCACTTAGCTGGGCACTTGATACTATCGTCATAACTGAATTCCACACCCAAAGAACAATACTGACAAATGATTGGTCCGGCGAAATATGGGTCAGAGGTCGGACGGTTTAGATTGGCGCGGCCCAAGATGGATTCTACTGAGTGTGTAAAACTCCAAATTTTGCGAGAATCCATCTTGCAGAGCAAGGTTATTCATTATCCAGTATTTTCCCTTCCTGTTACGGTCCAAAGTGTTGGTACAGTTGGTCATTTCTGGTTTGTGCATGAAAACTTGTTTTCGCAAACTGTCTCACTTTGTAAAGTCTGTCTGTCCCACGTTTGTTTTCATTGTTAATGCAGACTTTTTCCTTTCCCTCTCTTTTCTGGTCGTTTTAAAGGCACAGTATACCTTAATGTAAAGGATGTAACTTGTACAATCCATAGATTGAGGAGGTCCTCTAGTGGCTGTTAGCTACAAAAATCCATAAATAAAGTGAACAGTATAATAGGGCTGGACAATAATTCGTAGCAGTATATATCGATCGATAGACGTGTGGTGCGATAGAAAGAATGGGTCGCTAAAGTTGGATAGAAAAAAAAGTTTCCCCTCAATTTTTCATTATACGCCATCAGGTAGCTTAATACAACAAAAATTAGACTACTTACTCCAAACGAATCATTAACGCTGACCCACATAGCTCCGTCAGCCACCCCTCTCTCCTTTCAAACCACAAGAAGGATGAAATTATTTGAGCTGAAACAGAATTTTTTGATAGTCCCTAAGCGAACCATCGCCGTAAATTCGCCGCGGTCAGACGCCACAGCAAGGGAACAGCAGAGGAAGTTGTTCAAGATAAATGTTAGTGCATCCCGTTTTGAACAGATCCTCGACGGACTAAAACACTAAACATAGCAATAAACAACAAAATTTAATACCACGATCAGATGTCTTAAGAAGGACTCCCCTCCTCCGGCTCACTGCGTTGCAAATCTGTTACACAGAAACAGGAAATGTACCCAGGTCATACTGTCAATAATACCGCTGTGGATTTTAAAATGCTTAGTCAGTTCTGCTCCCGGGGCCATATTCACAAAGACTCTTATCTTACCGCTAGGTGTTACTCCTAACTCGCGCTAAAAGGTCTTTCTTAGGAGTTGTCGTCTAAAACGTATTCACAAACGCACTAAGAGCTACTTTTACGTAGGACAAATCCCTAATAGTAAGTTAAGAGTGACGTCCCGTTGCTATGGAAAACGTCATTTCCTATGCATGAGAAAATAAACGGACAGCAGTGTGATTGGTTGTTGAATGAGACGTGTAAAACCAAGAGATGGAAAATGTCAATGTCGATAAAAGCGTAATTATGAACAGCGCAATTGGCAGAAATAATGCATGATGACATCTTTGTGTCGGTCACGAGACTGACACTACATACAATTTACACACAATAGCCTACTTACAGAGAGGGTGAAGTTTAAAACCGGAAAAACGTGAAATGCATCATATTATGCGACTGACTGGCTTCCTATCCAGGGTGTACCCTGCCTAACGCCAGCTGATAGCTGGGATAAGCTCCAGCCCCCCCTCCACACGACCCTGAATTGGATGAAAGCGGTATAGATAATGGATGAATGGATGCATCATATTAAGGGAGTTATTGCAAGTAGGCTGTAAACAATTAGGCTGTCTAATGAGCACATCAGCCACATCTTAAATATACCCCCACCTACCGTGAAAAGCACCTCATGAACTGAAAATAAGTGGCGAGAAAAGGACAAGGATACCTAACTAGTCGCAGGACCAATTATTACTACTGGCACAGTTGGTTATTGAGAGGAGGACAGTCCTCAAAGGGCGATTCAGAGCCGGGATTACGAATAAGAAGAAAAGGGAGGCATGGGTGAAAATTAGCAGAAACATAAATGCATCTTATCCAGACGACTGTGAGAAGAGATGGTATTCTCTACAGTCCCAGTGGCTCGAGATCGCCGCTTATAAAAAGGATGCTGCTGCAACAGGTAGGCAATGTCCGTCATATAGGCATCCCTACATGTTGCATAAATTGGAAGATGTGCACGTTTTCTTCTTTGTGCACCACCGGTATACCTGCAATCGCCATGAAATTGGCTTTAATTCGATGCAGTTGCTGGATGTCTAATGGGAAACGGATGAATCGTTGGATAATGTGTGGTCGACAGAGCGCTGTAAGGGTTTGGTGGATTGATCGGCTGATAGATGGTTGTGATATATCCAAATCGTCCGCGTTGCAAAGTTGCATTTTCCCTGTGGCTAAATATCTTAGTTTCGCTAAACATTTAAGTTCTGGACTGATCGGATTGTTACGTTTAGTAGGAGACGTGATTGCATCCCGCACCACATCTGCAATAAACAATTTAGTCGGTATCGTTTGGTTAATTCCGAATCATCCAGAGTGTCAACACATTGCGTCTGGCTGCAGACATTTTGGGAGAAATTTGTGAATAGGTCTTAGGGAGTTAGGAGTCCTCTTGACTTCTTTTAAGGACTCCCAGACTTAGGAGCTACTTTTAGGCCTAAAGGTGGTTGTGAATTACTTTTATCTTAAGAAACTAGGAGTCCTAAATTTAAGAGTGGCACACCCACATTTTTTAGGAGTTACTCCTATATTCGGCAGTTAGGACTTACTTTTAGCCCCAAGATTCTTTGTGAATACGGTCCCCGGTCCTCAGTAGCAAAAAAACGCTTAAAAAAACACAACAGGGTTGGATAAACCTGTTGGCTTCAGCTCTCAGTGACTGGGCTCAGTGTTCTGGGCTCTGTCTACACTATGATGACTACCTGGTTAGCTTTAGCCAACAGCTGAAGAAGAGCTGAAGAGAATTTGAATAAGCTTTATTGACAAACTAAACCATTAATATTATAAAGTGTCATAAAATGTTTAAAATATTAAAAAACATCAAGATAACCCTTAAATTTAAATTAATAACGTAATTAAAAAATATGTATAATGGTTAATAATATTACTTTGCATTTACTGATGTTACTCAAGTCTCTTGATTTGTTTCTGTTTCTTACTAATTTAGCTGTGATAAAAAGTAGTGTTTAAAAAATAATAAAATTCTTTGTTAAAATTAGTTAATTGAAGAATAACAAAATCACCAGGGAGGCACTTAAAAAACATATTTTACATTTTGTGAAATTAATCGATAATTATTTATATCAATCAATATGACAATTACTTTATCGATATGCTCTTTTTTTATATCGTCCAGCCCTACTGTATAATAGGCACATGGTTCAAAAACATGAGCAAAAAATAGCGACTTATAGTCGCTATTATAAAAATAAGGGAAGTTGACATACAGCCGACAAGAGGGAATGTTGAATTCTACTGGGTGAAAAATTTTAGCGATCATCATGAAATGCATAGGGGTCTATGGGAGGAAGGCAGGACAAGTAACAAATGTTGTGAACACTAGTCTTTTATCATATTATTGAACCCCATAATCATTTTAAACATATCTAAAACTTTGACACATAAATACATTCTCTGGACTACAGCTTTAAGTATGCATAAATGTTTAGCACTCCGATGTAAATGTATCAGTTATAAGAAGATTCTTAATTCTAAACTCCAAAGTTATTATAATTCTTTAAAGAAAATAGTTAAATTAAAGCAGATTATAAATATTGAAACAGCAGCATATATTTTCTTCGAAACATCAAGATTTAACTTGCAAAGTTTATAGTTTACTACTTAACAGGGGAGTACATTTCTCATAAACATCAAACTGTCAGTGTTAGATGCTTTGCCATTTGCTTTATGCTTTATGGTTTTGTAGCCACAACTAGTATCAAGGCTTGTCAACATCCTGTGATTTTTCCTGTCTGCATCACAGCCAAAATATCTCCCAGTTTTAATAAAAAAAGATGCATTTAATAAATAGAAATGAATTGCTTTCTATTCATTTTGGGCAAATTAAAATGGTTAACTGATATGCAGAACCAAATAGTGAAATCAAATAGTACAGACAAATTCATTCATAACATGAGAAGCTAAACTGTAGCTCTGCAGACTGATAGTAGAGATCAGTGACGGCGGCAGACGCCCTGCAGTACCAGCGCATTCAAAGATAAAAAGAAGATGCCTCACTCATTCACACTGCAGGAGTTTGACAGTTATATAAGGTCTACTTTCAATAGGATCTGTGGATCTCAGGTCTGGTTAAAGGTTTTTTATTAGATAGGTCAGGCTGGATGCCGATTCCATTGGGAAATAACAACGGGTCAGGTTTGATAATCTGTTTTTATTACTTTATTTTTATGAAACATTCACATGCAAACATTAGAACACGGTGTCAGTTGACCTCTTATATAGAGTCCACTTTTCCCAGCACTAATATTTTTCTTGCTGTAGTCTGATGGCATATGTGAGTCTCTCCATGCTGTTAATATCTTCCACAATGTCCCTCCAGTTAGTTAGAGTAGGCGGATCCACTTTTTTCCATTTGTGTGTAATTGCTTTTTTATAGGCTACCAAGAAAATCTTAATCAAACATTTGTTTTTACTTTGTATTTCTGTTCAAAAATGTTTGTTTTTTTTAAACCCCTTTAAAAAAAAAAAGAGGTTTGCTGTGACTTAAGATTCCTCCTGTCTGACATATATTTTATAACAAGTTAAATGCAAAGTAAACAATTGCTGGAAGAATCTTCTTAGAATTTTATCACTTTGGTTTTTGACATAATAGTTCGTATGTCATAACCTTTAAGTTCCATTGGCTACCATACAATTGTGTTTTGAGTTGCAGCACTTATCTTCCTTTTCATATTCTTCCCTCTTCTCCAAAATTCCTGTAGTCTTTCCTTTGCTCTTTGAGTGGAATTGCTCTGTGTTTTTGATACCTTTGTCAGCTCACTGGGCAAAGCTTCTTGAATTTGTTTCTCAGGCATCTCCTCTGTCTCCATAGATTTGAATAGAATTTACATATACCCTCTGCTTTAATGGCACATTCACACCGTATGCTTTATCAGTGTCAAAAAACACTCAAAAAGCAACTAGTTTGACGCCTGCACATTTGTGGGCTAACGCTTCCAAAGCGCGTGGGCGGGCCTTTCTCTGCCGGATGTTTTAAACAATAGCGGATCATGGCTGGCTAGATAAAAATGACATTGGGTGTCATTTTCACTCTGATTAGTTGACACAGCGCTTCAAGATTGTGAAAACCTCAGCTAGCTGAACTTCTGCATTACTGGCTTTTGCTGCTTTGACACTCAGAACGCAGGAAAGGTAAAAAAAATTGACCTGGCCACACAAAGTGCTGCAGAGACTCTGATTCCCGTCTCAACCATAGCCTTTACATGTAATCTTATATTTACATATAATGTTCTCATGTGATCTTGATTCTAAGTCAGTCAACCTTTTTCTTAGGTGCATCTATTATTTGAAAACTGCCAGCATGGCTTCGTTCGCTCCTATATTCCCTTCTTCAAGATCCCAATATGCGTTGTGACATATTCAAACATTTTCTCATTTTGTTCATGGAGGTCTTGTCTTGTCTGCCAATTTCTTGTCAATTTCTTCATTAAATGTTGTACATTCTCTCTTCATCAGCCCTAAATTATTCTTTAAATAATCCAAATTGTTTCTTGATATCCTCTTACAGTTCCTCTATTTTGTAAGCCGGCTCGGAGAATCCTTCTATAGCTGTCTTAGCCATTAGCTTAGTGTCTTCAGCTTGGATCAAGCTCTCCAACATTGTTGCCACAGTTACTTTGAAATAGTAATCTGATTATTGGCTGGCGATTACTCCTTCCAAAAGTAACTCAGTTGCTTTACTGGTTACTTTATTCTACATGTAACTAAGTTAGATTACATTTTATTTGATTACTTTCAGCATCTGTCAATAACACTCCCTACTGCCTCAACATAAAAGCAATAACCGGTTTTGCCAATACTCACTTATTAGAAGTGCAATTTTACAGTAAGGCGGAAAATATACTTGCTTTTAAACCTTTTGCAACCTCGTGTAGACACCAGCAACAGGCTGCGTTTTGGGCATGTACAGTAAATGGTTGTGCAATGTATGTACTACTGAAGAGTTCCACTAGGGGGCAGATCACAGAACTCAGACCAAATAGAGTGCCGGATTTGTAGGGTACAAACAAAACAAAGATGGCGACTAAAGAAGATATCATCAGTTGTTTAATTTTTAGATTACGACAGAAAATGGCAGCAGCAGTGTCGTAGGAGGTATGTAAGACCATATTTGACACTATTTGTGCCTGCTTTCCTACTGCTTTTCCCGTTGTGACCCCGTGTACTAAATAAATCATCTGGCTTAAGAAAATTACAAAACTAGTAAAGCACAATGGCTTGGACAGGTAACATGTTAGATGAGTCGTTACTGAAAAGTAGTGATGGGAAAAATGAAGCCAATGAGGGTCTCCAACACATTGCTTGTGGCGTGTTTCTATTACCTGCGTCCGTTCCGAACTGACCCCAGCCGACCCATTTTTTCTGACTACCTCTGCCTTGGTTACATTTCCAATAAAATCTCAAACGAAAGCATGGTTTTATTCATTTTTATTTTAAAAATTATATTTTTTCAAATGTTTTGGGTTGAACTAGTTCGTTTTGCACAGTATTGCTCTAGCCTCTCTCACATGGGACAGACGAATGTACACTTTCACACCTAATTATGAGCGATCAACTCAAAAAATTCCCACTGTGGGGAAGACTTCCTTTTTTGGAGGCCCTATCTGTATAAGAGAATTAGACTGTTGGTGTATAAACTTAGATAATGTGACTGCAGAATGTATTGGCCACACCAAACGGGAGTGGATCATTCATAATAAATGCATAAGAACAAACAAGCAGACTTTTAACCAACTCCAAATTGTAAAAGAAAATATAGCCTTGATCTCACCTCAGAGGCCAACGAGTAAGACGTTCAATTAACTGTCTGACCAGCTCGACAGCGCAATAACTCACTAACTCACAAACACTGACATCACCGCAGTATGCAGCGAGATTAAAAGTGCTCATGAGGAAGCGACACGCTGAATGAACCCATGATATCACAAGCTCAAACCGAGGCCTCGGTCACGTGATTCCTCCATTCTTGACACACACCTCGAATCAAGACGTCATCTGGCACGCCCACTTTTGCTCGAGACACGCCTCGGAGCTCCGGTTCATTTGTCCCACCACTCCTGAAAAGGTGGTTATTTAGAGTAACACGCTACTGGGTAATGGTTACCGGCATCACTGTCGATTTGTCATTTTCTGGGATTTTGTTTCAGCCTTTGGGTGTAGTCCGTCCAGACTGTTTATTTCCCCCGCTCATCTCAGCTTTTATTGTTGAATGAGTTATTATTGTTTTTGTGGTGGTTGAATTTGATCTTTGCTGACAGGAGACATAAGTCATTCTTGTACTCTTTCAACACCGGAAATTGAAAATCACCTTAATGAATAGGGGCTAATATAGGTCAGTAAAATTAGATGCATGCAGGACTCACCGGCAGAACTGTAAATCAGGACTTATGATCAGGGACAGACATGAAGAAGTCTAATATCAGCTGGTGAGAGTATGACTCAGTTTACCAAAACATTACCACCCACCGAAACTGGTAGGCCAGGCAAGGACAGTGTGAGGGAATAAAGCAGTCAAGAGCTCCATGGTAACTCTGGAGGAGCTGTATAGATTCACAGCTCGTCTGTTTTTTTCAGATCTTCCCACAGGATAACAACGCTAAACATCTAGCCAGAGCGATAGTGGAACAGTTTAGATTAAAGAATTTAAATGTGTTAGATTGAGCCAGCCATAGTTGAGATCTAAACTTATCAATTTTGTGGCATGACTTGAAAGGTTGTTGTTCACAATAATTAACTGTATAACCTGACTGAACTTAGGTGATAAAAAAAAGAGCGGGCAAAAATATCAGACTGTAAATGTGTAAAGCCATTTGAAATATTCCTCCATAAGATCTTTAGCTAAAAAACAAAAACAAATCTGTAATGCCTCATTTCCACTAGGGCCAGTACGGTAGAGGATAGAATGGGTCCAAAAAAAAAAAATTCTGATGAGACCCCAGCATGTTGAACTGGAGACAACATAAAAGATTCATTAGTTTAAAAGCAACAGGGAGGTTATACCTTTTCTTTGTTGTATGTCTTAGAGGGCACTGCTTCTTTGTCCTCACTATTTCCCAGTTCTAAAAGAAACAAACACTGTGGTTCAGAGAGAGGTGATTTTTCATCACCATTTGCTTCCACTTCACCATAGCGTCTATGCAAACATGAAATTAATTCTCTCTGATGGCCTGGCTGTTTGTCTGTTTAACCATTCTCACCCTGCAGAGAGTATTGAGTGATGCAGTATTCTGAAGAAGTTGACCAAAGTGATGCTGACAGCTGCTTTCGCTACTGCTGCTTTCTGAGAACACAGTGGTGCACTGGTTTGTGTCGCAGTGATGGTCAAATAGACTTTGAACACAAGAAAATGACTACGATGACATAGGATCAGTAAAAATAAGGAGGGGGAGTTTGGTGATAAAATCTCTAACTTCATGATTAGTGGAAGGTATCTCGTGCATATCCTTAATAGGAGACATACTAATGTCCAATGTAGTTTATAAAATGTACAGTTTCAGACAGAAGGTAATATACACTAATCATAGCCTTTCTTTCCAATGGAGAATACTGATATAACCCACAAAGTAGGGATGTCTGATTTATTGTCTTAACATTATAATGCGCTGATATTGGCATTAAAATGTATTTTTGGACATTTTTCGATTATCATTTTTTTCCCTTTTTTAATGAAACAATTTGCATTTCTGCATTTCCGAGCAAACCTTAAACCTTTAGGTAGAAATCTATCAGCGTATCAGTTTTAGAAATTAGGATTAAGATTATATCTGAAAGTATCGGATATTTGAAAGGCAGATCTTTCAGTTATCAGGTTTCTCTCCTGTGGAATCAGCTCCCAGTTTTAGTCTGTGAGGCAGAAACACTTTCTATTTTTAAGACTAGGCTTAAAACCTTCCTTTTTGATATAGCTAATAGTTAAAATGGCTTTGGTTATCCTGAGCTGTCTTTGTAGTCATGCTGCTATTTGCTTAGACTGTTGGAGGACAGAATGACTACTTCACTCTTCTACTTTTCTTTTTTACTACTCTTCAGATGTATTTCTTTTCTCTTTTTTTATGTCTTTACCTTTTTTTCTCTCAGTGTCTTTCTCACCACAGAAATTACACCACGTCTGGTATCCTGCTCAGCTACAATGTCCTAATGGATGGGGAGCATCGATTAAGATGATACTCCCAGTGGCCGGACATCTTCTATTTCTGCTCTCTTTTAATATAGAAGGTATTCTTACATCAGTTCCTTTTGTTCTTTCTGCGTCTTGGCTCTGTCTTCTCAATCACCCAGACGGTCGTGGCAGATGATTCCTCATATTGAGCCAAGTTCTCCTGGAGGCTTCTTCTTGTTAAAGTGGAGTTTTTCCTCTCCACTGTCGCTACATGCTTGCTCAGTATGAGGGATTACTGTGGTTGGAGTCTGCATGTACAGGCCACAACCTTGTTTCAACGACTCAACGCAATCTGAAACGATTTCTTTAATGGAAAACCTTTAAGCGATTGGAACGTTTGTACAGTTGTATTGAAATGATTTTTCTCCAGAATACATCCGTTGTGAATTTCCACTATATAAATAAACTGAATTTTATCCAACTGTAAAAAAGCAAATATTGAACTCTGAACACGCCTGGCTGCATGTGGAAGTTCATCAGTAACCAGGCTAACGTTTAACCACTCGCAGTGGCTTCGTGGAGTCCCACAGCCTCAGAATTGGCTTAGTAACCTTTTCGAGACTTACAGATGTCACTCACTTTGTTTTTATCTATTCCCGAAAATGTAAAGATGAGGTAGTGTTGTAATAAAGACTATCTAACTCAATAAAAACTCAAGAACAAGACCTGAGAATAGAGAGTCCAAGACCAAACCAATACAAGACCATTCTGAAGACCACTGCTAGAACAGGTCTTGAGACCTAACTGGTTGTACTTGTCAATCTAAAGGTTAGCTCAAAAATGTAGTCTCACGGTCAAACGTAAGAGTAGCATTGAGTACCACAACATTAAGAAAAAGGTGGGATGTGTCCAGATATGTAGACATCAATATCAGACACTCACTTATACAGAATACCAGCAAAAAGTTGATTTTCATTGAGTTGCACTTTGGTAGAACTGTCCAGAAAATCATGGTTACTGACAGCTAATTCATGATTAAACAATGAAGTGCAGTTACTTTTGCACAAATGGCCATGATAATTTTATGTATTTTCTCCCAATAAATCAAAGCATTATTGTCTAATAACTAAGCTTATCACTAAATGTAAGTGAGTTCTGAAATATGAAAGTGTGACAAAAAAAAACATTTGCAAATGGATAAATATTAGAAAGTCAGTATGTTATCATATTTGGTTCATGATCCCTAACTCTGTTCAGCAAACATGATCTGGGAAGCTGTGTGGAAAGGAAATGATGCATAGCACAAACTAAACGTAAGCAGAGATTGTTTTAGACTTAACCTTGGTATGCGACATGCTTCATAAGGACTCTTCAGTGTTTTTCTCAGAAACAGGATGGTTTGGAGAGTAGGAGGATTCCATGAGTCAATCTGAAGCCTGGGATAAATGTATGCAGTGCAGAAACACCTTTGAGGTGAAACAGTAATTTAACTTGGAAATATACCAATTTATTTACTACATCCTCAGCTACTGAAATCAAATGTCATTTTTATTGCCAGTTACTTCTCATATTTCATACAGCTGTAAGACCAACAGGTTATTTACTTTTCCTTATAGCCATCATAAACCCCCATTATAACATGGTAACATGTACCTCCAGTAGACATTATATTATATATTTTTGTTCGGCTGTAGGGGGAACAGCTTGTATTTCTTCCTGCCTGTGGAAATCTGGACCAGCTCTACACCCTCAGCAGGGTCCTTGAGGCTATCTGGGAGTTCATCCAACCAGTTTACATGTGTATTGTGGACTTGGAAAAGACATTTGACAATGTACATCATATATTCCTGTGTGAGGTATTTCCAGAGTATAGGGTACTAGGCCTCTTAATACGGCTGTTTGTTCCCTGTATGACTGGGAGCTTGCTCAGCACTGCAAGGAGTACGTCAGATTTTTTTTTTTTTTTCAAAAAGGGTAAACTCTTCTGAGGTTGCTCCTTGTTGCTGTTTCTGTTCATAGCCGTTATGGACAGCCAAGATGTTGAACCGATCAGCTTTAATGGCCTCAGAATCAGCTCTGTGCTTTTTGCAGATGTGATTCTGTTTGCTCTTTAGACTGTGATCTCATGGTTTCACTGAAGCAATTAGTAGCCAAGGTGAACACATACTGTACATCTCCAAATTCAAGACTGTGTTCTTGATGTAGGAGTACCCTGTCATGGTTGGGAATGAGGAGTTGAAATATCTTGGGGTTTGTGAAGGACAGAAACATATGGCATGATATCGACAGATGGATTGTTGCAACATCTGCAGTGATGTGAGTCTTTTACTGGTCTGTCGTGGTGAAGAGAGAACTGAGCCCAAATGGTGAAGGTCTCTATTTAGCGGTCCATTCACAATCCTGCAACTCATCTATGCTGAAAACTTTGGGCAGTGTCCGAAAGAACAAGATCACAGATACAAAGAGACAAAATGAGTTTCCTCCTCAGGGTGTCTGGGGTCTGCCTTAGAGAATGAGAAGCTTGGTTATTAGGGAGGACCTCAGAGTAGAGTAACTGCTCCTACACATAAACAGGAGCCAGTTGAGGTTGTTGAGGCATTTTGTTATAACTCCTCTGTGAACTGACCCTGGATTAGGTGAGTTGGAAGGATGGACAGATGGATGGATGAAAAATATAATATTTTATAACTAGAAAAGCAAAACTAGAGTGCAGATCCTTGCCAAGGCATCTCAATCACTTGGTCCTGGTTCCTCCGCAGACAATTCCTAAAAATTAATTAAAATGCATTTAGAACCATTTCTGTTGTGTTTCTAACAGAGGTCCATAAACTCCTAAACTTACTAAAATTATAAGATCAAATAAAAGATCAAATTTCTTCAAAGCAATTTTCTAATTCATCATGTTTTAGTCTAATATTCCAGGTTATGACCATTATTTTGTATTTTATCAGATGTATTAAGAAATTAGACTTTGCCTTGACTTTAATAATCTACAACATGACCATATTTTACTGCTACACATGAAATACTTAGAATTCAAACACTTTAAATATTACAAACTAACCCTGGGCCAGTATAAGATTCTCAACATGAAAACAACTCAATGGGACATTATGCAATTTTATAAGCAGGGCTGGACGCTAATTCATTAACAATTATATGAATAATGAAGAAGTTGATAAACATTTCAATAAAAAATGGTTTCCCTTCGTAGTTTATCATAGCTAATCGGTTATGTTATTACTACAGTCGTTTTGAACCAACACGGTATGCACATCAAAACTGAACGTAACAATATTGGACAAAATAAAAACACATAAAATACTAGGATAAGCAACCGAGTTGTGGTGACAACCAATCAGGAACCTCTTGGCCCGCTGTGAACCAGTCCTGCTGTCATGTTTACGCGGAGATAGGCACAACATACTCGGGCCGCACCGCTAACAACAAGCGTAGCTTTAAAAATGTCCACCCGCTAATCAACCTTTCCCCAGAAGCGAAAAAGCTTTCAAAAATATGAATGACAGAGTGAAAAGCTGTTACCTTTAGAGCTCAAACAGTGGACACGGTCCAGTGTGTCACGCACTGTCTACATTAAGCTTGTTACCTTTAACCTCAATAGCTGTACTGAATCAGAATCAGCTGTATTGGTTGGTTTTCACAAACAAACTAGGCCAATGGTCTGAGCCATCACTTTAATAAAGTATTATAAAACAAAAAATACAAATAAAAAAAGCTTCAAGCCAACTATTTCAATTAAGAACATAATTAAAATCTGTCAAAATTAAAGCAAATAATTTGCAGAATTAACGCATTTTTTTATGGACTTAGGGATGTAAGAAAATATCGATGCTGATATATCTTCGTATTTTATGACACAATATTGTATCGACATTCAAAAGCAAAGTATCGATTTTTTTACGAATTTGAATTGAACCCTCAACGATAACAGCAATTATTGACATAAAATTAAAAGTATGATTGCTAGTTGGTGCCTGTTTTCACCCTCTTTGTTCCAGTAGATCAACTACACTACCGTTCAAAAGTTTGGGGTCACCCAAACAATTTTGTGTTTTCCATGAAAAGTCACACTTATTCACCACCATACGTTGTGAAATGAATAAAAAATAGAGTCAAGACATTGACAAGGTTAGAAATAATGATTTTTATTTGAAATAAGATTGTTTTTACATCAAACTTTGCTTTCATCAAAGAATCCTCCATTTGCAGCAATTACAGCATTGCAGACCTTTGGCATTCTAGCTGTTAATTTGTTGAGGTAATCTGGAGAAATTGCACCCCACGCTTCTAGAAGCAGCTCCCACAATTTGGATTGGTTGGATGGGCACTTCTTGCGTACCATACGGTCAAGCTGCTCCCACAACATTCAAATCTGGTGACTGCGCTGGCCACTCCATTACCGATAGAATACCAGCTGCCTGCTTCTTCTCTAAATAGTTCTTGCACAATTTCGAGGTGTGTTTTGGGTCATTGTCCTGTTGTAGGATGAAATTGGCTCCAATCAAGCGCTGTCCACTGGGTATGGCATGGCGTTGCAAAATGGAGTGATAGCCTTCCTTATTCAGAATCCCTTTTACCCTGTACAAATCTCCCACCTTACCAGCACCAAAGCAACCCCAGACCATCACATTACCTCCACCATGCTTAACAGATGGCGTCAGGCATTCTTCCAGCATCTTTTCAGTTGTTCTGCGTCTCACAAACGTTCTTCTTTGTGATCCAAACACCTCAAACTTGGATTCATCCGTCCACAGCACTTTTTTCCAGTCTTCCTCTGTCCAATGTCTGTGTTCTTTTGCCCATCTTAATCTTTTTCTTTTATTGGCCAGTCTCAGATATGGCTTTTTCTTTGCCACTCTGCCCTGAAGCCCAGAATCCCGCAGCCGCCTCTTCACTGTAGATGTTGACACTGGTGTTTTGCGGGTACTATTTAATGAAGATGCCAGTTGGGGACCTGTGAGGCGTCTGTTTCTCAAACTAGAGACTCTAATGTACTTATCTTCTTGCTCAGTTGTGCAACGCGGCCTCCCACTTCTTTTTCTACTCTGGTTAGAGCCTGTTTGTGCTGTCCTCTGAAGGGAGTAGTACACACCGTTGTAGGAAATCTTCAATTTCTTAGCAATTTCTCGCATGGAATAGCCTTCATTTCTAAGAACAAGAATAGACTGTCGAGTTTCAGATGAAAGTTCTCTTTTTCTGGCCATTTTAAGCGTTTAATTGACCCCACAAATGTAATGCTCCAGAAACTCAATGAGCGCAATAATGCCTGCAGTCTTGGATGGGATCATTACAATGAGCAGGCAATACATCACATTTCCATATACTGTGGGGGAGCAGGCCGAAATTAAGATGCAATTTGCAGCAATGTCCGGTTTTCCAAACACAATCGGCGCAATCGACTGCACCCATATTACTACAAGGGCCCCGTCCAAGGAAATTCCCCTCCCTCCTGGCGTACCACCTCCCCAGCATGAGAACCCGACCCACTGCCGCCTCCTCCTCGACAGGAAGCCTTCACCCAGGGAGCAAGGATGTAAAAAATTTTTATTGTATCATTTAAGGTACCAATGGCTGTCACTAGACGCTGGGTAACCTCATCTTCCTCGCCACCTAAGAGCTGAAAAGACACGGCATATTAGTCTGTCTCCTTAAAATATGCTCAAATTTGGTGTCAGCTCAGGTGTACACGTACCCCCTCCAGTAAGCAGACCCCCTCTGGCGGTGGGAGGCACATTTTTCTTTTTTTTCCTCGACTTTAAGGTCCGACCACTTTTTTAAAAAATTTCGGGTACCGTGCTCTCAGTTGCACTGACAGTCTGCACTACAGACGCCACATGCTGCCACTCACAGTTCTTCCTTTTATTTTTGAAACTGCTGCTATGTCCACCAAATAAAATGTCTCTTCTAGCCTCCACTTCACCCACTAACACTTCAATCAACATCTCCGTAAAGTTTCTCTTCTTGTTTTTCTTTTGATGTTGCCATATTTCCCCTCTTCTTCATATGCGTCAATATTCATGTCCTGCTTTGCATTGACCTTTTATAGCCAGATTTGGGCGTGTTCAGGGCGGGATATGAGCCAAATTCACGAGCGTAAACTTCCAAGAAGACTGTGATTTATATAGGGGGAATTGCTTACACCTGTGCGAAGGCATAGTTTTATAAATCAGAAATCGTTTAGGCGTACTTAAACTTTTGGTTTTGGTCGTACGTACACTTAGCAGGGATTCTACGCAATATTTTATAAATGAGACCCCTGATCTTTCTCAAAATCACACAAATGAAAAAAAGTGTCTGCTTTAACAAAAAACACCCAAGCATCTATAGGTTGTCATATTTTTAATGAGGATAACATGCAAACAATGACAAAAGGGAGAGGAATAAGTAACTGAACCCTCTGCCTAAGGAGACTTTGAGAGCAATTAATGGCATTTTCTTTTCTAAAAATGTAAGTCAGGTGTGTTCAATCATTGATGAATGGATTAAAGCTGCCCTGCCCACTATAAAACACACACCTTGATGAGAAACATTGCCTGCTGTGCACCATGCCTTGCTCAAAAGAGCTTTCTGAAGACCTGCGATTAAGAATTGTTGATTTGTAAAAAGCTGGGAAATGTTACAGAACCATCTCTAAAAGTCTGGATGTTCATCAATCCACAGTCAGAAACTGTCTACAAACGGAGAGAGTTTGGCACTGTTGCTTCTCTCCCAAGGAGCAGCCGTCCACCAAAGATGACACCAAGAGTTATGCGCAGACTACTCCGAGAGGTAACAAAGAAACCTAAAGTGTCTGCTAAAGACTTACAAAAATCACTGGCACATTCCAATATATCTGTGCACACATCTACTATATGTAAAACACTGGCCAAGAATGGTGTTCATGGGAGGACTCCACGGAGGAAGCCACTGCTGAGTAAAACAAACATTGCTGCATGTTTAATATTCACAAAAAGGCACTTGTACACTCCACAGAACTACAGGCAAAATATGTTGTGGACTGATGAAACCAAAATTGAAATCTTTGGGAGGAACACACAACGTCATGTATGGATGAAAAATGGAACAGCTCACCCACATCAAAACCTCATCCCCACCGTAAAGCATGGTGGAGGGAGAATCATGGTCTGGGGCTGTTTTGCTGCGTCAGGGCCTGGTCGACTTGCAATTATTAATGAAAAAATGAATTTGAAAGTTTATCAGGATGTTTTGCAGGAAAACGTGAGGAGATCTGTCAGACATTTGAAGCTAAAAAGAGGATGGATGCTGCAACAGGACAATGATCAAAAGCACACAAGTAAATCGACTTAAGAATGGTTTCAGAAAAACAAAATAAATGGTCTGGAGTCGCCAAGTCAAAGTCCTGACTTGAACCCCATTGAGATGCTGTGGAATGACCTAAAGACAGCGATTCGTGCCAGACATCCCAGGAATCTGACTGAATTGCAGCAGTTTTGTAAAGAGGAATAGTCAAAAATGTATACTGATCGATGTGCCAGACTGATCTGCAACTACAGGAAGCGTCTGGTTAAGGTTATTGTGGCAAAAGGGGGGGCGACCAGCTACTAAATGCAATGATTCAGTTACTTATTCCTCCACCTTTTGTCATTGTTTGCATGTTATCCTCATTAAAAATATGACAACCTATAAATGTTTGGGTGTTTTTAGTCAAAGCAGACACTTTTTTCATCCATGTAATTTTGAGAAAGATCAGGGTCACATTTGATGCTGATTTTATGAGGAAATGTAGGAAATTCCAAAAGCTTCCGATACCTTTTCAGGTCACTGTAAACTAGAATGGCAAATAATGGCTAGGCTGCTCACAGAAGAAATCAATTTGTAAATCCTAACACATCTCTGAGTTGTAACTGAGGCAATGAAAAGCTCTGACATCATTTGTTGCTTTTGAGGTAAATAGATCATTTATAGGAAGGTCACTGGACTGGTGCTGTTTTTCTAATGAAAAGCAACAGTACCTTCCTTATCGAGTGTGAGTTTATTCAGGACTAACCAAAGCAAAGATGCAGAAATCTAGGATACAAGCACATGAAGCGGTACCCTGTGAGGTGGTCCTCTCCTCAACCTCCAGGATGTTTATATCCTCAACAGGAAGCAACATCCTTAAAGCCCACAAGCTTTTTATTAAATATATTATATATATATATATATCTTTTAAGTTTAACCTTCTTTTATAGATTACAGTGTTGCTTCTCTCTGCATTTCGCCAGTTCATAACTTTTGTTCATGGATCTGTCAAACGTTGCAATGATGTCCAGCAAAGCCAGGCTTAAAATTCCTCAACAGGTATATCAAAGAACATCACAATGAACTGTCTGCCTTCTCCTACATCAAAAGCCTTCTTAAAGAATGTATTCCCCTTTTAGGAAGCACAGAAGATGATCTATGCTGTTCGTTTGAGATATTTACAAGGGAAAAGAAGTCCTGAGTCATGCTGGAGGGAACATTATAACTGTTCCTGCTGGTCAAAGTGCTGCAGAGATAACTGTAAATCGCTCCCTCTTTGCACTCATTCACATATAGGCACGCTCACACGTGATGTCACGTGCTCCAGGTTCCCCTCCCCAGCTTCTGTCTGGAGGGAAAAAGACTGATCCCCACACTGACTAACAGTGTTGTTACTGTAACTGACAGGTGTCAACAGATTGGACTAAATGGGGGCGAAGTAACATCCATCATCATGGTTAATACGTGTAGAGCTGTAGGCTAAAAAAAAAAAAAGAAGAAAAAAACTATAGTAATGAAGCAGGTTTTCAACTGGCAAAATATGTCGATGGGTATGGTTACTAGACATGCAAAGGGATAGGGTGGATGATCCATCCAGATTCTGGGAGCCAAAATCTCATGACAGAATCTGCTCACTTCACTTCATTGGAGATATGTTGACGTTCAAATCAAATATAGCATTAATTATTTCATAAGACCATTTTAAGGATTTAAAACAACCCACCAGCGTGCAAAGCTACTTCTAGTTCTAGCATATTTATCATAGAACACTACTTAATATGTGGAAATCCAAGACACTTTTATGTCCATAAAATTGCTTTATATATAAAGATAAAAAAAAGATAAAAATAATGCATAAAACTTATATTGTTCTTTTTTGGACACTAAAAGGCACTTTACAAATTCTATTATTCATTTACTCTCACATTCACACACTGGTGGAAGCAACCTACGATTATAGCCACAGCTGCCCTGGGGCAGACTGTATATCAATGTAGATGTGTACCAAAACCATGTTTATAGTATGTTCTTTATATTTGGATCAGCTGTCTGATGATCTAGAAATTCTCGCCCACACTCCTTCCATATTTAGTTTTACACCACTGGCTAAACTATCTAGGCATGTTGAAGATCTGTATCAAAGGTGTATGAAGTGTCGAGTGTTGGTAGTTGTCCTAATAACTTGTGTGCTTTCATTGCTTCTGCTGTGTAAAGCCAGACCTGTTGATGAAATAATTGTAGCTACTGCCATACTGAACTGGTGGTGGCTAATTCTGAGGGCTTTCATTTCATAACTCATTAGCTATATGAAATGGGTCTGGCTGCTTTGTGCTAAATACAGTTAGCTTTGCAACGTATCTTTTTTGATCATCTGCCTAAAGATAGTTTAGATGATCTAAACTTGCCATACCTAAATTTCCATTTCATGTTGTTAGCCTAACTGTTCAACCGTGACAGTATTGCTTTGAAAACCGGATGATGAAGCTCTTTTTGGCCTCCAGTGTTGTATGCATGCACAAATTAACCTGGATGAAAACTAGAACATTTAGTGTGCCTATAAATAGTGTCCTCTTTATCCATTTCTTTTGCCTTGTCTATATCTGTTTATCTGCACCACTGCACGACTCTGCTTCCCCTCCCTTCCTTTCCCAGCATGAGCCACCGAGGGGAATCTGCTGTGCCATTCAGTTTAATCTTCCACCCAGCCCTGCAGTTTTCCCAGATGACACTGTCGTCTTCCTTAAATAGAGAGGATGGAAGGCTGAGTTAAGAGAGGAAGTCACAAAAGGAGGGAAAGACCAGCAAGGGGAGGGGGTTGGGGATAGAGAGTTAGAGATAGCAAGAAGAAACACCGGGAAAACCAGCTTTTCTCTTCCATTTTTATCCAGTGAATGACAGTGGAATTGGATGATGAAAATCAACAAAGAGAGAGCTACATAATGACTAAAAGACATTCATAAAAATAAAGTACACTAAACAGCTGAGCCAATAATTACACATATCTCTAGCAGATTAACCCCTTAAACCCGCTAGGGGGCACACTTCCTAGAGTAACATTTAACCTTTAACCTTCAATTATTTGCTATTACAAACACCAACAGTTGGTCTAAAGTCAATAAGACAGAGTATTTACTATTTATGATGCTTATTTGCTTCTTTACAATGAAAACAATATTTCATAGTTTCGGTCTTTAAACCTCAATTACTCATGCCCACTATGATTTTCTTGAAAATTTTCACATTCACGGTATTCCCATAGATTTTCTTATTATATGAGATCAATTTGAACATTTTAGAGCTTTTACAATTTGTAAAAAGCCTTCCAGAGTATGGGTATGCCTAAGGTAGGCTTAAGAAGTTAAGGTTTGAAGTTATGTTCAAACCGTAATCTGCTGACTGAGCTGCTGAGACAGTATTTTGTACCCCAGTCCTTTCCTCCTCATCCCCAGACACCCTTGCCCCACCCTGTTCATCACGTTCCTAATCATGTAGGGCCATGGGGTGTGGGCACATCACTGGGGTATGGGGATTGGTTTCCATCTCCACTGTTGGCTTGGATCCCAATTTTACTGTCATGAGACACACATCTAGGGCCTTTGGGGTGGGCACACCTTCAGGCATCCAGAAGCCTTCCTTGGGGGATATGGTCAACCCTGCATGGGCTTGGGGATCCTTTTGATGTCAATAGCAACAAATCTAAAGCCTCCGACTGAAGCCTGTTGCTGGATGACAGTCTCATGACTATCATGACATGGTAATAGCTGAATTTCTGAGCAGCAGAGATGTCACTACAAACGGTCAACTTGAAAATGATAATAATGCATCAAAAACTTTATTTACCTTATTTTTCAAGGCATGGGGTCTCATTTATAAAACTTGCTTTTGAATAAAATGGGAGTCTGTAACCTGGAACAGCGACTCTCCACGGCAAGTCTGAAATTGACAGAAAACAATGTGCCGGAAAAATGTGCGAAACTTTAAGGACGCTAAGGACTTTGCTTACAAACTTTTTGGAAAGGGAGTAAAATGACAGCACAGCTGAGATGGCAAAATTGTGAATTTAAGCCTCTTTGAATACTTGAATCCCCCAATCCCATCTTCTGAACTGAGAATTAAATGAGAATATGAATGAAAATGTGTTAAATTTAAGAATTACCGGTATATCATAGTATATTCACATGTACATCTTTAGATTATATAGTAATTACAAAACTTAGGGCAATAATTGTGTGAATACTATAGTAGTAAACACAATCCAGTTTCATTGTACAATGAAAGCGTTATTCATTCATATACAATAGTTTATAGTAATATTTCTAAAAATATTTTAGTGACAGTCATAAATTGACTGTCACTGCAGTCAATTTGATTGAACGCCAGCACAATTGATGTGCTGGCGTTAATTGAAGATCAACCAATTGCGGCATCTGGATGGGGGAGATTTTAGAGATTTCCTGGCCTATGATGATGACTGGCCAATTTATTTTCCCTAAGCAGTCTTATCAGATCTATGTGCTGAAATGGACCCATTATTAGATCTACTGACGTGCTGGAACCCCCCCCCCCCCCGATTCCATGTATATGGAATCGGCCAGATTGAGTGAGCTCAAACAGAAATGTAGCAGCAAGCCCTCCTGCTTCCATGGCGATTCAGTTGTTATTTCTGCTGCTCTATGCGCCTTTTATGCTGATCAGTGATGCTACTTGCTGCTGAAAAGATGTGGTTTGAGCACGTCTGCAGCTGAAAACTTAAATAGACTGATTGTGTATGAGAAGAGTGAGTAAAGAGATTGCAACCATCAGAAAAATCTGGTCAAATTACCCCAATGTTCCGACAGTGAAAACATGCCTATCCCACTTGTGTAGGAGGCAGGATATGATCCAAAAACACCTGAGCACATTTCTAGGGAGGGTGGGATTCATAAAGCATAGATTGCATGCAACTGTGCATACTTCAACTTTGATGGATCAAAAGTCTAAGGTAAATTAAAAACAAAACTTGCTGAAATTAAGTACAGATTTAGTAAATTTTCTATACAAACTTTTTTTTAATTGGCCTAATGTGCTATTCCTGAACTTCAATATCTTTTAATATTGGAGAGGGTATAGTTTGTTCGTATTTCAATGTGACCATATATAGTGCAGAATGAACGTTTGTGCAAATCATGGCATCCAGCTGACAAGACTGCAGCTGCTTTCATAAATGCATTAATGCAACTGAGACTTTAATTCAACAATGTCAAACACCAGCTGTTTCCTTCATCCTCCAGGCTCACAATAATACCTGTGGGTTGCCAGCAGCAGCAAAGTGAGAACAAGGACAGAGGTACAGTAACGTTGGAACATGGATCCTGCTTTAGGCTTCGAAAATCTGATGAAGGCTGCATACAGAATGGTTACAGCGCTGAAAGCCAGAAAGCTTTTGTCTTTGCTGTTCAGTTTTGCAGTGACTCGTAGTTTCGGCATTCTCCTCACTTTCAGAATGATGTTCCTTCCTGGAGCAGATAAATGCCTTTAAGTCAAAATGGTTGAGCTCACAAAAATCTGTTAACTCAGCAACAACTAATCTTTGTCCTACATATATTGTTAAGTAATACATTTTTCTATTAAGAAAAAAGCTAAGCAAAACAACCATATGTAAAATATATTTGAATTTCTTGTTAAATCATGCCATTGACCAAATTTTTTGGTTGCTTTTTCTAGCAACACCTAGGGGTGGTGGTTACTCACATACATGTAGAATCTGAAATCGCTTCACTGGAACCAGTCTGACAACATGAAGAAGTTTAAGAGATCTCGAAAATCATCATCTGAACTAATATCAGAGATGAGGAACAAATTAACTGACATCTATCAGTCTGGAAAAGGGTTACAATACCATTTATGAACATCTGGGAACGCTGTTGAGAAGTGAGAGCTTCGGTTTATTACAGAGAAATAAAAGGAACAGGGGTGAACCTTCCCAGACGTGCCAGACCTACCAAATTTCTCCTAGTGCACCGTTATGCGAGAGCCCCGGACCCCAAATTTACACTTGGTGCAAAAGACAGACATCGTCTTGATAACGGAATTTCAGAAACAGAACTGCTTTGCTGCGGTCTCCCTAGCTCTACTCACGAGATCACAAAATCGAAGGGGTGTAAAAAAAAAAAACTTTAAACAACTTCTTTTAATAACTTTCATCGCAATGCTGTTTGCTGATAGCTGACATGATGTATCTTTTAAAAAAGTTTTTTATTTTATTTTTTTTTATTTAGCATCTACTTCCATTATTATAAATCTCAATCCATGCCTCCTCTATTTTGGTGTTGTCTTTGTAAAAAGGTTGTGTGGTGTCATATACAGTATAATTCTGTGTTTCTCTATTGCCAGGATAAAAGGCTCTGTTATCAATGGTGGAAAAAACACAGATCTCCTCAAAATATGCAGGAAGCCAACAAGCCCTTTGATCACCGGTAAGTATATTGTTTAAATAGTTATGCAAACCCAAATCTGTACTTGTTTGTTATTTTCAACTTTACAGGATGCTTCACACTGATAATGTGGGATTTCTTGTTTAGCCAAATGTTAACTGAGGAACTCGACACATTCTGGAAGCTTGGCATGTCAGAAATAGAATCCAATCATACCTAAAGTGGAGTGGCGTGACAAGACGCTTCTGAGATGCGTCTGAAACTCACAGCAGGGCATCCAGTGTCAACAAAAGAATAGACTATAACGGCTTCCATTACCCGCAAAGACTGTGACGCTGCCGACATACCTGGTATGAATTGGTTGAATGCTGCATGTCGAAGACTCGATGCAATCTACTGAGTTTCCTTGAATAGAAAACTTACATTGATTGAAATAATGATTAATTGCTATGTATGTATGATTGAATTTAAATTACTTTTTTTATGTAAAATACCTTGAGATGACATTGTGAATCGCACCTATATAAATAACTGAATTGAACTGAATTGAATTTGTTCTGGTTGAGTTTTGTAGTGGCACTGTATAAGGTTGGTGGGAAGGTGGGTGGACAGCATGTGGCAGCAATGGTGGAGTATTCCTGACCAAGGCAGTCAATCAAAAGAACACTTAAAGCAGGGCAAGCAAGGCTTAGTTTATGCCAAGGTCATGACCTCAAACTGGATGATGCCATACTCTCACCATGCTCAGTGACTAATCCATATTTTCCAAACACCAGTAAAGACTGCCTAATGTCCCTCGCAGTTGAGTATTCACCACTGGAGTAGGGGAAACAGAAATTGCACCCTGGCTTAGCTGTCCTTGTTCCTAAGTACAACTGCTCACCTCCAGCAGTCATCGGGCCAGAAGTGGGGTCTACTCTGTCCAGGTCATCATAAATAAATAACATTATGAAAATATTATTCAATGGACTCATTATGTGCCATTTTTTTGGAAAAATACCATTACCTAATTTAAATGTTAACCGATTAGATAATGGCTTTGTGTTTGTAGTGCGCTGACTATATGCAAGCACATATAGCCATAACAAGACAATCAACTGCAAAAAAAGAAGGCATTTTTCACAATAAATAATGTAAAATATTGCAATAATATGTGGAGTCCATAATGGCTGTCCCTACAGCTCAGAGACCAAAGGAAGCAGCTTTTTAAATTGCAAATTGAATCCAGGGGCCTCATTTATCAAGCGTACTTACGCACAGATCCGTGCCTATGTCGTGCGTACGAACAATTCTACGCATTGTGTGGTATTAATCAATTTGTACTTGTGCGTAGAAATGTTCCTAAATATAAGTACAGTTCTGATTGTTCTTACGCACAGCATCTACTGTTAGAACAGAGGAACTGCAACTCTGAAATAGTTTTACTTTGACAGAATATTTCTCTCAGCAGTTTATCGCCTCCACCAAGCAGCTCATGTTGCCGTCTGTCTGTTTTATAACAGAACAACGTAAAAGTTATGCATGGATTAGCAATAAACTTTCAGGACCCCCCCCCCTCCCGTTTATTTGTTTATTTAGTACACCAAGCGCTTCAGCTTAATGAGATCTTGTCACACATTTAATTAAAAGGTTTGCAAACTGCACCTAAATGTTCCTGCTTATCAGTGAAGCAGATTGTCCTTTTTTCTTTGAGTACTGATGGCAGCACAAGCGGTGTCTCCAATTACGCATGGCGACAAAAGAGTCAAACGTGATGATCTGAACACCCTCTGTATTAGATCTGGTCCAGCTGTGTACTGAGAAATGTTTTACTGCATTTAGTTTAATACAGAACCATTTTTTCCCTAATTTCCAACAGGAACATCTCCACTATCCCGTCCGCATTTACTGCCCGTTATCTTTGTCCCAGGCGGCGTTATCTTTTATTATTAGTTCCCCCTATGCAGATAGAATCAAACAGCAATGTTCATTATTAAATTATTTAATATGTTCAAAGACGTTAACGATTTCCACAAAAGTTAATATTAGCAAATTAAATTATTCACCACATTTTTTTATGTCAGAAATATAACGGCTGCATGCGGGTTGGAATGAAGCAGAGAAACCACTGATGAGAGAAAGTATCTGTGGTGAAATTAATTTCTATTAACTCACATTTTTTTTAGGTCTGTTAATCATGAATACTTTTTTATTTCCCTGCCCATGTTTCACCTCGGTTTCTGTGTCACTGAAGTTCCTTTTTTCGTTCTCTTGGAAATTATTTTAAGGAAGAACGTGAGGACTCAATGCATGTGACAGATGATGTGGTGTTACCAAATATGGTTAATTCAGGGCGTTTCTGTACGCAAATGACTGGACGGGCACGAGCACCTGAGTACGCACAAGTGGGACTTATCAACAGCTGATAGCGGAGCGTGCGTACGAGAGGCCACCGCATGTTTCATAAATCACACTTTGACATGTACATACGCACATCCTAAATTTCCTTCGTAGGATAGAATATAAGAACATTTCTACGAACGTTTGATAAATGAGGCCCTCGGACTCAGTCATTTGGCAGTTACATCCTGAACAAACTGCTGGTCTACAGAGATGGGTTATGGCACAGGAGTCTGTCTCTGGCACATAGAAAAGCTTGTAAGCAAGTAATTAAAAGTGGAACAGCTAATGAGATACACAACTTCAAAGGTAACTGCACAAATGCAGCTGGGATAAGGAGGCTAATTTTGAAATGTGAACTATGAACAAATGGACTGAAATATTAGAGAATTCATAGAAAAGTACATCATCACTTAATTGGAGGGAATTTGCATGGAAAAGTATGACTCTTTTTTTTTGTTAAACACCAGTTCAAAAAGGCCCAAATGCAGACACTAAAAGCTGGAGATTATGTACGATGAAAAGGCACATCACCATATCTTTTGGAGCTGCCCTAAACTGGCAGAGTCATGGGGATAGAGATTTCTTTAAATTCTGATATTTTGTTCTTCTGTTAAAGGCAGGATTGTATAGATGGATCTTGTAAAGTGTATCTATGGAATATTATGCTGGTAGGGTGCAAAATAGTGATCACCAGGAAGTGGATAACTAACAAACTATCCATATTGGAAGAATGGATGTTTGAGAAATTGCAAAGATGGAAAAACTCACATTTGCTTTAAGGCTCGACCTTCACAAATTTGCAGAAATCTGTAAAACCTTGGATGTACAATACAAATGCTTTAAAGTGATTTCACATTGTAGGGGATTCTGAAGGTTATTCTCGCTGTGTGACTAATAATGATTTAACACGACTACACCGGTAGCTTAGCACAGGGATAATTGTTAATGCTCAAATTATTCTTGATAAAATTGAGTGAAAACTGGGGACACCAGTTTCTTACTCCACGTAGGAAACAATATTATTATTAAACCAGATTATCAGTCAATCTGAAAGGTGAGTTCTTTGCACGATGAATCAACCATAAACACTGAAGAAACACAGAGACCAAAAGTTTAGTCCGAATTGCTCAAACAAAGTAAATTTGATGCAGTTTAAAACTATCTATGCTTACTATGTGATGCTAAATGGTAATGCTAAACTACAAACATGGACTACGGAAGTAAACAACGACCTCACCGGAAGGTCCACGTCACGTGCTGACGATGAAGCTATGCAAATGTTTTCGGTTTTACTTAGTTTTTTGTTTTGTTTCTCATTTCAGTTTAATAGGTTTAATAGTACATGGGGTGAGGTATGGAAAGAAAACTAAGATGATAAAACACTGTATATTTTTCTGTGTGACTGTACAATCTATATCTCCTTCGCACAAAACCAAATAAAAATTGGAATTTAAAAAAAATTTGGAACATCTTATGATTCTCTATTTTGGATCATACTCCCAGTTGGTTAAATTCCAATGGGTCAAATAGGTCATGGAGAGAGGATGCGTAGAGGGATTTTCATCCAGTGGAAGGAGACCCTTAGAGCCAAACAGAGGGAGAGAGACCATGGAAACTCCAAAGAAAACACAATCTACCCAGGGGTGCTGATATGATTATTGCACTTTGCTGTCATCAACTCTTGACTGCTGTTGCTACCATGACAGCATCAGGACAAGGACACACAATTGTCCAGCGAAAAGGCCAGCGCTTATCACCCAACATGAAGGCCTGTGATCCTAAGTTCTGCTGTTTAAATTATTATCCTTCATTTTCAGACAGAACAGTTCAGCGTCTGTGTGACCTCTAAATAACTCCCTGGACCACTGGTAAAAGCTAAGTTCGAGTCTGTTCATGAGCATATGTCTCTCAGTGCCTCTGGCAACCCTACAATCATATCTACAGCTCCATGTGGTGGCAGTCATAGCAATCACATGGAGGTCTAATTCCCACAGCGTGAGGCTGTGCTTCTGGCAAACAAAAATGGAATCAATCATAAAAAATAAAAATACCCAAACAGTTCAGTTCAGCAGAGCTGGGATCTTCTAATACTGAGCTAATACTTTAAGCCATAACATTGATTACTCGATTAAACCCTCCTCCACCGTATAAACAGCTCCTAGCTGCAATAAACAGACAAAAGCTTGTTTTCCATCTCCACGGCCTCTTAGTTACCCAACAAGCACCTCCGTACTGAAATCTAGAACATCTAATCAGTAAGTAATCAAAATGTCTTTTTATAATTAGTATAGAGATTATTATACTTTTCTGTATATTCAGTGCTCTAGTGTGCAGTGTGTTGCAGTTGCCACAGAGAAAATTGGAGATCTATTTCTGCCTTTTGGAGACACAATACTGCAGTACCCAGAGACGGCTAAATATTTGCAAAGGGTAAGTCAAATCAAAAGCTCATTTATGAATGCACACAACTAAAAGCATGGATCTAAAAGGCTTCATGAAATGAGAATAGAAACATCCTGTCCACTCTAACAAGCAGTGGATCGTATTGATCTTCTGCAAAGTAGAAATATGGATGTCGTTGCTTGTTAAAAGAAATTAGCAGCACTGATTGACAGAAGGGTCAAAACACAGCCTTGTCGAAAAATTAAGACAAGCTAGGTTTTCAAGGGAGGTTTTCTATTTTTTTATAACACAGATACATTTCTAATAAGATAAATAAATGAAACTGATGAAAAAACTTTTTCTGTGAAATGTATAACAAAACCACAATTTCTGATGAGGAATATATTAAAGTGATAGTCTGGATCTCTAAATGAATTACAAATTTTAAGAATTGTATTAAATTGACCTCCTGGCCTTAAATGTTGATATAAAATAAGTAATTTTATGAATTATAACATTACGGGTAAGTCCCTCCTTCCCGTATCTCAGCTATGGCTCAAAAGCCACGGTGCCGTCCACATCAACCAATCAAGGGCTGTCATTCATCACGAACGCTGTGTGCTCGTGCTCATAACTGCGCGCATGCTCAGTTTTCGGTTTACACGGAGCCCCCGAATCAAGCCTCCGCTTAGTCCCGAGCGCAGCCATGGATCAACACTCAGCTCAAGAGCAGAAGATACCGATTTCAAACCGAAAAAGCATCCTCACCTCCGATAACTCCATTGTTGACATTCTGGTTGTTTTCTTCCTCTCCTCCGCACGTCTTGACCGATTGACCTGGCTCGTGCGCGGAAAAGCAGGCGCGGCTTCAAGACCAATCAGAAAGGGAGGGGGAGGGAGCTTAGGTCATTTTTTTTCAAATCATATCCCTCTCTCTCTTTTTTCTTACTAGGTCCAGACTATCACTTTAACACACTGACACATTTATTCTAAATTAAAATGGCTCGAATCAAACACAGTTGTATCACCATTTTAATGAAGGTTTGCCCTTTTAAAGCCTTAGATCAAACGTATCAAACTGAAGGCCCGGGGGCCAAATTCGGCCTTCCATGGCCATTTATGTTGCCCTCTAAACTCTAGAGAACCCTATAGATAGAAAATTTAAGTTCCATTTTTGTGCATCACAGTACAATTTTATTAGCAAAATAAAATCAGTGTTTATTTAAACAGTCTTTAATAACATCATTATGTAAAGTTGTTCAAGATAATTCAATTTTAAGACATACTTTTGGAATGTGGAGGGTGATTTTAAAAGTTTGTCATAGTTTTATCAATACTTTCTGCCACAATCTGCCCTTTAAGGATATTAATCAGCTTGATGTGGCCCAAAATGGAAATTAGTTTGACACCAATGCCATAGATATATAGGTTGGGATGCTCATGGCTGGTTTAATCAAACTGTTTTTTGAAGCCTTCAGAAAAAAAATGTAACAGCCTTTAATTCTGGTAAAAAGGCTTCTCAAAAGCTCAACTAATATTATGACCCCAACTCCGAGAGGATTTTTGATAGATGCAGAGCAGTTTCGAAATATACAGCCAGACAGAGATTTAAAGAGGAGCGGCAAAAACAAATGAGACAGATGAACAATGCTTGCAAACAACAGATAACTTAACATATCTAAATGTAGAATCTAATCTCTACTGTCTGGAAACTGAGCTGTTAGAATGTCATGATAGTCATAAGACTTTCATAGCAACAGCCTTCATCCAGAGGCCTCTAATGATTTATTGCAAGAATGACTGCTACCAGAGATCATTCTTGCCTACATCACAGAGTTGGGTGATGTCTCTTTGAAGAGACTTGGATGATATGAGTTTAATATGAAAAGGTGTTTCATTTCCCTTAGTAATAGAGTAGATTCAGTTCAAAGTAACTGCACACATACTAGGGGTGAGCGATTTGGCTAAAATAGAATAACCCAATTTTTAAATTATATTATCACAATTTCGATTTCATCAAGATTTTTTTAAATGACCAAAATAATTTAAATTACATATTAAAGAAGGCAAACATGGAATAGGTAAATTCATTCAAATTAGGGATAATCAACACAGTGCTAAAATACTAAATTGTAAACTCACACCAGAGATGATAAAAATGTAATAAAAATCCTGACTGAAACAATTATAAAAATAAGAGTATTTTTTAAATAACTTCACTGAGAAATACATCAAATCATCATATATAATACTAATATTTGTCTAATAAAACAAAACAGGGAGCACAAATTAACTTACTTTAAAATATATTGAACAAGTAGAATAAAATATAAACGCTTTCAAGATAAAAAACGAACATGCAGCTGCAAATACAGGTGCTGGCCAGTAAATTAGAATATCATCAAAAAGTTGAATTATTTCAATAATTCCATTCAAAACGTGAAACTTGTACATTATATTCATGCAATGCACACTGACCAATGTATTTCCAATGTTTATTTCTTTTAATTTTGATATTTATAAGTGACCACTAATGAAAACTCCAAATTTGGTATCTCAAAAAATTTGAATATTTTAAAGGCCAATGAAAAAAAATTTTTTTTAAATGTTGGCCAACTGAAAAGAATGAACATGAAAAGAATGTGCATGTATAGCACTCAATACTTAGTCGGGGCTCCTTTTGCCTCCATCACTGCAGTAATGCGGCGTGGCATGGACTCGATCAGTCTGTGGCACTGCTCAGGTGTTATGAGAGCCCAGGTTGCTCTGATAGTCGTCTTCAGCTCCTCTGCATTGTTGGGTCTAGCGTATTGCATCTTCCGCTTCACAATACCCCATAGATTTTCTATGGGGTTAAGGTCAGGCGAGTTTGCTGGCCAATCAAGGACAGGGATACCATGGTCCTTGAACCAGGTACTGGTGGTTTTGGCACTGTGTGCAGGTGCCAAGTCCTGTTGAAAAGTGAAGTCTGCATCCCCATAAAGTTGGTCAGCAGCAGGAAGCATGAAGTGCTCTAAAACTTCCTGGTAGACGGCTGCATTGACCTTGGACCTCAGGAAACAGAGTGGGCCAACACCGGCAGATGACATGGCACCCCACACCATCACTGACGGGGGAAACTTTACACTGGACCTCATGCAACGTGGATTCTGTGCTTCTCCGCTCTTCCTCCAGACTCTGGGTCCTTGATTTCCAAAGGAAATGCAAAAATTGCTTTCATCAGAAAACATAACTTTGGACCACTCAGCAGCAGTCCAGTCCTTTTTGTCCTTGGCCCAGGCGAGACGCTTCTTACGCTGTTTCTTGTTCAAGAGTGGCTTGACACACGGAATGCGACAGCTGAATCCCATGTCTTTCATGAGTCTCTTCGTGGTGGTTCTTGAAGCGCTGACTCCAGCTGCAGTCCACTCTTTGTGGATCTCCCCCACATTTTTGAATGGGTTTGTCGTCACACACGAAGACAATGCAATGAATTGTAAGAAAGGTTTTATTAAATGATGGTGAATTAGATTTAAAAAAAAAATTCAATTTCAATTGAAAAATTAACCTTTTCTGTGAAATGATTTCAGAGTTCACACATTTTAAGTTTAGGTTCATGGTAACAGTTAACTTTAACCAATGCGTTACAGTACGTTGAAGCACATGTAGGGATCAAGGGAACAGCATTAGGCTGGTTTAAATCATATCTGTCCAGTTTGTTCACGTTAATGAGAAATCTACTTCACAATCAAGGGTTACTTGTGGAGTACCACAGGGTTCTGTGATCGGACCGATTCCCTTTACTATATATATATGCTTCCAATTAGTAAAATAATTAGTCAACATGGTACAAATTTCCACAGTTGATGACTTGTGACCGTCGAAGGAGCAGGACGTGTTTTCCTCTCCTCTCCTCCTGCTCCACCCCTCCACGTCCCTCCCTGGGACAGATTTTATCCCACTTTTTCTTCTTCTTCCACTGTGGACAAAGAACCAAAGACTACAATGGCTCTCAACGCTGATTTCACTCTCCAAAACATACTGAAAAGAATGAAGGACATGGAATTAAAGATCCGACGCCTTGAAGAAAGCGGCAGAAACAATACTACTCTGATTATGACATGCGATTTTCAACAACCTGGCAGGTCAATGCCAACAACACAGAGTACCCCTCCGAACAGACAACGTCTTTTGGGAAGAACCCCCCACTCATCAGAAGAGTGGCCAGCACTCAGATGAGACACCCAAAAGAATAACAAGGAACGTCAAAAGAAACTCCAACAACCAACAACTTCGATTATCCCTTTAAAAAACAGATTCACAAGGTAATTTTATTTGTATAGCACACTTTCAACATAAGGCAATTTAAGGTGCTTTACATGATTCAGTGTTTCCCACAGATTTGAAAGCAATGTGTGGTGGTGGGGTTACCGCACGCTTGTGACTATAGTTAACTTTCTAAAGATTGCGTAATCGCTTGTTTGCCAAGGGTCAGGACCTACAGTAACATCAACACTATGAAACTATTGTATTCAGAATAAAATGTTTTATAGCAAGCAAGCAAGTTTATTTATACAGCACAATTCATACACAAGGCAATTCAGAGTCCTTCACAGTTACATAAATTAAGAACACAAACATAAAAACACCAACCTAGAAAAAAGATAAAAATAATTAATTACAATAAAAAGCAAGAGTGCAGATAAAATACTTTCAATTGTCATATGCACGGGTAAAAAGAACTGTTTCAGCCTGGATTTAAACATTGTTAGAGTTGAGGCTTGTCTCACATCCTCATGAAGACTGTTCCAGATTTTAGCTGCCTGAAACTGAAATGCAGCCTCACCGTGTTTATTGTTGACTCTGGGAACCACCAGGAGACCCCTCCCTGAAGTTCTCAGGGCCCGAGATGGTTCATATGTCTCTAACATGTCAGAGATGTACTTTGGTGCCAAACCATGAAAAGACTTGTACACAACCAGAGCTGTTTTAAATTCTATTCTCTGAGCGACAGGAAGCCAGTGCAGAGACCGGAGCACTGGACTTATATGGTCATATTTCCTGGTTCTTGTCAGGACTTGAGCAGCAGCGTTCTGGATGTACTGCAGCTCTCTAACAGCTCATTTAGAGAGGCCAGTGAGCAGGCCGTTACAGTAGTCTAACCTGCTGGAGACAAATGCATGGATAAGTCTCTCTAAGTCTGGTTTCGACACTATTCCTCTGATCTTATCAATGTTTTTCAGATGGTAAAAAGCTGTTGATGTTATTGCTCTGATATGGCTGTTTAAGTTCAGGTCCGAGTCCATGATTACCCCAAGATTTCTAACCTGATTTTTTGGTTGAAGACAGAGAGACTCAAGATGACTGATAACACTTTCTCTTTGTGTCTGTGGGTCAAAAACAATGATCTCAGTTTTGTCTGAATTTAACTGGAGAAAGTTGTTTTGCATCCACAAACTGATCTGTTGAATACAGTGACAAAGCGTATCTATAGGCCCATGTTCACCTGCCGTCAGTGACACGCAGATATGAGTGTCATCTGCATAGTTATGGTAGGACACATTATTGCTGACAATTAGCTGACCCAATGGAAGCATGTACAGAACTAAAACTGAGACTTTGCCTGCGTTGGTGTTCATGTGGATAGGCAGGCCTAAAGCCAGACTGGAAAGCATCAAACACTGTTAGATAGGAGAAAGTAAGTGAGCTGTTGATATACTACTTTCTTTAGGACTTTTCCTAAGAATTGTAGGTTTGATATGGGCCAGTAGTTGATCAGTACTGTGGGATCAAGACTGTTTTTCTTTAGAAGAGGCTTAATGACTGCAGTTTTTAAGGCATTTGGGAATGTTCCAGTCTCAAGTGAGAGGTTAACTATTAAATTCATTGCACTTAGATGTGGAAGTAAGTTCTAACGCTGTGTCCACACTGAACGCGATAGAAGCGACTATAAAGCATGACACACGCCTAGCTGTTCGCGTGCACAGTCGCACCTTGAAGCGTGTACAACGTGAACTGGTCACGCTAAAAATATAGTATTGTCAGCGGAGCTGGGGCCAGAGTGCATCTGTGGTGGATTATGGACCGAGCTGACGGAGAACAGCGTGTTCGGCCAGGGCTTCAGCGGAGCTGGGGCTACAGTGCAGCTGCCAGTGGATTATGGACCGAGCTGACAGAGGACAGAGTGGATTACGTGTTCGGCCTGGCCTCCGGTAGACCGGGGACCGCTGCACTGGGGGTTTGGTGAGCTACAGATGCAGTCTACAGTGGCAGGATCCATCAACAGCAGCGAGCCTCTCATAAAAACCGGCTCCTCGTGGTGCGGTAGCTGCTACCAGGAAACCAGGTGAGGAGGCCGTTTCAAGGCTCACTTCTAGGCCGAGAGGTGCTTTTACATCAACAACGGCTCTTTTAACCCTATAGGGGCCGGGGTTTTTTCTATAAAATATTCCATTTTGATATCACTAGTTCAAAATGTTGTAGCTTTAATATGGTTATAGATAATGGTACACTGTAAATTAGAAAAATCTTCACATCTAATTTGCATATTATGACGTCATCAGGCGTTGGCACTATTGGATTGCATGACTTTTACAATTTTTTGTTTTTTGACATTGTTTAAAACTTTTTTTTCATCAATATTTTTTTTTTCTTTTTTTTTTTAGATTTTTCTATATATGTATTTTCTACATCTATATGTTTCATTTTTTTGGCTTTTTTTCAAGAACAGGTGGATATATCTGTTTATGTCCTTTCTTATGTGGCTCCGTTACTCTGTTCACTATATAAAATCAACAGAAAGAAAATATTGGCCACAGAATTTTACAGATCCGTCCCAAAAATAACTAACAGGCTCATCAAATTGTCTGATGCACTGGTGATCCTACTCTTCCTCATCTGTCAAGCAAACCTCGCCAAAATAATCATCATCATCATCCTCACTTGCAGCGGGACAGATAACTTTACTGCTGTTTACTCGCTTATAAGCGGTCTTTTTTCCCTCCTGTCTTCGATCGCATCTGCTATTATTTCCACTGATTTTTAAATCCCTCCCACCTCGGTCACAATTAGCGTTGTGATGACCACCTAGCTACCCGAACACATACCTTACCTGACTTAAAGGCCGATTTACTCCAAAAGTTTCCATGGTAATACACCCAAAAAGGTGTCCAAGATTAAAGGTACACATGTCCGCCATCTTCTGATGTAAAGTAGTAATTAAATTAGTGGCCCTATCTCCAGCTGTGGCTTGTTAAAGTCAGCAATGTTGCTTGTCGCAATATTGCGACTTTGGCGCCTAGAGGGTTAAGAGCCGCCCACAAACCTCTTAAGAGCATTCCTGTCTAAATAGTTTATTTTTTTATTTCTGTCTCTGTATAGCAAACTGCTTGTGTCATGTAGCTCGGGGTGATTAGCCACGATGTTTATCAGTATTTCCTCCATGTCCTGCTGAGGCTGTGACTCCATGACAGTCACAGAATCACTGAAACTCTGTCCCCTGATTGGTTGTCGCGGCGCGATTTGACGCTGGAGTTCAGATTTTTCCAACTCGAGCGATAGACGCCATGAGCGCGAATGCACAAAATGCACCACATAAAATGCAGCGCGAATTTTCCATCGCATCTGTAGCGCGAATTGTTCGCGCAAATCAGGCAGAAAAGCTTTTTCGCGACGCAAATCTGCTTCTGAAGTGTCGCGGGACACCAAGTCGCGCTTCATCGCGCTCCTCCATTGATTTTACATGTAAACCTGAAGCTCTAGTCGCTCCTATCACGTTTGGTCTGGACACGCAATGAAACTTGAGGATTAGTTAATCTGTTCACTTGGGGAAACAGAACACGAGAATTGTTTTTGCAGTTTGCAATTATTTTAAAGAAATACTTCTCCCTTTCTCCACGTAAAATCTGCTTTAACACACCCTAACACTTTTTTGTAAACCTCAAAATGAACCTGAAGCTTTGACTTGCGCCATTTTCGTTCGGCTTTACGGGACTCTCTTTTTTGTGCCCTGACCGAAACTTCATTTCCCCAAGGTGCCTTTTGCTTAATGTTAACCATTTTAACCTTGACAGGAGCAATAGTATCTAAAACGTTTACAACCCTTGAAGTGTAAGAGTCCAACAGATTATCAACATTTGAGCATGGGGGATTTTCAAATTTGATCAGTTCCATAAACTTTGTCCTTGTTGAATCATTTATGTGTCTTCTCTGAATAACTCCAGGCCCCACTACTGGTTTGGGTACAACAGATAGGTCAAAGAAGACACAAAAATGATCAGACAAAGCAACATCAACAACATTGACATTTGATATATTAACACCTTTTGTAATGACTAGATCTAGAGTGTGGCCTTTGTTGTGAGTTGGATCACTCACGTGTTGAGTTAAACCAAACATTTCAAGGACAGCACTAAGTTCTTTGGCATGTCTATCATTGGTTACATCCACTTTCACATTAAAATCACCTGAAATTACAAAAAACTATCAAATTCAGTGCAAACAAATGTAAGCAATTCAGTAAAATCTTCAATAAAACAATTCTGTGGTGGTTTGTAAGTTGTCATATAAAGTATGGAAGATTGTTTAATCTCCATTTTGAATGACACATACTCAAATGATGGAAAAAACCCAAATTACAGTTTGTGGGTCAACATATTGTCCCTGGAAATGGCAGCCCCCCCTCTGGTTTTGGCGTATTTCAGACACAAAATTGAAGTGAGGTGGACTACACTCAATCAAAACTGCATTGCTAGTGTTATTGTTGAGCCAAGTTTCAGTTAAAAACATAAAATTCAAATTATAAGAGGAAATTAAACTATTTACTAAAAATGACTTTTTTTTTAATGATCTGACATTGAGAACAGCATGTTTGAGATTGATCTGTGTTTGAGTAGATGGAATCTGTTTGCAAGGGATATGGATTAAATGTCTTTTATTATCTAATCTACGTGGTTTGACAGTACTGATTTTACTTTAGGAGAGAACACTCCCTCTCTGGACCTCTGGTTGGTTTTGAGTTTGCTTTGCATGATAGTAACGCACAGGCCCTTAACGTCCTAGACAGCAGCAGTGAAGCTGCTGGAGGTTACAGCTGTGGGCACAGGTGGTGGGGGCCGAGCTGGGGAGACCTTGGTTGGTGAAAGAGGCGGGAGTGGGGCACGATACTTCTTTGGGGACAAGGGCCTTGATTTTGACATGACTGGAGTGAGGGGAACCATTTTAACCCAATTATAACATTTTTTAATCTGTGATTGTGTGTTATAAGCATACTTGCCAACCTTGAGACCTCAGAATTAGGGAGACATTCAAACAGGCCGGGAAGTTTAAAAAAGAAATATTAAATACTTTTAAATACTTGAATTTTAATTAGAATTTAACAATATTTATTTATTTTACAAAATAACATTCCACAACAATAATGTATCACGATTTTTTAAAATGATCACCAAAAAATCTTATATTACACATTAAAGAAGAGAAATATTAAATAAATAAATTCATTTAAATTAGGGATAACCAACACAGGGCTAAAATACTGATATGTCTTTCCCACACCAAAGATCATAGAAATGCACAGAAAGTTCTGAATGAATCTATACATACACTGTATACATAAATATATATATATATATATATATATATATATATATATATATATATTTAATTTTTCAAATAACATAAACGAAAAATACATCTAAATCATAAACGTATTTAAATGTATTATATAACATTTTAATCTTGACTTGTCTACTAAAACAGAAATCAAATGTCAACTTACTTTAGTTTAAAAATATGATATTCAGAAAATAGAATAAAATCTTTTAAAATAAAAGACTGATATGTAGCTGCAAACATGTGCAAGATGTATTGTGCAATCTATAATACACCAATTAAAAATGCAGCTTTAACTGGTTCAGATGTTTTTTTGCAGAATGCTGATATTATAAACAGGCACACATAAAGCTGCCTAATAAAAATGTAAGTGATAACAATGTAGTGTAAAAACACAACAAAGTGCTGCTGCTACATAAAATAATGAAGGTAGACTGTAATATAAGCCGCTCTAATTAGTCTTCCACCCATCCAAACAAATTGCTAATATTCCCTGCAACTCTCTACGCTTCAGCGTACGTACGTACATGCGTGGAATGGCGGTGTTTGGGGAAAAAATGCACGTATAGTTTGCCGTCTGTGTCGTAGGGGGAAAGTTTTATGATTATTATTTCTAGCGCTTGCTGAACTAAGAAGAAGAAGCGCTAACCACTGCTGCTGCAGTCAGCTCTATACCTTTAGCTGCCAGACGGCTCATTGTATTGTTTGGGATACCTTCTCTTCAAGTGAGTAAACAAGTTTATGGTTTTTGTGATCACTTGCCTTGATGCTCTCCTTGCAAACTTTGAAAATGATATTGGTTTGCTCTTTGTCGTCTGGTGAAAAACCAAACCAGTTCCATTCAACGGATGAGGAGTTCGACCTCGGAACGAAAACTTCATTTACGCTCTCAGACGAGGCAATGCCATACTTGTTTACAGGTTGCGCACATGCAACGGGGGAGGGAGGAGAGGGGCGGGGGGTGATTATCTTAGAGCAGAGAGAGAGTGGAGGATTTTAATCGCACACAAAGGCAGAAATACAGCAGCAGAACTGTGAATCGGGATAACACGATCTCCCAAAAATGACAGATCGTCACACATGTAGATCGCTTCAAGGTCTTAAATCGTCAAATCGCACACCCCTAGCAAGTATGCCCATGTTTGCAGTGTCTTATGGTTTCTCCCGCTTTCCTCCTCCTAACCCGGAAAAACAGATTAATATCCCACCCCGCTTGCGCTTGGCTGAGGACTAAATCCAAACATCGGGCAAACTCTCCACTCGCAGGCATATCTCCCTGCTGTCACGCAGACACAAGCTGTCTGAGAAAGAGGAAGAGGCAGAGGTATTGCAGTTGCAGTCGGGTATTATTGGAGGTGTGCGTAAAATAGCGTAAAAAAGAAGTACAAAACTCAATATGTGGTGGTCGGAGTTTAACCTGTGGCGCACCGCCACACATTCATCTATGTGTGGGAAACACTGTGATTACAGAAATGTGAAAATTAAAAACATAGAATCAGTGAGAGAAAGTATAAACAAACATTTCTAAAACAAACAATAGCATTTGATTAAAAACAACAATTTAGGATACAAATATTTAATAATAGTATTGGCAATAATAGTATCGATTACTCATAAGCATGTCTAAATAAGTACGTTTTTACTTTAGATTTAAAAGAGTTCAGTGTCTCTGCAGTTTTGCATTGATCCGGCAGTTTGTTCCAGATGTGGGGAGCAAAGAAACTGAAAGCTGCCTCTCCATGCTTGGTTCTGGTTCTAGGGACGATCAGTAGACAAGAGCTGGAGGACATAAGTGACTTGTACGGTTTGGACCATGATAGCAGATCTCTAATGTACTCTGACACTAACACATTCAATGATTCATAGACTAATAAAAGCACTTTTAAGTCATTTCTCTGAGCTACAGGGAGCCAGTGTAAGGACTTTGTTAATTAAATTGGCCTCTGGTAATAATGTAAAGAACTTCGGCGTAATTTTTGACCAAGACATGACATTGAAATCTCATATTAAACATGATTCGAAGATTCAATTCTTCCACCTATGGAATATTGCTAAAATTAGAAACATCCTGTCTAGTAGTGATGCAGAAAAACGAACCCAGGCATTTGTTACTTCAAGGCTGGACTACTGCAATCCATTATCATCAGGAAGTCCACAAAATGCAATTAAAAGCCTTAGGTTGATCCAAAATGCTGCAGCAAGAGTTCTGATGAATATTAAAAAGAGAGAACACATTTCTCCTCTTTGAGATTCTCTCCATTGGCTCCCCGTTAAATCCAGAATAGAGTTCAAGATCTTCCTCCTTAGGTATAAAGCCCTTAATAATCAGGCTCCATCGTGTATCAGAGATCTGATTGTTCCATATGTTCCTAACAGAGCACTTCCTTCTCAGAATGCAGGTCTACTGGTAGTTCCTATGATTTTTAAAAGTAGAATGGGAGACAGGTCTTTTAGTTATCAAGCTCCTCTCCTGTGGAACCAGCTCCATTTTTGTAGTTATGCTGCTATAGGTTTAGACTGATGGAGGACAGACTGACCACTTTTCTTCTCTCTTCTACTTTTCATTCTACTACTCTCCAGATATATTTTTTCTGCTGTCATTGCGATTGTTAACCCAGCTTTCTCTTGGTATTTTTCTCCCTATAGAAGCTCAACAGGGTCTGGTATAACTGCTCAACTATAAAGTTCCTTGGTGGATGGGGAACATCGGTCCAGATGATGCTCAAAGTGACCGAGCATCCTCCATGCTGTCTCTTCTCCGTCTTGTCAGACCCCCAGACAGTCTTGGCAGATAAACGCTTGCACTGAGCCAGGTTCTGCTGGAGGTTTCTTCCTGTTAAAGGGGAGTTTTTCCTTTTACATGCTTGCTCTGTATGAGGGATTGCTGAGGAATTGCTGTGGTTGGAGTCTGCATGATCTGGAGACAACCTCACGTCGATGACTCAATGCAATCTGCTGGGATTCCTTACATAGAAAACGTATGCCACTTCTACTTAAAATTGGAACTGGCATGAAATTCCCCGCAATGTTTGGGCCCTTTTTAGCCACACTCTAAGTACCTTAATACTATATCAAAGGATCGCTTGCCATAATTCAGCCTTGTTTTAGAATTGCAAGTGTGACGAGGTTGCCCTTCTGTGAGCATTAGCACAGAACGGCCGGGTTTCGGAGGGCGGGGCCTAGGCTATGCGCTTCTGTGGTCAATGAGTCTATAACGATATTTCGAATGTTCAACTATAATATATAAAAAAAAAATTCCCCAAATAAAAGCATACTAGCACCAATACTACATAAACAAACTGGGGTATTAGCTTTGAAGCTAATTCTGAATGTTAGCTATGAAGCTAATTGAAAAGGGAACAACTCAAACAATGCCACAATGTCTACTAACAGCTGAAGGACATTATTGAGGAAATATGCTTACAGGGATATTTGCTGGTTCACGGAGGGTTGGTATTGATCCTGGTAGAAGTTTCAGACAATCTGTGAATCCACTACTGTATTGTCCCAAGTTGGAAAAATAGTCGTCCTAGAAATGTTTGCCACAAACTACCACACGCGTCGGCAGTCGGTCAGGCACATTCCCTGTATAAATAAAATCTATCCACAAGCTTTTCAGTGGCTCAGAAGTGAGGAGGACAAAAAGATTTATGTTCTCTTTTGTACACTCAGGTACAGTGCAGTTTGGATGCGGTCTGGACTCCATGCTGTTGGTTTGTTCTTTGCCTGTTACTGTAGTTCTCCGCACCGTGGAGGGAGGGACTTGGAAGGTGTAGTTCGGGGAATAGGTAATTGGCTGGAACTCAACACGTAATATGACAAAATGTGTCGTCGTATGCCAACAGCCCGTTTCTGAGTCCTAATTTCATGATGTACGCGGACATACCCTGGGACAAAGGAAGACGAATCAGTAATTTTACCCCTTAGCTGCCATAGGCAGGCTGGGGGAAGTAAAAGATATGATCAAAAACCTCAAAAAAACCAATGC
Source organism: Apricaphanius iberus (assembly GCA_028564705.1). Classification (NCBI taxonomy): domain Eukaryota; kingdom Metazoa; phylum Chordata; class Actinopteri; order Cyprinodontiformes; family Aphaniidae; genus Apricaphanius; species Apricaphanius iberus. The sequence goes on along the minus strand of JAPXFQ010000769.1, from coordinate 332,503 downwards.
CGGCTCCACTTTAGGTGACTGGAATGTTTGTATAATTGTATTGAAAATACCTTTGTTGTAAAGTGCCTTGAGATTTGTTATGAATTGGCGCTATATAAATAAAGTAAATTAAAAGTTAATTGTATTACATTAGAACGGTATTGTCCCTGATACCGGATACTAGTATCGGTATTGGTGTATCCCTAGTTATAAATTTTTACAAAAATCTCTTATGAAGAATCAACATTCATTCTAAAATGTTTTCAGAAATCTTGAGAATCTAAATGTGTTCTTAATTGAATAACCTGACCTGAAAACAGTGCTGACAGGTGTTTTGTTATGATACTGGGTTTTTTGGTGTGGGGTTGGTTTTTTGGTTGGTTGGTTGTTGTTGGGGGTTTTTGGTGGGTTTTTTTGTTGTTTGTTGGGGGGGGGGTTGTGGTTGTTTGTGTTTTGGTGTTGTGATGACAGCCCTGATGTATGGTAAACCTGTGACATGGCCACTCCCACGTGCTATGATAGACATTAACCCTTCTAAAAAAAATCTTGTCCCCCAAGCTTGTGAAGATACTCAGTCATTTGTAAGTGTGTAAGTCATGAATTGAAAGATGAGTTTTTTCTCATGTGACATGTATAAATAGAAGAAAATGGCAGCTTTGATCCAAAATGGCTGACTTTCTGTGATGTTTTGAAGTTGGTTCAAAATAATTTTAGGTCAAGGCAATCACAACATATGTCTGCTGAATTTCAATTTCCTGTATAAAAGCAAGACATTATGTTGATAATCTTAATGCTCCTAGGGGGCGCTGTGCAGGAATTAGATCCCACCCAGGAAATAAGTTCATGTATATCCCTTATGGGTTGGACCAATATCCATATTCTTGATTTTGGTTTAGATCCTGCAATGCATAAGGAAATGCTAAACAATCGTATTTTAATGGCATGCAGCCCAGCTTAACCATGCTGCAGCATCCACACCCTCTTTCCAAAACTGTCAGCATTGGTTAAGAACCTAAGACAATTTATTTTCAGTCACCGACCACAGCAAAAATATTGATTTAAAAAAGGGAGGCAAATAGGGACCTCTCACTGTAAAACATTGCACTTCCTGTTCTTAAGGGCGGGGCTTAAGATATGTCAGCATTTGACCATCTAGGAATGCCAGGGACCTGATAAACATCCAACATAGAAGTTTTCCCCGGTCTCCGTTTTTCTGAAGAGGAGTTGTAACTGTTTTAATATTAATGGCGAGAAGGCTAAGTTTGTTACCTAGCGACCCCCACCCAGGTCGATGCAGGAAAATTCTTGTGATAACCTTTGATCGGCACTGCCTAAAGTCTCTCCTCCCTGGTTTAGAAGTGTGTAGGTCAAAAGCTCTTGGAGCAGTTCGATCAAATACGACGTCATTAAGCGGCAGAAGATGGTGTGTTTGATTAAAAATGGCCGACTTCCTGCTGTTTTTGGACTATGACTCTTAGAGTGTTTTATAGGTACTGAGGCACTACATGTGTGTTTAATGAAACTGTGCTCAGATGAATTGTGGCTTGGGACTGATGTTTTTAAGGGTTGTAGGGGGCGCTGTGGAGTAATTTGGACACACCCATCAAATATTAGCATACACAACTCTCTGGACATGGACTAATATCCATCATGTTAAATCTGGGTAAGATTGGATGAGTTTTGTGGAAATTAGAGGCAATTAGTGACGCCACAGTTCGCCATGCTGCCAAAGCCACACCCTTTTGTGAAGATCCTCTGCATTGGACACAGAGTTACCCCAACTGGTTTCCAGCTGCTGTGCTGCACTGTTATGCTAATTTGCTCAACTGTGTAAATTTTGGTACTTTCAAGGCAAAACATTACACTTCCTGTTCTGAGGGGGCGCAGCTCGGGTGATGTCAGGATTTACCCTTCTAGGATCGTCAGGGACGGCAGGAACATCCTTCAGAGATGGTTTCAACCAACTGTGACTTTCTGAAGAGGAGTTGTAACTGTTTCAATATTTATGGTGAGAAGCTTAAGTTTCAGGCAAAGCCACGCCCACCAGGTTCAATAGAGAAAAATTAATTTGATAACTTTTGATCCCCAATAGCTTCTGTCTCTGTTCCCTGGTTTAGAAGTCTCTAGGTCAAAACCTGCAGGAGGAGTTCGATCAAATACGACGTGTACAAATGGCACAAAATGGCGTGTTTGATTCAAAATGGCTGACTTCCTGTTGGGTTTGGACCATGGCTCCAAGAGACTTTTTTTGTAGATCTTTAGGCACTACATATGTGTGTTCAAGCACATTGTGCTCAGATAAAGTATGGCTTGGGGCTGGTGTTTTTAAGGGTTTTAGGGGATTCTGTGGCGTAATTAGGCCACGCCCACCAGATATGAGGCTACATAACTCTCCAGGGATGTACTAATATCCATCATGTCAAATCTGGTTAGGATTGGATAATTTTTCTGAATATTAGAGCCAAACGTATGGCCATGGCGTGATGACTAACTTCTCCACACCCCCACAGCCACACCCTATTATGAAAACCCTCAGTACTGGACACAGAGTTACCCCAACTGATGTAGAGCCGCTGTGCAGCGTTGTTATGCTAATTTGCTCAATTGTGTAAATTCTGGAAATTTCACGGCAAAACCTTACACTTCCTGTTCTGAGGGGGCGCGGCTTAAGTGATGTCAATGTTTGACGATATAGGATTGTCAGGGACGTATTGAACATCCACCACAAAAGGTTTCACCCTTCTGTGACTTTCTGAAGAAGAGTTATAACTGTTTTAATATTTTTGGCATGTAGTCAAAGTTTGAAGTCTGGCCACACCCCTTTAACATAATGGAAAACGCAAACCTTTGATAACTTTTGATCCCCCATGCCTGAAGGCCATCTTACCCAATATACAAGCTGATTGTTGAAACCTGTGGGAGGAGTTCGATCAAATGCGGAGGCTATAAATGTCAAAAATGGGGTCTAAATGGCATATTTAAACCAAGATGGTGGACTTCCTGTAATTTCGGGACCACGATGTCTTGAGGCTTTTTGGTAGGGCTTGGGAAGCTCTACAACTCTGCCAAATGGCATGTCTGTACGATGAAATGAGGTCAATGCCAAGGCCATTTTGAAAATTCCAGGTGGCGCCACTGAGCCATTTCGTTTTCAATTTTTTTGAAACCCTTAAAATACGTAAATTTCACACACGCCTGACGCCACCGCTAAATATTGTGAGTTTTTGAATATGTTCAGGCCTCCAAAAAGCCAATTCATTTGGGAGAAGAAAAAGAAACAGTACATATACAATAGGCCTTCGCAGCGCTTAGCCGCTCGGGCCTAATTAAGCTTGATTTATGCTTGCCGCGTCTGCGAGGTCCGTACGGCTCCACGCGGCCAAATTACGTCATTTCAGTAACCACTGTGATCAACTGTGTTTTCATGGAAGACAGGACAGTCTCCTTTTTCGTCTTTTTTTCAAAGTAAACAGCATAAAAGTTCTGCTTTGTTTAAGCTCACGGGTATCACCATCTTGTTAACAACAGTGATTACTACTTCTACTATGGTGTAGTGTTGTATGCATGCTGTAGAGCCCTACGCCGCCCCCTACAGTCTTTGAGAATATTGGTTCTCAGCAGGGACAAGCCGCGAAAAGTATAAACGTTGCTTGGAGGCGTCTCGGCCGGTTCCGCACGTCTCGTTTCCGCGAGGAATGTTCATGCGGCAAGCATAAACCAAGCTTTAGAGGAACAATAGTCCCTTGCAGCTGCTCGGGCCTAAATATGAGAAAAACAGGTAAAGACATACAAGGCCAGGACTAGAGAGCTGCAAAGCAAAAGAATGAAGGAGCGCTGAGACAAATGAGGAGGAGTGAGACAGGAAAGACAAAAATAACGGAACATTTTTGTGATCAAGTTATGGAAAAATCTGAATTGTAGTCCTGGCCAGGTGGAGGTGAGCTCTACCAGTACTAATCAGCATCTTGAAATGGCTAACCTGTGAGGTAGGATGGATTATCTCTGCTAAGGAGAAGTGCTCTCTATCACAGATTTAGACAGAATTGTTAACAATATTTGGAAGAGATTGTATATGGTGTATGTAGAAAGTGTTTCAGCTCTTTGAGTTTATCTAAAAAAAAATGGGAGCAAAAACGAGTGTTTATATTTTTGTTCAGTGTAATTTGCAATAGAATTAAACTCGCTTTGCAATTTTTTTAGCGTTTCCTTTTGTTACAAAGATAATTTTTGAAAACAGAGGTCTCTCTACAATTTTTTGTTGTTGTTATGTTAGCGGACGGATAAAAAATAAATAAATCAGGTTCTAATCTTTTTTTTACCTTCCAATTTTTCAACATTATAACAATTACTTATTCAGTAGTATTTAATTTTCTACATTCTCATTAATTTTCAAACCAAACAAACTGAACAGAGAATGCACATCATGTCGAACACTCGACATGAAACTGCGCTCTGCCTGTGTGTAATAGCCCACCATCACCTCCCGCATAAAGAAGGCCCAGCAGAGGATGTACTTCCTTAGGCAGTTGAAGAAATTCCACCTGCCAATACAGATGATGATGCAGTTCCACACTGCAAAGACAGAGACTGCGGCGTGTTGTGCAGTCTGTTGAGAAGATGATTGGCTGCAGACTCCCATCTCTACAGGACCGGTACACTGGGCCGTGCAACTCAGATCACAGCTGACCCTTCTCACCCTGGACACAGACTGTTTAACCTGCTCCCCTCAGGAAGGGGATGCAAACTTTGCTTGAAGTTCATGATAAACTTCTTGCCATCTGTTGATGTGCAATATAGAAAGATATGTACACTTAGGCAAACTGTCTCTTCTAGTTATTTCACTGATGTCCAAGAACTGCTCACAAAAATCTAATTTCTTTGATATATAGGTATTTTGTTACGGTACCACAAATATACTTTCCTTGATAACTGGTTACTTTTATCATAGAGTAATTCAGTTACTAACTCAAGTTATTTTTTGGAATAAGTAGAGAGTAACTGTAACTTATTGCTTTGTTAAAATTATGTTCCCAATGCTGTAAAAATATCCCAAAACCTCTTTAGATTACCTACAGCTGGTTCTTACTACTGAAGGCACATGTTTATAGAAGCAGAAAGAGATGGCACAGATATTATTGTTATGGGATGTGTACAAGGAGGAAAGCTTTGCTTGACTATGTGTTCTACTTAACAAGTTCATCCATAACACTAGCAGGCAAGCTAAGCTTTATAGTGTTAAGTAACTAGTTGGGAGAACAACCGGACATTGTTTCATGTGAAAAAAAATCAACGTTAAAACTAATTTAAGTTCATCTGGAGATTGAGTGTCTGAACTCTATGTTGTTGATTTTTGTTTTCTTCTTGACAAATAATGTTAGAGAAATTATACTAACTGTATACAATAAAAAAAAACTATGGGTAACCCTGAACTTTCTCTTCAGTCAGAAGCTTCTGCAGATTAGTCTTAATACAGTAGCTACAGGACATCCGTCCTGCCCACAGCAATCAGCATTTACCAATACTCTAAAGGAAATTGTAAAACGAGTTACAACAATATTTAATTTTTCCTGTGGTATTAGGCATCGTTTAATTCCACATAAAAGAGTTTTTTCTTTGATAAATATTGCATTTAAAAACAGTTCATCTTTACTCACCAAAAAAATAGACATAAAAAGCCTTAAAGTAATAAAGTAATAACATGACTTTCCATGCAGGCACAAAATGTATTTTGTACAAATTTAAAGATTGTGTGTACAGCCGAGATGATTACACGTCATTTTTTTGCCAAGTCCAATCACCAGTCTTTGATAGGCAAGTTCAGGTCAAGTCTTTAGAGCACAAGTCAAATATCTGAAGTCTTATTTTTGCAAGTAGGTTCAACGAGTCACTCGAGTCACCACTTTTGTGTGCAGTAAACCAGTCACATAATCTGTGACTCTTATAATGCTGCACTCATGCTTATTATTCTAATCATAACGCTGTCTCTATAAAAAAGAAACCATTTGTTTAACCTACATGTGGACCTCCCGTTGTTCTCACTACACCCCCGAGACAGAACAATTAAATGTTGTTAAGATCACTGTTGTCCTACACATCTCTGCAATCATGGTCCCAGCAGCACCGCTAAGTTAGTGTGCCTAATGATGGAAGCAATGTAAACAATAAAAGGCAATTAAACTGCAGGACAGTTGCTGAGTGTCTGAGCTATGAAAATGTTCTTGAGTTAAACTTAACAGTCATTTTAATCAACACGGCATTATCCTCCTGCTGTTGTTCCGTCAGCCATAATAATGGAACTGGACTACAGAGACAGACATCCTGCTGTAAGTAACTAAGTAAGTAAAGCTAAATTTATATAGCCCCTCTGTAGAAATGATCAAAAAGTGCTTTAAAAAAGACAAATACAAACAATCCAGAAATAAATAAAAACAGGAATAAAAACAAAAAGACTAGGTAAAAGCAATGCTAAAAAGAAATTTAAAAGAAATCTCAAAGTCGACAGTTCTCAGACTGAGCGGAAGATAATTGCATAGAGAAGGTGCGACCACAGCAAAAGCCTTATCCCCTTTAGTTTACAGTGGAGTCATTCTTAGAACTAGTAAGTGCTGATCACTAGATCTTAAGGACCTGCTGGGGATATATGGCTGCAACAGCTGGTGGATGTAAATAGGGGCAAGATCATTTCAAACTTTATAAGTTAGGACCAGGATATTGAATTGAATTCTGTACTGAATGGGGAGCCAATGTAGCCCAAACAGTAAAGTTTTAACATGGGACTACTTTGAGGAACCTGTAAAACACATGGGCCACTGAATGACATCTTTAAAAAGTCTAGTGGGCAAAACATCCAGAGAACAGGAGGAAGTCTTGATAGAGGTCACAAGCCTAACCAGCTCAGACACAGAAATGGGGAGAAAAGCTCATGAAGGTGTGAGGACCGTTTCTGAAGTGGCTACAGGCAACATTGAGCTCCTCACCATGCTGACTTTTTCTATAAAGAAAGACAAAAACTTTTCGCAACCCACACTGGAGCTGATAGGGACAGTAGGAAGAGCAGAGGTGACAATATTACTAATCGTGTTGAATAGCACCTTAGGAAAACAACTGCTCTTAGAAATCAAATCAGAAAAATACTTTTGCCCTTGCGACCTTAACGGAATTATTAAAGAAATCCAACAACTCTCTTGAATAAAGCAAGTGAACCTGTAGGCCAGTTTTCCTCCATAAACGCTCAGTTCTTCTACAGGATCACTTAATGCTGCGAATTATTATCCACGGAGAGGCGTTGGAGGCTGAAACTGATCTAGTTTTAAAAGGACACACCTTGTCCAAGATGGAAACACAATTTTTATTAAAATCATTAACTAAAAAGTTGACATTGTCCAGAGGAGATGGAATACGATGGAAATAATCTGCAAGACATCTGCAATGGAAGAATGTAAAATACGAGAACTGATCATCCTATGAGGAGGAGCAAATAACACAAAAGTAGACAGCTTAAAGTGGAGACACTGATGAACAGATACAAGAATGTCCTCTGGAGAAAGACAGTCAATGTTCAAGCCTAAAGTAAAAACAAGATTCAATGTATGGCCTTTTAGAATGAGTGGGCCCACATACATGTCAAACAAAATTAAAAGATCCCATGACACTGATAAAAGTTTTAGCAAACTGATCTGAGTCATCATCAATGCGCATATTAAAATTCCCAGCTATAATCAAGCTGGAGAATTTTTTGTAGAACTTAAAAAGTCTGTAAATTGCTGTAAGAAGAGGGTATTGCCCCAATTCCAGTAGTGCCAGTACGGAATGGAACACTTTCCTGGGTCCGTTCCGAACCGACCCCAGCCGACCCCTTTTTTCGGACTACCTCTGCCTTGGTTCCAAGCGTGCCGAAGCGACCCGAAACGCCCATATGGACTGATTAGTCTGGTATTATGATATCCTTCCCACTCCTATGCAGTAGCGCTAGCCACTGATTGGTGTGGATTGTTTGTTTGTCCGAGAGTATAGTTTAAAGTTTCAAATAAGCAGCACACAGCAGTTAACTGCAAGCAGCCTATAATTAAAAAGACATCAGTGGAGTCACAAATTATAAAACTCTTAAACAACATGGGGATCTTGTGAGTATATATACTATTGAATCCATACATTTCAGCATGTTGTCATGTTGGCTGAGTGGTAAGTGTTGGTAATTTCTGTTCAGTAGGTCTGGGTTTGTGTCCTGCCGCTGCGGTGCTTGAAGTCTTTTTCACAGTAGGTTCAGGTTCACAGATATTCATCCTGCTTTCAGAAAATACTTTTTCTAGATTTTTTTTTAAATATACAGGGGTGATAGTTTTAAAAAATCCTGAGCCTGAACTTTTTTGTCCCCTGGGAGGCCCCTAAGCCAAGATAAATGCCCTGATCAACATAACTTTAAGCAAGCTCCAGGAGTGTGCTCCCCTGGGAGAACATTTTGATAAATGACCCATTGCATTAAAGATTCTGATGACTTTTGTGGCTATAAATGGACATTATTCAGACATGAGATGAACAAACCCAATACAAGCCTCTATTACAGAAGCATATATGCGTAGAGCAGCATAGGTCTTGGGACCCTGGGCCTGGTAGGCCTGTTCAGGAAGACATCCCTGCTTTTAGCTAGTCACTTACCAGCATAGGTATTGCTGGTATGGCATACTGAGACTACGGATACTGGAGCCATACCAAGAAAGGTCAGTAGGTGGTAGTGATATTCGCTTTTTAGCCAGAGACCAGACGCCACTGAACAACTAGTTGTCACAAGACAATTTAACGTATTTCCGCAAATACATAAAAAGGCTATAAGGACAATGATCAATGAGGACTTACCCAGCTTTGCAGTCGCATTGAGAATTATGCAATTATCCTTTGCAGTTCCTCACGCTGTATCTGCTTGTCTGACCTCAAGCTTTTAGCATAAACACGGCGTTCTGTTTCGCAAAGATTGGCCCAACACCCCTTTAATCACATATTCTTAGGCCTCCAGTCTTTTGAAAGCCGTACACTTTTTATGTGTGAAAGGTTGGGTTTAGGAATAGTGATAAATGTCCCCGGCGGATTTGTGGCCATGAATCAAACTAGCGTCTTTCACATATCTAAAAGGCGCTTTAAATAACTTCTTTTTCGCTGTCAATTGCGATTATAAGTTTCTCTCTAAAGTTCTCACAGTTTTCAAATGTTAAAGTGGTTATATCGGAGATTTTGTGTTCGTTGCATTTCTGTAGCCGCCGTAAATTTTGTTTGCTTTCTGCGACCGAACCACTCACGCACAAAGATGTCAACAAAGATCCTCCAAACAGTAGCACGTGGAGTGAATGTTACATCTATTTGATTGATTGAAAACCCAAGACCAGCCCCTGCCTTATAATCTATGCCTATAACCGATAGGCTTACGTAGGCCTACAGTGGTGTGGTTTAGAGTGAAACCGCCTCTCAGATCTTGGGAATTTTCAGATCACACAAACCAGATTTTTTTTTTTTCTCTCAAACACTTCAGTACGCCGGAAATCCGGCACAGTGCCGGAGCGCCATCAGGCCTGAATATACTGTTTATATTTTATTTTAAAATTGTTTTAGGTTCGTTTTAGGTTTTGTATTTCAATAAATGAAACCAAAAACACAATTTTAATAGCAGAACAGTACTTTTAATTTGAGATTTTTCAATGCAGTATTGCTTCTATTTATTTTTGTGTCAAAATATGATTCCTATGGCTAACATTATTAAACAGGGGCCAAACCTCTCTTATTTTACAGGATTAAAGGTTCAGAATTGAGGGTGAATATTTGCAGAAACACTTGGAGGTAGGGCTGGGTGATATGGCTTAAAAATTAAATCTCTTCTGTTTTCACATCAAATCTGATTCCAGATTTTAATAAATTTTTTCCTACCTTATTTTTTATCATCAGAAGAAATTGCAAGTGATAAAAAACATTTTCAAAAACCTGCTTTTCTTGCAATCACCTTGTCCTGGAGCTGACTTGAATGTCCAACTAAAAACATGCTGCAAAGTATCCTTGTAAGCTCGCCCATGTCCTCACCCTCTACAGTTCTTTTGAGATGGTAATGGAAACACAACCTACCCGTTTCAGGCCGTACTGACCCGTTCCATGCTGTACCGTACTGACCCTAGTGGAAATGGGGCATATTTGAGCCTGGTAGACAATAAACAATAGCACAATAAAAATGGTCTTGATCGACAAATTTAATCAGCTGTAGTTAAAAATATATGAAAATTGTTGATTTTCACTTGGCGACATGAAAAACCATTCTTAAAAACCATCGCCAGCCCTAGGCTGACCGACAAAAGAGTAGCCAGCAGGGCAAAGTTCAATACACGATAAATAATCTGAAACACGCTGCCAAGTTTACATAAGGAGCAACAGGTCCAGGCCTTTGGACACAATGAAGTCATTGAGCAGAAAAGTGTTATTTGCCACCGATCAGCAATTTAATAAAGCCAAATTCAGAAGGGCAGAAGCTCACTGTGACGAGGAGAAAGCCTAAACCAGTGGGCACAAGTTAGTTGATCTAGTTAATTTTTAATAAAAACTTGAAAATTGCATCAGTTACCTATTGTTAGGGTCAGTGGCCTTGTGTGTGTCTGATTTGTCTTTTTTGTTTCATTTGATTCAGTTGCAGGTGAGCTGTACTAAACCAGGTTAATTCACTGTGCTGATTGGAATCACCTGGTTCAGTGGCTGAGCAATACAAAAACACGGCATGCAGATGACTTGTTGAAGCCACAATCCCCATCTCTGCCTACAGGTATACTATTAGTACTGATAAAAACTTCACATAACTACACTATGCTGATAATTTTTTTACTGAAAAGTATTTACAAGGCACCCAGTCTGGATTGACTCTTGGTGTCAGTGTTTTTACAAATAGTCCTCCTAAAGGCTGTTTGGTCACTGCCAGTTTCTACCATTATATTTTAATGGTGACCAACATAGTCTAAGTAGTTTGGTTGCAGTTCAACTAGCCTTAGCTGCATTGAGTGGAAAAAAAACATGTCAAACACACCCTAATACAACACTCATTATCCTGTTGTCAGCTTGAACTGTGTAAAAATTGTGTTCCTGTCACGCACCATCCAACTTTATTACTTACTCCACATTTCCTCCTACTCTGAAATATCCCCCAGGATTAGAAGTTCCCATCGCTGGTGGGCTGAATGTCCAAACTGTCTTCTGTAAGTAGTCCTCTTAATCCCCTGATGAGAATATTGGCTGAATTCCACAACTCTTCTGTCTGAGTTAATGTCTCTGAGAAGGCTGGGTGTGTGTGTGTGTGTGCAACAGCCACCTTATCTGTCCCACACAAGCTACTCTAATTACAACTAAAAACATTTCACGCGTACATTCTGCTTGTGTCCTGGAGTGCACAGGAGATTCACTCATTTCTCAGTAATCCTCCTGAATCCTGTACTCTGAGCAGCTGCACCGCCCTCTCCTCGAAAACGACTGTCACATAGTGAGGTAAAATACATCACTATGTGAACACTGAGAAGTTCCAGAGGTGTTGTGTTGTGATTGATCCCAGGTGTGTCCAGTTTCCCTGATTACTCCCCTGTATATATAGTTTTCCTTGTGCCCTTGGATCTACTGCGTTATACGTCACCATCTTCCACCGTCTGACTTCGTGTACTCCACGTCTGCAATATCTCGCTCGTTGTCCTGTCCCGAGCCTGTTTGGACTGTTAATAAAGATGAGCCTCAAGCGCTCCAACCGTTTCTCTGCGTCTGTGTCCTCCTTAAACCACCAACACATGAAAGTAGCTACTTTTATGAACCCATAACAACATTGTGAGGTTACTTTGTTGATCTGTAAATGGGTGCAAACAACACCCACGGCTGTTATAATGTCTACCAAGTTCTCAACCTCATTCTCAGAAGCAAGAACGTGTTAAAAATACAAACGGGGCTGGAATGATCTGCTTGCTTCAGCACTATGTCACTGGACTCTGCTGCTATAGTTTGGGCTCTGTCTACACTCTGCGATCGTGAAGAAGCTGGTAATTGTAGCTGCTGAAAGCAGCTTTATCGACCTGGTGTTTCCACAGAAAATAAACCAAAGGGCTGAGTCATTTAAGTTACTGAAATATTGCTATAATGTGGCTTATAAAATTTTTGTCCATGCTGTTTTGCTCCAGTCAGAACGGGGCTCACGGCTACGTCACAGGAGGGAGGGTGGAATTAAAGAATAACCGGGTGTCTTAGTTAAGAATAACTCCAGGATAGAAGTTATATTTCAGGACAAATTAATATTATGTAACGCAAACAGTAACATTTTAGCACATATGTGCCTATCCAAGATGTTGAACGATGTAAAATTGGATGATATAGCCCTTTTAAATCAAAGGCTGCTGTGGCCACACAATCTTAAAGAAAACTGTTAATTTCGCAAACCATTAGTTTTTACTGGTTTACCGATTAAGTTGTTATTGTTTGTCAAAATAAAAACTATTCCTGTTCTGTTTAATTCATACATTTAACAGTCTCCCTAATTTACTCAATACAGTACACCTCCCTGTTATTTTTTATTCATAATATACTTTAAAAAATATTCACTGTTTAGACACTTGGCTTGGTGTGTGATGCAGAATATCTGAGTAATGGGGAGAGTGGAAAACGAGAGTTACGTATGTAACTAAGGTTCTATGAATTCCTCCTGACCGCCAGAGTGCCGTGCTGAGCACCTGGATATCTACGAGTGCGTAGCACAGAGGTCGAGAAAATATACCAACAATGTCATACCATTGGACGTGACCTGGCAGACGTAGTGGTAGTCTATATATACCCAACGCACCCAGTCTGAATAACAGCCTGGTCACCACGGGTCGACAGGGAGTCCGGTCCTTCAACGGCCACAGGTGAAGACGGAGGCGTTCTGGACGAGGGTGACAAATGCCCCCCTATAGTTGAAAGAGCAGGTCCTTTGTTTTAGGGAGAGCCCAGGTTTCCCCATCGAGGAGCTTTGGAATAATGGGGAACCAGATCCTCCCCAGCCAAAAAGGAGCAACCAACATTACCCTGTGATTGCTCTTTTGGATCCTGTGAAGTGTCAAGATTAGTAGCAGAAGACTAACCACGACATGTTTTCCATCCAGGGCAGGTAGAAAATGCTTGAGAGCTAATCAAACAGCACGTAGCTCCTGTACATTTATGTGCTGAAGTTTCTCCTGGGTGTTCCAGACCTCCCTGACCATTCTGTGGTTCCACACAGCTCCCCAGTCCGAAAGAGATGCACCTGTCACCATTACTTCTCGACGAGAAGGAAGGGAACCCAAAGGGACACCCCTGCAGATGAAGCCCATGTTCCCCCAGGGCCTGAGGTGCACCAGGCACTTGTCGGAGAGCCAAACATGCCTGTGCTGGTGCCGTTTGGGGTGGAGGCCTAGGCCACTCATCCAAATCTTTAGGGGGCGCAAGAACAGAGTAGAACCATCTGAACTGGTCCAAACTATGAACTGACTCTATTGTTCCTTTTCCTAACAGTTCCAATATCTCCTGCCTCAGAGCTGCAGACTTCACTGGGTCTGAAACAACTGTCATTCTTATCCCATTCAACTGTGGGGGGCGACGCTTGAAATGATTACTGTAACCGTTGGACAGGGTTGAGATTACCCATGGGTCTAAAACCAGGTCCTCCCAGCGCTTGAGGTGAGCAGGAGAAAAATGGCTGGGGGCCAGAGGTTGGGAGTCAGACCTGACCACCTCTGGTACGACTTCCTGAAGAAGCCTGGAGGGGTGATTGTTGGGAGTTTGCCAAAAACCGGTCAGCTTTGGGGGGCCTGCCAGTAGGCTCTCGAAAGGCAGGTCGCTGTGTTGGCTGACTTCCACCCATGGGGGCACGTACACTTTCGGCAGTTGGCAGGGCCGTGGATGTGAAGTGAAAAGTGCCAGCATATCTAGGCTGGGGCCTAGAAGGCCGGTGCAGTTCAACAAACTGTTGCCGAGATGTACTTGCATCAACAGCACGCTCCATGGTTTGTTGGGCTGCAGGTCCAAACACTTGGCCTGGAATGACGGGCAGTGTGCAGGATGTACCTCTATAGAACTCTGACAATGGAGACTGCGCCAGCCACACCTGCTGTCTTGAGATGGTAAGGGTCGACATCAGCCTGCCAAGCTCTGGACATATAAGCAAAGGTCCGGAGTGAGGGGTCACTAAGGCTGTGAGTAGCATCATTAACCCCTGCCTCCTTCAGGGAATGAGAGAGGGCAAGAGCAAGGTGCGAGAATGAGTTGCCCAGGCGAGCAATGCGAGCTGCTATGTCAAACCTCTTGGTAAGGAACTCATCAGTGACCCTACACTGAGGATGTGGACAGCGCGCATGTGGAAGGGTAGCGTCAGCTAGAGCTCCACCAGCCTAGCAAGAACACTGTTGACAGATGGCATATGGTCCAAAACATACTTTCCTGCATCCTGCAAAGAGCTAAGAGCTCTGCAATCCTGTGAGAAATGGTTGGATGATCTGGGGTCTGCTCAACATTGTTGAAGCTCCTCAATGTAGGGCTGTGAGGCCGACACATTGAACACAGGTTTCTGAGTGACTTAAAAGAAGGGACTAGAAGCAGTAGTCTCCACAGGTGGGTTATCAATTCTAAGCCGGGATAAGGCCAGTTGAACAGTCGGCTTCACAAAGGATATATCAGGTTCATTCTCCAACAGAGACTATTGTTCTGAAATGTGAGAGCTCGCTACTGAGGGGCTCGAGGAGAGTTCTCCAACCTCCTGGTCCGCTATGTAGCTGGTGTCCCCGTCCCTGAACAAAGAATCAAAAGCAGCAACAGAGATAGCAACGTCTTCCTCTTCACCAGTGTCGGGGGGTGGGTGTTTTGGTCAGCATGACCACCAGAGACAGTAGAAGGAGGAGTTATGATGTCATTGGGCTGAAGAATCAGAAGTCAAGACTTAATCTGAGCAAACTCAGAAGCCAAAGTATCAACCTTTGCAGACCAGGCATGGTCATGGCACACTTTCTTGGCCGAGGGGGTTTCCGCATGTGAAGGATTATAGCGCTTTACTACTTTCGTGGGACTGGATGCCAAGGTCCCCTGAGGCATGTTACTTTCCACCACAGCCAATCTAGCAGATCTCTCTGCCAGTGGTATACAGACACAATTAGCACATGTGTCATCGGTGAGGGCACTCCTTCAAATGTCAAATACTGAGACAGGAGGGACACAACATATGTCCATCCTCTGGGCTGAATGGGGCCAAGCTGTTTGCACAGCTGTTCACCAGTGACATCATACCACACTGCAGCATTTCCTCCAACAAGAAGAGAGCACGGAACGAAAACCACTCACTGCTGAACAACCGTATAAAGGCACAGAGCAAAAGCCACTGACTGCCGAGTAGTGCTACAAGGCATGGAGCGAGGGAAAAAAAAACACCAAAAAAACCCCTGCCTGGCGATGAAAATGTACAGAGCGAAAAAACACTCACTGCCCAGTGATAATATATATGGCACGGAGCGAAAAAACACTCACTGCCCAGCGATAATATACTGTACAATGTTACAGGGCAGGAGTCCTCGCAGCCCCAAAAGAAATAAACTGCGTATGAGGGTGTTGTGTATTTCACCACTGGCCGCAGACGCAAAGCTAACAAACGATGTCATTGGAGTCACGGAATGACATGAAACCTAACAGAAGAAGAAAGGTACTTACAGGAAAGCCTCAGATACATAAAATATTGTTGGGCCATGTCTCGCAGCCTCTGGAGGATGTGAACACGTAGCTGAAATCGATGGTTTGCGAGGCTACAGGCGAGAGCGGCAATCGTATCCAAATAGTTCTGTATCAAACCTCTGCACAAGGCGAGAACGTAGAAAAGAAACGAGTGCTGGGTGCGTGGGGTATAGACTACAGCTACGTCACTCAGGTCACGTCCAATGGCGTAACATTGTTAGTATATTCTCAACCTACTCAACCTCTGTGCTACGCACTGAGATATCCAGGTGCTCAGCACCACCCTCTGGTGGTCAGGAGGAAATAAATAGAAACCCAGGCGAAACTAGCAGCTCTTACTGTGATTGGTTGAGTATGTTACCCTGACAACTGCTAGACATAAGGCACATAAGACATTTTACAATGTCAGCTTTGTAGTAATTTTTTCAAAATAGTAAGACACCATTTAACTCTGCTTTTTCAGACACATACTGTTGCATCACCCCAGCTCCTGAGTATGTATGAATACTTAATGACCTTCCAGAGCATTAAGGCTAGAATTACATAGTTTTGTTCAATTCTAAAGGGAAATTGAAATCTCCAGGTTGAACATATGCAAGTACAGGAGAATTTCTAATAGTTTTAGAATAATACTAATATTTGTTCAGATGTCCTTTCAGGGCATGTCTACAATAGGTTTTTATATTTAGTTATTTATAGTGAAGATTACGAGTGGGAGTTGATACTTTTTTTATCTATATCAATGCCATCATCGATTCTGCCTACTAGTTTCTATCTGCCTAACCAGTTCCGTTATCAATTCCTGGGTAGTTCAATAACTGGTCAAACATGAATTTTACAGTCTCCTGTAACAAGAGCAACTATTAAAATTTTTCTCAAAATTATATCTGCACAAGACTGAACATGAACATATAAACTGATGGGGGTTTATATCTGGGATTTAAGACCCCCTAAAATCATCTGTCAATAATATATACAGTGGATTATGATACAAACAAGACATTTAACGTATAATTCTGATAATGGATTAGCCACAAGAAGAACACATACTTTGACTTTACTTTAAAAGTTCACCGTAATTACATTGTAGGGACTAAAATGGGCCGCAAGCATTCCAGCTGTAGCTAGACCACTTACTGAAAATGGGATTTCTCTACAGAGGAGAAAGGGATGTAAGCTTTTCACCACAAACAAGGTCAATGACTGTTGATGTTCCTGCTCCTTCTCATGGCACTTAGATCCTGAACAAGCATGAGATGGGGAGTTTGAGCTGATGTCAAGAAGCTGGGTGCCTGAGAGCAATCTGCGTCGGCCTGTCTTTGCCTTTCATCGTCGTCATCATCATCTAAGATGAATTAGACCAAGGTGAGGCAACAGTGTGATATTGCAGTATGTATAATATAAATTTGGAATGTAAGAAAATATAGATACGTCAAAATATCGCATTGTTTTAAATGTCATAATATTGTATCCGTAATCAAAAGCAAAGAATCAGTTTTTTTTATTTGAAAATTTTTTAATAGAACCATTAATGATGACAGCAATTTTTTTTATAAAATTAAAAGTAAGACTGGTATTTGGAGGCTGTTTTCCCCTTCCTTGTTCCAGAGGATCAGCTAGATATCGTAATAAAACAGGTTGGAGTGTTTAGAATGCTGGAACTGATTTTCTACACTCAAATTTAGTTTTAAAAATCACAATATATCATCTTCCTCATGGTATCGCCAGGTTCTTTCCAATACACATCCGTAATATAAATGTTACCATTGTCAAACGGAGATCACATGTTTATATACAACTACAGTCGTGGCCAAAACTTTTGAGAATTACATAAATATTGGAAATTGTAAAAGTTGCTGCATAATTTTTTATAATAGCAATTTGCATATACTCCAGAATGTTATGAACACTGATCAGATGAATTGTATAGTCCTTCTTTGCCATGAAAATTCCACTTCATTTATTTGCTGTCATTAAAGGACTTGCTGAGATCATTTCAGTAATCGTCGTGTTAACTCAGGTGAGAATGTTGATGAGCACAAGGCTGGAGATCATTATGTGAGGCTGATTGGGTTAGAATGGAAGACGTTCAAAGAAGGGTGATGCTTGTTATCATTGTTCTTCCATTGTTAACCATGGTGACCTGCAAAGAAACACGTGCATCTATCAGTGCATTGCATAAAAATGGCTTCACAGGCAAGGATATTGTGGCTACTAAGGATTGCACATAAGTCATCAATTTATAGGATTATCAAGAACTTCAAGGAAAGAGGTTCAATTCTTGTTAAGAATCCTTCCCGGCATCCAAGAAAGTCCAGCAAGCGGCAAAATCGTCTCCTAAAGAGGATTCAGCTGAGGGATCGGAGTGCCACCAGTGCAGAGTTAGTTCAGGAATGGCAGCAGACAGTGGTGAGTGCATCTGCACGCACAGTCAGGCGAAGACTTTTGGAAGATGGCCTGGTGTCAAGAAGGGCAGCAAAGAAGCCACTTCTCTCAAAAAACAACATCAGGGACAGATTGATCTTCTGCACAAAGTATGGTGAATGGACTGCTGAGGACTGGGGCAAAGTCATATTCTTCGATGAAGTCTCTTTCCGATTGTTTGGGGCATCTGGAAAAAGGCTTGTCCAGAGCAGAAAAGCTGAGCGCTACCATCAGTCCTGTGTCATGCAAACAGTAAAGCATCTTGAGACCATTCATGTGTGGGGTTGCTTCTCATCAAAGGGAGTGGGCTCACTTACAAATTTGCCCAAAACCACAGCCATGAATAAAGACTGGTATCAAAAAACCCTCCAACAGCAACTTCTTCCAACAATCCAACGACAGTTTGGTGAAAAACAGTGCATTTACCAGCACGATGGAGCACTGTGCCATAAGGCAAAACTGATAACTAAGTGGCTCGGGGACCAAAACGTTGAAATTTTGGGTCCATGGCCTGGAAACTCTCCAGATCTTAATCCCATTGAGAACTTGTGGTCAATCCTCAAAAGGCGGGTGGACAAACAAAAACCCACTAATTCTGACAAACTCCAAGAAGTGATTATGAAAGAATGGGTTACTATCAGTCAGGATTTGGACCAGAAGTTGATTGAGAGCATGCCCAGTAGAATTGCAGATGTCCTGAAAAAGAAGGGCCAAAACTGAAAATACTGACTCTTTGCATAAATGCCATGTAATTGTCCATAAAATCCTTTGAAAGGTATAAAGTGCTTATAATCATACTTCGGTACATCATAGAAACAACTGAAACAAAGATCTAAAAGCAGTTTAGCTGCAAACTTTGTGAAAACTAATATTTGTGTCATCCTCAAAACTTTTGGCCACGACTGTACATGACTGATTAATTAGGGCCAACATATTTGTTCAAACCCAGGAGCCTGCATCCTCCTAAATCTGGCCTTATAAACACAACTGAATTCTCATTTTGCTTGGTGAAATGGAGTCAGTCATTAGTTCCTCATTAGTTAATCTGAACTGATTTATTTCTGTGTCTTTTAGATTTCTCTCCGTTGTAACTGTTTGGAGTGTTTGGACAATTGTACTAAAATGACTTTTCTTTCAAAGTGCCTTGGGTGACAGCCGTTGTGAATTGGCAGTTTATAAATAAACTTAACTGAATTGATTAATTTTTCATTTCAATTCATTTATATAGTGCCCATTCACAATAGATGTCATCTCAAGGCAATTTACAAGTACTGTCATTCAATACAATTATGCAAACATTCCAATCAGTTAAACGTTTTCTATGCAATGAATCCCAGCAGGTTGCGTTAAGTCATTGACGTGAGGTTGTACCAGGAACATTCAGACACCAACCACAGCAATCCCTCAGTAATCCCTCAGTAATCCCTCATACTGAGCAAGCATGTAGCAACAGTGGAGAGGAAAAGAAGAAGAAGAAACATCCAGTGGAACCTGGCTAAGTACAATCAGTCATATGCTACGAGTGTGTGGGGGTTTGAGAAGACAGAAGAGACACAAAAAGAACGAAAGAACTGATTTAAGAGTACTTTATATATTAAAGAAAGTGAAAAGTTGACAACGGGACCTGGAGAATGTACGGTCACTGGGAGCATCATCCAAACCGATGCTCCCCATCCGGCAGGGCATTGTACAAGAGCAGAATACCAGACCAGGTGGAGCTTCTATGGCGAGAAAGCCTATAGCAGCATAAATACAAAAATAACCCAGTATAACCTAAGTCATTCTTACTATACGATTTATCAAACAGGAAGGTTTTAAGCCTACTCTTAATAATAGACAGAGTATCTGCCTCACGGAATAAAACTGGGAGCTGGTTTCACAGGGGAGGAGCCTGATAACTAAAAGATATGCCTTCCATTGTACTTTTAAAAATCCTAGGAACTACCAGTAAACCTGCAGTCTAAGAGCGAAGTGCTCTGTTAGGAACATATAGAACAATCAGATCTCTGATGTATGATGGAGGTAGATTACTAAGGACTTTATACGTAAAGAAGAAGATCTTAAACTCTATTCTGGATTTAACAGGGAGCCAATGGAGTGAAGCTAAAACAGGAGAAAAGTAGTCTCGCTTTTTAATATTCATCAGAACTCTTGCTGCAGCATTTTGGATCAACTGAGGGCTTTTAATTGCATTTTGTTGACTTTCTGATAATAAGGAGTCACAGTAGTCCAGTCTTGAAGAAACAAATGCCTGGACTAGTTTCTCAGCATCACTCCTGGACAGGAGGTTCCTAATTTTAGCAATATTCCAGAGGTGAAAGAAATAAATCTTGGAAACCCGTTTAACATGAGATTTAAATGTCTTGTCTTGGTCAAAAATTAAACCAAGGTTATTTATAATACTGCCAGAGGCCAATTAAATGCCATCCAGATGAAGTGATTGACTTCAGTTTCCTTTTTAAAACTTCTAGTCCAAAGACAACAACTTCTGTCTTGTCTGAATTTAATAGCAGAAGTTTAGAGTCTTCCAGGTTTTTATGTCTTTTAGACATGCCTGTAGCTGATTGGGTTCATCTGGATTTATGGATAAATATAGTTGTGTATCATTAGCATAACTTGTGAAATTCATACCGTGCTGTCTAATTATTTTACCAATTGGAAGCAGAGTGTGAAGATGTATCATTGACACGAACAAACTGGAATCTGTCGGAAAGATACGATTTAAACCAGCCTTGTGCTGTTCCCTTGATCCCTACAACATGTTCAAGCCTGGAAGCATATAAATAGTCCTAAAGTTACATTGAATAAAATGGATATAAATGGATAACCAAGCTTTCATGGTTTTTTGTCTACCTGTGTAATTAAAACAGGGAATTCTGCCCAATGTCTTTTTATAGGTTTCACCTGTTTTTGTGCTAATCCAGAAAAAAGAATCATAACAGTAACTGACATTTCCATGCAGTGATTACTTAAAAGATTGATCAAGGTGGTGACACAACCAACTTGGCAAAACACCAGCATTCTATTACTTTGACAGTCTAAATTAATGTCTGTAATAATTTGCTGTATTGTTTATCTGTAAAAATCCTGCTGTGTTCAATTCATTTTTTGACCCAAAAAGGTCTGGTATGGCACAATCATAATCACAAGTTACAAAATTATTATGGGGAAAAACGACTTTTCTGTTCTGTAGTAAAGGAATTATGACTAATGGGGAAAAGTCAATCAGATCACACACCATCAGACTGACCAATAGCTTCTACTCCTGAGTCAGAACTACTAACATTGACACACACAATCACACATCACTCCAATCACTCCATTTATACAGCCACCTTATATTTTGAAAATATTTATCTAATATTTTTCTTTGCAGATATTTTATATACTCTGCATTTTATTCAACACATAATTAGGGATGCACCGATCCGTCTTTTTCAGTCCCAATGCCGATACCGATGGCTGGATTTTGTGTATCTGTCGAAACCCGATACCGATCCGATACTATTTGTAACAGTGTGGAGGTCCTGTCCGATAGATCATGTGCCCTGGATGCTTGGCCACAGGGATATCTCTTTGGCTGACTGGTTAGCGCATATGACATTCACCTTGGAGTCGTGGGATCGAATCCCGCCTGGGTGTACCTTGCCACATATTGTTGAATTAATAAACTGTATAACTTCTAGTGCCTTTCTTGAAGAGACTAAAGGCACCAGACTTTACAAACTAAACATAACTGACAAAATAACAGATGTAAAATATAAAATTACCACAAAAATAAAATTTCAAGTGAAAAAATTATGTTTTTTGGTGAATTTGTTGCAGATTTTCTCCATTTTGAGTATCAGTTCATGGTATTGGTTAAGTTAAACCGATACCAGTACATTAGGCAGTATCGGGGCCGATACTCGATGCCAGTATCCATATCAGTTAGGGCTGAACGATTAATTGCATATGCAATTAAATCGCGATTTAGTAAAATGCGATTTCCTAATCGCAAAGGCTGCGATTTGACTTGATGTAAACATATCTGCTAAAGTCACGTGACTTGCAAACATTGCACGGAGTTAAGGAAACGCTGCACTTTAACCCGTTATAAAATGACCAAAAGCTTAACAGAATCCAACACTACACAATATTTGGTACCAAAGAAGTACAGTAAATCAGTTGTGAGAAATTATATCTGCTATGAAAACGTTGCGCAACGGCAGGTATTATGCATAACCCGTCTTGGTATTGTTGCTGCCTCACGAGGTAGGCTACAGTACGAACCTTTATCAACACCTAAAAACATCACACCACTATATATGAGAGTTGCACGGCTAAACTGACCGCCACCCGTGTTTAAATTTCCAGTAAACAAACTTTGAGGCGACAGGGATCACTGACCGAGCTGTTTGAAAGAATCGCTCCTTACGAACATAAAAAACGACACACTGAAATAATTCGTGCTATAACGGGTTTTATAGCCAAAAGTATGCTTTGTTAAGCATGATGAATAAGCCAGGATTCAATCTCACACACACACATTTTAGCCACATTTTACCTGCGCTGTATGAAAAATGCCGACAGAAAGTTAAAGCCGCACCGAAAACAGCGGAGTATTTCGCAACAACTGACCTGAGATCAAACCGCTCTACGGAGCCATACCAGAGTCTGAAAGTGCATTAGATCGATGGAGAATTAAAAATCAGACCTCGTTCCTTCAAGCATCCTACTTCCTAGATAACCCCACGGAGGAAAACATTGCAGCCGGAAGGAATTATTAGCTGTGATCAAAAGGAAGAAAACCTTGATTGCAGAAACGACTCCGATGACCATCGAGTGTGATGATTAAAAGTAGATAAAGTTGTTAATATTTGCCTTTGTCTTAAAATAAGTCTATTTTATGGAATAGAATAAATTATGTATAAAAATCTGTTTATGATACACAATATTTTTGATTGCATTAATTAAAAAATGCATGACAAAAGCCCCACAAAAATAATTGCACATTAAATCGCAATCGCAATATTGAAGAAAAAAAAAAAATCGTAATTAGATTATTTTCCAAAATCGTTCAGCCCTAGTATCGGTGCATCCCTACACATAATTTTATGCAATTAATTTTATGAAAAGTACCCGTTTTTCCTTGTTTACCCTGTCTGTCATATTTTTACCTCACCCAAGGAGATTAGGTCTTTGCAAGGGTTTGTCCCTTTATTTTTCAGTAAATGTCTGTAATGGGACCAGGAACAAGAGATTCAAATTTGGTGGTGTTTCGCCTCACCATCTGGCAGCTGGGGACTGAGATGGCTTGATAGAGGTCTGCGCTACTTTTCTAGTTTAAGACTGTTTTTATTTCTGTATGGAGGCTCTGTAGGAGCAAATTTTATTTTGTTGTTCCTCCCCCTACAATGATGAAGACTATTCTAATAATTTCCAGTCGAATAATAAGAGGATAGGAATAAAACATGCTATTGTTATACATTTTAACGTTAATAAACAGTTGAGCTGAGGATTTTCTGTCCTAAGGTAGTTTTATGTTTTTCCTCTTTTTTTTCCTTTTTTTTAAGACCCAAACAGAAGCGGACAGAACCAGTCATATTTCTGCAGGGTGTAGTTCAGTAATGTCCAACGTCAGGCCTGATTGGTTCATTACCAGGCCTCTGTTGACCATGAAAACATGTTGAGGAGATCATTTAGACATTTAGGTCAACTGTGTTGTACAATCGCCTTTGAACATGGACTTGTAGCACCTTTGCTCTAGTTGATCAACTAAAACGATATGATGCAGAATCACCAGAAATGCAGACATTGAATAGTCCTGGGGTAAGACAATTTTGAGTGGACCAGACTTTTATAGGTTTAAGCCATTTGTTCAACTGTTCAACTGCGATATATCCCAATATATCGTATTGTACTCCCTGTATCTGTATACATATAACACCACATTCTTGCCAATACTCTTCCCTATCATGCAGTAAGTATCTTTTCCAAAATATTCATATAATGTGCCAGAAAAAAAAGACATGATCAAGCAGGATTGTTCAACATTGGCCTAGACTTGATATAGACAGGTTGTTCTATGTTTGTTCTATTTTTAACGGCTCAACAATAAGCTAAAATCAACAACTTAAGCTAACTGACAAAGCAGTTTGCTTTCTGCATATAAGGGATCTGTAATTTATTGTGAATCCATAATATAAAAATGATCTGCACTTACTGAATAAAAGAAAGGAATATATTTTTTGAGGATTTTGGGTTGCTTGATTTCAGTTTTCCTGATGCAGAAGTGGCCTAATTTCAGCAACAAGTACAGAATAAACAAGTGCAGAATAAATGGACTGAACTTTTATAGTGCTTTTCTATTAATACTGACCACTCAAAGCACTTTACAGAAGGCCAGTTCATCCTTTTCTACTCCCAAACAAGCATGTTCATACACCAATACAGAGATTGTTGGGCAATTTGGGGTTGCCCAGGGGAACATTAACACTTGGCAGATGGAAGCTGTGATCAAACCTACAACCCTCCGATTACAAGCCGACCCAAGTCTGTTTCGGAGAAAAAGTTTTATGTGATTATGTACAGTTACAAAATCAGTGGTTTGTAAAAAAAAAAAAATAAAACAAATACCTTGCACAGCATCTAACATTTTAGAAGTTTAGGCAGTTTTTATTTTTTCACAATCTGAAAGATGAGTAAAAATCTAATTCTAAAGAGCATCCGTCTGCATCAGAAGACCTTTTGGTATATACTTTGGATCAATCTGTGACAAAGAGGCGTTAAACCGAGACTAGAAATCTAATCAAACGTGTGTAGCATCATATTAGATTGTAGAAATTTGCATAGGAATGGTTTACGCACAACATCTGTTAGTACAGGAAAGGTGATAAATGATGCTGCAGGCTGCCCCTGATGACTCTCATGAGGTGTTTTAACAAATTACTACAAGATCAACAAGACAGCCATCAGTTCTTTAGACCCAAAAAGAAAGGGGAACAAATAATCTGTAATCTTAGACTGAAACAACATGGTGACGAGACGTAGAGTGAAGTCACACCACTCAACTTTAGAAGTGCCTCAAGAAATACATTCCTATGTCTATCTGAAGTATAATCGTAGCCTCATGACGGTGTACCCCTGTGGGCTCTCACCTATGGGCTGAATTTGAGAATGAATTTAGTGGGCGATTCTGTGTTTCTTCAGCAGAAATCAAATAAAAGACTTATAGTTCAACAATAACTAAAACAACTGAATATGCTTCATCCCCCTGACAGAACAAAAATCACTAACAAATATGCAGAGAAATGCTTTTTAATTTATGCATTTTTATGTAACAAATCTAAGCGCCACCTAAATATATTTTCACTCTTAATGCCAATTTGTCCCCTTTCCATCACTCATTCTGCACCAATGAAGAGTAAGCTGAGTAAACTGCAGCCTGCTGAGTCCTGGGTGGAGGTGGGATTCTGTTGGCCCACAGCACCACTATGTGTCCTGTGCTGGATCTTAGGAGACAGATCCAGGAGCAGCATGTCAGCTGTAATCCCCATAATGCAAATGAACTCTCAGCACCTCAGGAGCCATCATCAAGGGCCAGATGGAAAAAGTAAGGACAGAGAGACGTGGGGAGTAACTCAGGGCATTAATAAAAAAAAATGGAGGAGGGATTCTCCCAATGCAAACTCAACATAAGCATAGCATAAACTCTGGTGATAGTCGTACACATCCAGATGTTGGCCAGCAGATTACAGATTTTCTAGAAAAGACCCATGTTATTAAACAGCAGGGTTGATTTGTTCTAAATACGATAAAAGGCTTTGCACTCAATTATGAAGCAAAACCAGAAGAAAGCTTTACTAAATCCTGAGACAAAGAGCAGCCAGCTGCAAGATACCAAACTGCAGAGCTACTAATGACCAGAGAAGTGTAGAGTACCCAAAAAGTACTCAAGAGTCGCAATAGTCAGCATTCATTTACTCAAGTAAAAATAAAGAGCAGACATCCAAGAAAATACTTAAGAGTAAAAATGTATTTCCTAAAAAGGTTCGATACTGAGCAGCTGATCTTAACATTTATTATTATAAAATTATGTCAGACAAAAAAACTACTGTTATGTGTAAATTCTGCTATTTTAAAGACTAAAATATCCCAAAATAATACAAATAACAGTAAAACAATACCAAATTTAGGATTAATTATTCTATATTATATTATTAGAATAATGTATTGTGTAACAGTTTAGTACATAAAAAATAACATTAAAACAGCAAAGCTCTTGTACAAATGATAAATCTCGGTCTTACAAAAAATTCAAGTAGCTGTCTGTCTCAGGTTTATTTTTAGTTAAATAATGTTTGTTAATGATTTGGTGAAGTTACTTATAGTAGGTAGAGCATCCAGAAAATTTACTCAAGTAATAGCAGTCAAACCTCTTAATAACATCACTCAAGTAAAAGAATGAGTAAGTGAAACTACTGGTCAAAGTATTTTTTCCCCCAAAAAAAGTAACTCAAGTGAATGTAACTGGGTAAATGTAACTAGTTATGCAATAGTCTAAACAGCATCTTGATGTGGCGCACCTGTGAGGTAGGATGGATCATCCCAGACAGATTTATAAACAATATTTGAGAGACGTGGTTACTTTGTGTATGTAGAAAATGTTTCAGATCTTTGAGTTTATCCAATAAAAGAATGGGAGCAAAAAACAAAAGTGTTGCGTTAATATTTTTGTTCATTGTACTTGACTGAAATAAGACTAAGCCTTATAACGACTTCATTCATTAAAAAACGGAATTAGTTTAGTCAAAAGACTTAGTAATACTAAATTAAAATGTAATGTCAAACCCAACACAGACTGGCAGTTTTAATCGAAAACATATTCATGACATATTTTAAAACTTCTTCAGAACATTATCCCTGATCTGTCTGCTCTCTTTCTTGGTCTGTTCTCGTAATGTTCTCTGACAAAACTCTGAGGCCTTCATAGAACTGCTGGTTTTTTATTGAGAATAGATTACACAGGTTGCCCCAAAGGAGGAGGTGTTGGAGGATACAAAAAAAAACACAAACTAATTTTTAAGATTGTTTGGAAAAACATTTGACACACAAACCTGAATAATCTTATTTATAAATAAGTAAGGTGGCGAAAATAATGAGGTATCGGCTCCCTGAAAGAGACATTCCTTTTTAATAAAGCCAACAGAGCCAAATAGTGGAAAGTGGGATACACCCAGGTAAAAGGATTCTGCTTTAGTGTCTGTCTCGTCATCTGGTTTGGAACAAACAGGGACGCGATCATCATCCGTTTACAGCGCTGGTGCACAAAGCTGAAGCGCAGAACTGATCCTTTCTCCCCAAATATAGACTTCCTGCCAATTAAACGCTGTCCAAGTCCAAAACAACACCTGCGCACCGCTTAGATACATGAAATAACCGACGCTGAAAGTTCGCTGCGAAGCATTTCTTACCTGTTTCAGGAGCCAGAAGCGCGTCGGAGATCACAGAAGAAGCTCTGAGAAACAGTTGGAAAGCGGATCAATTTCTGAAGAAGACAGGCGTGGAAATCCCACTCCTGCTCGCTCAAAAAACAATCCGGGGGGGAAAAAAATACAGTTCCTCTCCTCTTCCTCATGAAGCTCTCCGCTTTTTGTCACCTCTGACCGTCATCCTCCTCAGCTCGCCTCTCTCTCCAGAGCGCATTTACGCAGGCACGACAACTCCCGCGTCCACGTTGTGTGCCAGCTGTTCCCTCGCTGACCTCTGACTAAAACAAGCGACCCTTCTCCGCTTTAAACTGAGCGTCTCCGCAGTAATCTTCCTCACATCGACGTACAGAGACTCAAAGCTTCCCGGGACTTAACCAGCAGCACCAGGTAACTCTACAATCACCTGGGGGGAAGGATGCTACCGCCGAAGGTGGGAGCCGCTCCAAACACTGTTATGCTGCCCTCATGTGGTCAGAGTGAACTCTCCGTTTCCACTTTAAATCCCGAAGCACATTTATTTGAAGGATATTTTTTGCTGATCCATGGAAAAGATGATGTTTTTGACAGAAGTCCACCACTCCAAGTTAAGAGACTTTATTGAAGCAAGCAGGGGCCTGTTCAGAAAGCTTGGTTAACTTACCATATGGTAAACTCTGAAGTCTCCCTAAAACCTGCTCAGCCCGAGTATGTCGGTTCCAGAACACCAGATAAGAATCAGCTTAATCAACCTACTCCTGGTAAACCCTGAAACATAAAGACCCTCTCAATGGATCACCGAATTCACGAGTGGAAATGGAAGAGAAAATGGAAGGAAATAATGCAAATATTAATTTTCTACACACAAAAAAAAAATCAGTGGAGGGCCCTCTTCAGGTTAAAACGTTACACTGCACTTAAATTTAGATAATATGAAATTCTGGCTCAGCCTTATTTCAGAAATCAGCCTTAAATATTCATTTCCTTATTCCCAGTTAGGGTCAAGTGGTGCTGGATGATATAATGTATAATTTAAGTCTGTCATGACAAAAGGTGCTTCTAAAAGCTGCTAAAACATTCGGTGTGGGCTACTTAATATTTCCGCACAAGGTTTTCCTGTTCTGTTCTGTTTTAAACACTTGAGATTAGGCAAATAATTTTCGAACCTGATAGAGACAAAGCAGTAAGAGTAAAACTGAATACAGAGCAGAAAAGCTGTCAATATTTAACTCTTCCATCCCTCTGTCTGTACCCACTTATAAGGGCGAGAAGCAGGGTACACCTTGTACTGATCTCAAGTCCATCACAGGAGAGGTCCATTCAGTCTGACTTGTTATATCACAGACAGTAACAATTGAAACTATGTGAACCGCATCATTTTTTTTTTTAAGATTTGGCAAGCAAAATCAGGCTGTAAATAGGCCATGTGTTAGCCAAGGTTTAGTTCTTAAAGGGACTTCTAATGCTTTGTTTTATAAGCAGACTTTCTTTTATAAGAAGACTCCATTTGTTGATTTTTTTTTTATGCTTGTGCTTGGGAGCTTTAGGGTGGAACAGTCGATAACACTAATGCCTTGCAGCAAGAAAGGTCCTGGATTCAAATGCATTGCCCTGGGTCTTTCTGCATGGGGTTTGCATGTTCTTCCTTGTGCATGTGTGGCTTCCTTCCACAGTACGAAAACATGACTGACCATCACATTAACTGGTTTTCCTTTATTCCGTCAGGTGTGTGTGTGTGTGTATCGGTGCACATTCCAACAGGTGTATGTGTGTGTGGTGTGGGCTGGGTGGGTGGGGGGGCTGCACATCTTCTCTGTCCTGTGTCTCCGTCTCTCATCTTGCAATGGACTGGAGACCTTTCCAGGATGTACCCAACTTCTCATCCAATGACCACTGGAGATAGGCATCAGCCCCCAGTGATCCTACAAGGATAAACAGGATGAGTGCATGGTTATGCAATGGTTTAAAATCTAGGTAAAATATACCTCATTGACTGATTTTAGACTGAACTTCTTAAGGTATTTAATATTAATATGGTTCCAATGTTGCTTCTCATGTGTACCATGTTTCAAAGTGTTTTAATGTTGAAATTATGTGTGGGAGTATATCCATTCTTGATACCATAAATTTAGGCTTGGCACCTAAGGGTTAGACGACTCGGTATGCTAAGAATGAGGGATTACTGAGGGATTGCAGTGGTTGGAGTCTGCATATTGAGTGCACAACCTCACATCAACAAATTAACACAACATGCTGGAATTCCCTAATTAGAAAACTTTTAACTGATTGGAATGTTTGTACAATTGTATTCAAATGATTTATCTTGTAAAGTGCTTTGAGATTACATCTGTTGTTATTTGGCGCTACAAAATAAACTGAAGTGAAGAGAAGATGACTTAGAACCCTTTGGCAGACGCAAAGAAAGCTTGACTCCTATCCATGTTACACCTGATGCCTTTGAGGCCAAAGATGACATTTCCATTATCCTGAGGTGGGAATATACTTTACTCTGCTGATTTAAACTAGTACAAGAAAAGATTTTAAAAAGGAAGAACTTCAAACTCTTTCCCTTAGAAAGGATAAAAATTAATAAAACATAAATCAGAGATTTTTATAATAATGGATTGTATTTATATAGCGCTTTTCAATACCCTCAAAGCACTTACAGTTTCATTTTTCATTCACTCTCATACACTGGTGAAGGCAAGCTACGATTGTAGCCACAGCTGCCCTGGGGCATGCTGACAGAGTCAATGCTGACATTTCACGTTATCAGCCCCTCTGGCCAACACCAGTAGACCAGCTGTCTTATGCAAAGACACAATGGCATGTAGCAGGAATCAAACCCACATTGTCTGGGTTGCTGTTAAGAAGTCTACCACTGAGCTACAGCTACCCTTTAAGATAGCTGAATCTGACAATTTGACTCTTTGAAGTTGCAGGTTCTATGTTGTTTGAATTTGTCATATTTCAGCTTATTAAGTAGGCTACTGTATATTTTGAATAAATTGGTCTGTGTAAATATATTAGTTCAATCCTAATGCATACTTTGATTCAATAGGCAGCTCAATGTTATTTTTCCTATATCTTTGTGTGACAGTGTGAGGGTCCTGTCAGTATGGCTCCGATTGATCATGTGCCCTGGCAGGTTGGCCACAGGGATACTGCTTAGCGTGGATGACTCTCACCTGGGAATCATAGGACTGAATCCCGCCCGGGCCCTTGTTCTTCATTTTGCCACATTTGGTTGGCTTGTTCTGAAATTACATCCTATAGCTGGGACACAGATGGGCCTCTTGAGCTTTTTGTGTATAATTGATTGCCAAATTTATATAAAAGTTGATTAAATTAGGGCATAATATATACATCTTAAGTACTTATGAATTATACAGCTGTATATTTTATCGAAGCACTAATATATCCCACATTCCAAAGGTACTTGTCAAATGAGGATTTAATATACTGAGAATAAGGCTATCAAAATCAAATTGCTACTATGTCAGGAAATAATAACCCCCCATGTTCGATCAATAGTCCACAGAGATCACCATTTTTGGGAGCAGAGGGCAATTTCCCTATACTAATCCAGTTGTAATTGCTGAGTGGCTTGTAAAAACAAAAAAATTCCCTAAACTGCACTTTCGTAGCAACTAGACTACACTAATGCATCACTTCCATACAGTGGTACGGCTTGTGTGTGTGTGTTCGCTGTTTTGTCCGTTTCCATAGTAAAAGCAGCCCATACAACCAACCCGTACTTCACGCTCCCCCTTCAGTTGTAGATCTGTAAGACCATGGTACGATACAGTTAGATCAGACTTACTGGCATCACATATACCACTGATTGGGGGACAGAAAAATTCATTAAACATACTGGTGCATCACAATTGTCGTTGGGCTATGTTGTCACGTCAGAGATTTAACCCCATTTGCCCAGTGAGAGTTCAACTGGCATTGGACACATTCTCCTCAATGTGGACCATAAAATAGAGTACCGAACATCACCCGTGACATGGCATCAAAACCCAAGAAACAAAGTCGCTGTTATCAATCATTAAGTTACAAAGCCCTTTTTAGGGCTTGAGAGAACCATAATGAAAGTTCATTCTCTGCAAACAGAAAACATATAAAAGTAGAGAACCTTCCCAGGAATGGCTGGCTTACCTAAACTACACCAAGAACACTTCAAAAACGTATCCAAGAGAAAACAAAATAAACCAAAAATAATATCTAAAGTATTATAGGCCTAAATTTCTTCAGTTAAGGTCAGAGTTCATGATTCAACTAAAAATCTTTGATCCCCAAATCGTTTTTGGAAAATATTTTGACATGGAGATAAATTATTTTTTTAATAAAATTTTGTAGCCACTCCCGCACCACCCATTATACCACATGATGACCCATAAATAAAATTTTTACAGAGAGCCATGTTGGTTTGATTAGTATGTTTCCCATATACATGTTTAACTGCTTTTTGTATTTACTCAGGTTATCCTTACTTGATGAACAGGAACCCTCAAGTCTGATTAAAAACAAAAAACAAAAGATATCTGTAAAACCGATTTTTTATTTTATTTTTTACATGAACACATTTGAAATAGTTACATTCCTTAGTTTTAATATTCTTTTGTGCTCTTTAATATTACTTATGTAAAAAAAAAATCTCCATTTAGTCTTTACATCTCCTGTTAGAGGGACTGTGTAGAGTTGAGTTTTGGACAAAAGATATCTGTAAAACCGATTTTTTTATTTAATTTTTTACATGAACACATTTGAAATAGTTACATTCTTTAGTTTTAATATTCCTTTGTGCTCTTTAATGTTACATATGTAAAATAAAAAAAATCTCCATCTAATCTTTACATCTCCAGTTAAAGTGACTGTGTTGTGTAGGACACTGAGTTTTTAACAAACACCTGGTTAGGCTAATTTTACTGAGAAAAGGTGTACCCATTCAGGTATACCCAATTAAATATGATATATCTAAGGTTCAGTTTAAAAAAATCACTGCTGACATTTAACCCCTAAGAAAAAATACAAATAGTTTATATCCCAACCTTTAGCCTGACATGTCAGTTCAAGCACTCTTGAGGGTCACCTGTTCTGTTCGTCTATAGCGGTCTCCAACTCCAGTCTTTGAGAGCTACCAGCAGCTTTTAGGGACATCACTGCTCCAATAGTGCTGAATCAAATGGTTGAATTGTCTCTTCAGGGTGCTATCAAGTTTGGCAAAGAACTGGTAATGTGGTATTCATTTGATCGGTTTGTGATGGATGAGGCAGGCATCTAAAAGCTACAGCAGGTTTATGTCCTGGGTTCTTCCGTCTCAAGTTTTTATACAAAGCACAACACAACTGAGGAAAAAAACACTCCATACTTTATTTACCTAAATATTCATGTCTTATATGAGGAAAATAAATATTTCAGAAATCATTCCTTTTTTACATTACCAGTTTTGTTAAGATGTGCATTTAAAATAAGTTGGCCCACATCAAGGAGAAACACACCACAAGCATTTCACAGGTTTTTTTTTTTTTTGTCTTAGCTGTCACTTAAAAAACTTAAGGGTATTGTTCTTTCAGGGACATATCATTTAGTTTAAAATTTGATTTAAATGCTAGAATTAAAAAAGCAAATTTTCCAGGTGTGAAGTTTTTAGTTGGTCATGTTTTCTTCCACATGCAGTACCTACTCATGTCTTTATAAGACCATCTCAAAAAACAGGATTATTCAAAAGGCAAAACATGTTCAAATATGTTTGATTAATAAAAATGAAAAACCCAGAGAATTTGAGAATAATAAAAAATAAAAGTAGGAGTGGAACAATCTTTGTCAAGTGTCATCAGGAAATCTGAAGCTTTATTGTAAAGTTTGTATATGACGCCCTCTGGCGCTGCAAGGAAGTATTGGCAGTTTACAAAACCAAGAGATATATAATCACGTTCAGATTTTCTTTTTTTCCAACTAAATAAAGAAAATTCCATAGTTAGGACAGAAAGTTTCTGTATAATTCAGATATGTTTAGTAGAGATGCCACAACATGCTGGGAAAATTAGCAACCATGAGATTCAAATAAGAATGAAAAAGTTGAAAATAGTCATCAGTGCATCAAATCAGAGTAGCCACTACATATACTGGCATTGGTGAGATTAAAAAGACTTGAATATAAATTCAGCTTTTATCACAGCAGCATAATCACCCATTGAAAATATTTAGGAAATCTAACCAAGATTAACTTGGTTCGCTGGTGGGTTTTGTTTTTTTTTATGTTGTTAGGAACATCTTATTAGTAATCTCTAACTTTCTGTTTCCCAGGGGCAGAAATATGATGTGGGTCAGAGAATCATTTTTTAGCCACCACTATGCTGAACAAGGATCCATGCTCATCTTGCCCCAAGGAAGGTGATACATAGTGAGTTGTTAAGTTTCCATGACAACAATCTTCATGCCAAGTGGTTATTTGGGAGTGATGTTCCAAAACGTTTTTCCTTTACAAATAGGTTCATATTTGCAAAGGATGGCCTTAAAGTAGAGGTGATTTTACTTTTCAGTGTAAAATCATACTGCTACAGTAAAAGATGAATTTATTGTAAGGATTTTTACACATCCTGACCAGAAGTACAAATATATATGATGAACACTAAGTTCCTGTCGATCTTTGACTTTTCTTTCCTTCAACCTGTTTGTAAATTTGATATTTTACTGACGGCTTAAAACAATAAACAACAGATAAACTATTTAAATCTATTTTAATGCTTTAACTTTTCAAGTTGATGCAATAGAGACATACTCTGAGCCACAATAAATATTTCAATAAAATATTATCTTAGACAGATGTACTTCTAAGTAATGTCTTTCTAAAGACTCCTTTCAAGTTTTGCATTTGTTGAAAAAACAATCATCATTTAGCAGTGTAATCACACACATATAAACCTATAAATGAGTATTTAATTTGATTTTAAGATTTTTCTGAAACATTCAACCTCGTCTAAAACCGGTAAATGCCACTAAAAACAATAAATAAAACTCAATTATCTGCACTCTCATGTCCCTGCGTCAGCGAAACATCATTTGTCATTATTCAAAGTGCTTTCATGCGTTTCCTTTACAATCACTGTTTCATCTTTGTTTTTGTTTAGCTCTTAATAAACTGATCACTCCAAAACATAATAATAAATGTAATAAAAAAAAATTTCAAGGCAAAGTAAAAGTAAAAAAAAAAAATCAAAGTGCTTTAAAGAATAAAACATGGAGAATAATTCAGTGCAAATAAAACTGTAACATTATCCCAGTATAGTTCTATAGATTATCAATCTGCTCTCAAAAGTGCTTTCTAAAAACCCTTCCCTAAGCCTGTTTCAATGTCTGATATCTTGATGATGAGCGTTGACAGCTGATAAGCCATGTTAAAAAAATTCTGCTTCAACAGATTTTTGTCCCCTTCAGGCTTCCACATATGTCTCATTTTCTTTACTCTATACACTCCCTCTTTTCAGTGTCGAACTGTGTAACAACACAGAAAAGAGCCATGTGCGCAGACACTCATACCTAGGGGCAATTTAGAGAGAACAACTTACGAATGTTAGGTTATTTTCTGAAATCGGCCAATTCATCTACCGAGCACAACTGGCATCTAACTGCCCTGACCTAAAAATAAAATAAAGGAGTTGAGGTGAAAAAAACACACAAAAAGACTCAAAATCACCAGCTGAAGTGGTTTTGTTACGTCTGAAAACACTTTAGCCGTTAGTCAACAATTTCACAGCCTCAGTTTTCCTGTAAAGATAAAACCCCCTCAACTTTAAATTATAACAGCAAAGGATTGAGTTTTGAAACGGTCAGAGAAGTTCAAAAGTCATTTTCAAGTCTTTAATAACTGGATTATCATCCATCCAGTCTGCCTGTAATACCGCTTTGCTGTAGGTTAGGAATTTAGATTCTGATTGACCTAATTCAACACATCTTTTAATCCGTTCACGTTATGAAACATGCAAAAACTGCTATAAGCTTCTTTACTGATTTTAATAATGCAGAATAGTTACCTCAAATATCAATAGTAAAAAATTTGACTCAAAGAAAAACCATAAAATATATTAACTGTTAGTCTGTTAGTCTTAATCTCTGTGTTAATATTGTCTCAAAGCATGTATCACACAGCTAGATAGGAGGGTTTTCTTCTCACTGAGTGCGATTATATTAAAACTATTAGAAAAACCATGTTCGGAATTTATATTTATAAAAAAAAGTCAAATCTGAACAATAAACATGTTCCAACATAAGATATATGTAATAAGCTAATAAATTCTGATTGAATATAACAAAAAAATGTTTTTATTCTGTTAAGATGGAAGTGTTTTTGTAATGCTGCAGCGAAGCTCAACATCAAGAGTTGGAACCTCCGACTGCCTACCATTTATAATTGGCTGATATTGGCTTTAAGATGTCATTGGTTATATGCTTATTTTCATACATACACGTGAACATATCTAAGTCTTCAGCTACTTCTCCTCTCACTCAAAATGTCAAAATACCTTTGAGGTTTTGGCAAAATTTGCCAAAAACTTGCCTTGAAAGTTTATGTAGACGCATATTGGCGGTGTTGTTTAACATCAGTATCAGACATGGAGATTTAGAATATATCGGCATTTTGGATCTCGGTAAAAAAGCCTATATTTAACATCCCTAATTGAGAGAGATTAAATGTCTGCGGTACTTCAATCTTATTTGGATTTAAACAGTGTAATGTTCAGTTAAAAAAAATATCTGTGTGGTCACTATTTTGGAATTATATTTAAAAAAAAAACAGATTGTTCCGTTAATAGTTGACAACATCCCTGATTAAGAACTGTATTATTTCACAGTAAGGTATGAAGGCTAATCAACTTCCGGACCATACATATTGGCTCACTATCAATCGTGAAAATAAACATCCAAAAAACTGTTAAGGACACTCAAGTCCAAAGCAACAAGTATAACTTAAATCTCAAGTAAATGGAGCTAAAGAAGAAGTCTTTGTAACCATCTCTGCCTTAAAGTTAACCCAATATTATTCATACCCCTGGCAGATTTCAGTTTAAAGTAATCTTTTAAATTGCCAACATGTTTCCCCTGACTGAAAGTGCAATGAAGGTTGTGGAAGTGAAAGGAAG
Organism: Apricaphanius iberus; assembly: GCA_028564705.1. NCBI lineage: Eukaryota > Metazoa > Chordata > Actinopteri > Cyprinodontiformes > Aphaniidae > Apricaphanius > Apricaphanius iberus. The sequence continues at coordinate 295,779 of JAPXFQ010000769.1, read as the reverse complement.
TGGCGTCAATGAATGCTGCGTCAATAACAATACGACACTACAGACAAAGACAACAGCGAAGAATAATAAATCGATCTCGTCGTCTGTCCACACCAAAAACTCTCTTCTTCTGAGCAGCTATTGTTCTCTTCGGTTAACGGGACAAGCAGATATGTACTGTGCTGTAGGGCTTCTTGTATACATTATGTAGGCGCTGGCGTCACGTAGATTATATGCGTTTTTCGTGCGTCTTTTCACGCATGCCCAGTATTTGCACAGGTCGGTATGGGATTGCTCAACCATGGGACCTTAAACGGACCTTAAACGGGGTGTAAATGCTCGTGTTGAGTGGATAACATTAGGCGTCTAACTCCCAGTATAACCTTAACGGCTTAGTGTGGACGTAGCCTAAGTATTTAAGAAACAATCAGACTTTCAGTTTCTGAAATAGATCTGATCACACTTGTTGTTTTAATGCAGCACAAAAAAAAGGTTTGAGAGGGTAAAAAGTAAGTAAAGAATAGCGATATAAGATACAAGGCATTTGATTGGTCATGTGACCGTGCTGCAGCTGAAAATTATTAGGTGTGTAACTGAAGACGAGAAGCAATGTAGGTGAGGGGTCCATTTTGCCGCCAAAAGTGTTGCGGGGCAAAAAAAAAAAAAAAATTATATATATATATATATATATATATATATATATATATATATATATATATACACACACACACAAACACACATGATTTTAGATTTTGGGCTGATATCCGCTGTATTACGGTAATATCGGACATCAGCCCAAATTTTCATATCAGTGCACCCCTAGTAAAGAGGTAAAGTCCTTAAAAAAATTACGACTAAGTTGTTTCAGTGCCAAAACGGAAGGAGGAAGCTCTTTTTTTAAAATCTTGTTTTTAAGATGGAAATATGGATTTTTTTGTCCAGTACCTGGACAGACACTCATTATGTGAGGTCAATGTTTTCTAGGAACCCATAGCAGGAAGACATAAATGTTTACTTGTTATGTTTTTGTATGGAATATTGATATTAAAATATTAGGGTGATGGCGACCTCAAAGACTTAGAGCTAATCATCAAAGATAAATCATTAGTAGCAATGTAAAAAAGCTTCTCAATCATCATGAGGGATTAATTGCTGTAACGCTCATTAAGAATTTTTCATTGATCAGTGAGTGGGTATGAACTATGCTCAATATGCCATTTTTGAATAAAAACTACATTACTCTTGTTACTCCTTGGACATTTTTTTTATCCGTGTGATCCACGTCTGTTTTCTATCAGAAATATACTGAAACTACTAAAACCTTAATCTGCCAGGTGTATGAACAACTGCAAGTGCTCTCTATATAAAACTGGCAATCTTTTGTAAATCAAGTATTTAAAAAATAATAATTGCTAAATTACCTCAGTTCAAAAAACATTAGTAAGTCCATATAATTCCTATGAAATTCTTATCAATGGAGCGCTCAGGTAACCTTCAGTCCTAGGACAGTCTTTATCTTTGACCTTGATAGTCCAACACAACTCTTATAGTCATAGTGATCTCTTACAGAGTTGCAATGGAAGCATTTTTTTAAGTTGACAGCACCCAAATCTGCAGATTGTCGCATGGACAAATTTCACATAAAAGCTGGAGTGGCTATTAGAGTGTTCAGCTCTGGAGATTACTCTCATAGTTTTCAAGACAGATGTGAACTCGCTGCGTGAAGTAGCTGTGGTCCGAAATAGCCAGTAGGAGGTCAGTCTGGACCAAGGAGATGTCGTATAGCTCGGAAGTGCACGCTGCACGGGTGTCGGAGCCGCCAGGCTCCAGGAAGACCTGACAACCAGTGAACAGAACAAGGAGGAACATTAGTTTGGAAAGAGAGGCCAGGATGAAATACTATGAATGCCTTTAACTGGTCGTAGTCTTTTTGTTTAAACTTTCTTATAAGATTCAAAAATCCTTAATAATAATGTCAACAATAATCTGGATAATTTTCCTGTCAATAAACTATAGATTCAGAAGCAATACTAATTTCGTTTGACAGACTGCTGCTAACAAAGTCTGTAATATTTATACAGTTAAGCAGTTTGCCACTCACTGTGTCAACAACAGTAAGTTGTGATGGAAACTTTTATTTTACAAGATACACTCGTTGGAGCGTGTCTAAAATCAAAGTTACATGTAGAGCCTGCAACTCCGAACTTAAAAGAGGTCTTTGTATAGCTCATATAATGATAAGAGGTAATACTAACTAGGGTTAAATGGACCTCGCCATTTTGGAATCCCGACTTATGCAACTACATTAACTGGAAAGCTGTTTATTCAGGTGTGACATCAAACCAATCTCCAACTTCCAAGGTGAATAAATGCACCACTACTGGAGGTCTCAGCAAGGAAGACGGGGGTGGGGTGGGGGGGTGGAGACTAATAAACTGAATAATAGACTAGTTGATTGATGGATAGTCTAACTGGTCAACTGGCTGATTATTGAGTGAGACACTAATTGATGGTTGATTTGATTTTTGTAATTTGTAATCGGTTGACCGATTTGTGCATTTGTGAAATGAATAATTGATTCACTAACTGGTTGAAATATTGATAAAATAAATTGGTAGAACAGTCCATTGACCTAAGAGTTCTGGCTAAATGATTTTAGTTGACTGACTGATTAATTTATCTGCTGATTAGTTCATTGGTTTAGTGATCAGTTGGTTAGCTTGTTGGCTGAGTTGCTCATCAACTTTATTATCATAAGGATACACATGATAATGAATTTTTGTTTTTTTTATGTAAAAATTGAACCTCAAACTTAAACCAGACTCAAGTGGATGGTTTCGTATGGGTTTTATATTGTATAATGTTTTTTGCTACTGTCATAAAAAAAGCAGGCTCATAACTAATCTGATGGAAGTTCTATTTTATATCTGAATTCATTAGGCTTTTAAAAGCATCTCCATTACCTTTGGACTAACAATGGTGTCCTCGTCATTCTGTCGAATATTGTCATCTATAAAGATGTGCTGAACATGCTGGTCAAAGGGGTCTATCCAAAGGGGTTTCCCTCCTCTGATGGAGAAGGTGTTGGTAGCCCACCTGGATACAGAAACCCAGACACAAAATCATTTGAAAAACAAGAAGAAAAAAATTACTTCTGGTATGTTTGTCCTGCAGCATTGATTTGTGTACCAGTCAAAGTGATCTTGGAAACCACCAAGACCCTGCACTGAGCTCAAATACTGGTAGAGTCCTCTCTCTCCATCACGAGTAGACAAGTGCTCTTCGGCCCGGCTCAGGACAATTCCTCTGTTGCTACAGCGGATCTTGCCTGGTGTCATGTCCACGCTGATCTGAACCAGAGAAGGATGACGGGTAAGGTCAGAGTTAGAAAAGAGCAGGGTAGAAGGAGAGGAAGAAATGATGCAGAGGTTAAAGCAAAGGATTTGGAAAAAAATAATCAAAAAATGTGTAATCATATTAGATTGATAAAGTAAGAGGGATTCTTGATTAAATGAAGGACATCAGAGGCAACCTAAAGAATTCTTTTCCTCAAAGTAAAATAAATAGATCCATCTTAGTTTACAAGCATATTTTACTTCATATTTATCGGACTTTGAATTCAGGTTAACTCCAAGAAGGGATGATAGAAATGAAGTTCTAAAAAATATGTTCTGTTCTTTGTAATTTCTGTTAAAGCATACAAAGGGTGGTTGGAAAAAAAACGCACACATTAAAAATCAGTTTTACCATGAAAAAGTTGGGAGATTTTATTGTTAATCCATATTGCCCAGCCCTAATCAAATCAAACTACAAAAAGTCATACAGTTCAAAGTGCTTTAAAGAACACAAAATTATTCCACATGTACCACCCCCCAAAGTTTAAAGAAGAACACATTTATAACCCTCTCCCCCCAATCCTATCCCCATGTGCGGACACACTCAGGAGCAACATGGAAATGACATTAAAATAGACTATAAAATAGACAGTAAAATGGACATTGAGCTAAGTACAGATGACCCAGGTTAGATAAGGAAATGCCATCAAGGGAGCCATCTGCACCGGCAGCAACAGATCAACAGCAGCAACCGAGGCATTGACCCCGACTGCCCAGAAGAGGGGAGGCTGGGACCCCCACCTCCACCCAAGCGCTACCTGGAGAGCACCCAGGCAGCCACAGTCGACCACCGCTCCCGAGGCAGAGGGCTCCCTCAGAGGAAACACTGCAACATGTTAAAATGTTAAAATACAGAAGTAAAAAAACAGGTTAATAAACTAGATATATAAATGAATATACAAATAAATGAAATAAAATTAACAGGATAAATACAGGACCAAGTAGTAAAGCACTGATCAATAAAAGCACTTAAAAGATTAAAAGTAAATAAACAGGCAATAAAATAATAATCAGTTAAAAGCTAGGCTAAAAAGGTTAGACTTGAGCCTGTTCTTAAACACATGAACATTCTCTGGTCCTCCAGCAGCCTGTTCCAGAGGTGAGGGCCATAAAACTGGAAAGATGCCTCACCGTGGGTGTGTGTCCTGACTTTTTGGGGGTGACAAGTAGACAACTGCCAGAAAAGTGCAGAGACCGTGAAGGTTCACAAGGTAAAAGCATTTTTGAAAGATGAGAATGACCAAGACCACTAAGATACTTAAAACCATTAAAAGAACCTTAAAATCGATCCCAATACATCCAGGGATCCAATGCGGTGATTTTAAGACTACGGTCATGTGAGCCAACGTCCTGGTCTTCATCAGGACACGTGCTGCTGAATTTTGTATAAGCTGAAAGCCTGAGATACTCTTTTTGAGAAGACCAGAAAGCAGGGCATTACAGTCATTGATTCTACTAGTGATAACAGCATTCATTACTGTCTCTGTATTGGCCTAGGAGAGAATAGGGCAGACTCTGGCAATGTCTTTAGGTGATAAGAACCTATTTTGGTACTATTTTTAATGTGTGGGATAAAAGTCAGCTCAGAGTCAAAAAATCACGCTCAGGTTCTACACTTCTAAAGATGGATTCAAAGACAGTGATTGTAGTTTTGGTAAAAGCTTCTCTCTTTGAGCTTTAGGCCTGATGACCAAAACTTCAGTTTTGTCCTGGAGAAAGTTCAAAAAGTGCATCCATTGGCCATATGGTATTTCATCAGGAGACATGGAAATGTACAACTGTGTATCATCAGCATAACTGTGAAAGTTAACTCCATGTCTTCTGATGACACTGCCAAGAGGGAGCATACAGGTTAAAAAGCACTGGGCCTAAAATTGAACCCTGGGGTACACCACATGTGAAACTTACAATACCATAAGGTTTTTTTCCTATGAGGTATGATGTGAACCATTTATGAACAGCACCAGATAGGCCAATCTGTTTTAAATGAGTTAGAATATAAAGAATAGTGTGGTCTACTGTATGAAAGTCAGTGCTTAGATCCAGTAGAACCAACACTGTCACCTTCTGACCATCGTAGTTTAATCTAAAATCATTTAAAATCTTTAGAAGGACCTTCCCAGTGCTGTAGTTGACCCTAAAACCAGCCTGAAATTTCTCTAAGATATATGAGCATTAATAAAATCATTAAGTTGAATTAAAACAAGCATTTCTAAAACTTGGTGGGAAGTTGTTAAAATCATTAAAATCTAAATTGGTCTTCTTCAGCAGGGACCTCGCTACCGCCCCATTAAAGGCGGCAGGAAAAGAAAAAAAAACGTCTGATGGGGGAGCAATTCATCATGAATAAAATCTCGTCTTTAAAAGATGCATAAAATGGGTTAAAAAAATGCAGTGGCGATTGGGTCCAGAACACAAGTGGAGGGCCTCACTGAGGAACTTTATTGAGATTTCCAACTTCTATCAGGACAAAACTGTCCAGCGTTTCCTGTGGAAGACACATACTCAGATTTGTCTAAAACCATGTTACTTTGAGAAGATAAAATATTACATCTGACTGTCTACCTTCCTTCTGAAGTGGTCTGCAAACCATGGGTTTTCTGAAATGCATTAGTAGTACTGTAAGATTGGATCATTGTAGAAAAAATAATTTTTGGCTTATTTTTATGGTCAGAAATGATTTTGCAAAATAAGCATTTCTTGAATCTCTTACAGCATTATTGATGATTTGAGAAGTTCTGTGTATAATAGATGGTTTATTGTGGTTTTATTTTTCCTCAATTTACTCTCTGCTGCCCTGCAGTTCCTTTTTAGTTTTTTGAGATCTTCATTTCTCCAAGGCGCTGCAGGTTGAGGGCTTTTAACTTTAATTGACTCACAAGAAAAATATAATGATAGACATTTTTCTTCCACATCACTCATCCATGTTTTAAGCTTTAATTTTCAAACATCCAACTTTAAAGAAAACTAGAAAAAAGTCATAACAGCTCAAGTCAACAGCAGTGTTCTTAAAGGCAACACTGAGGACCTTATCCTAGCTTTTTTCGGCGTGACCCTGTCTCACCTTTAGCTCAGGTAGATCGGGGAACAGTGGATGAGCTCCCTTGTTAACTGCCCGAGACACGGCTTTCAGCACGCCAGGCAGGTCTGTTCCGAATGTGCGGAAAACGATGGCGAACTCCCGTCCTTCCTGTGCCAGGTCTCTGATCAGATGGAAGAAGGAAGGGAGGATCCGGTGGTAAAGTCGTCCATCCTCCCCTCTAACGGACAGCTGTTTGTCTTCCTGTGTGGAGAATCACAGTGATGGATACAGTCAATGGTGTCCGATTGGACCAGTCCAAAGCGATCACACATCTGTCTGCACCGTATGACAAGGAAATGTGTTTTTATGACAAAATGTAAAGAAATTAAGCAAATCTACATAGATCTAACTAGGCTTGGACAGCCAGTCCTTCGAGGATTAGAGGGAAATCATCACAATAACTTTTAAATGGTAAATGGACTGAACTTATATAGCGCTTTTCTAGTCTTACTGACCACTCAAAGCGCTTTACATTGTTGCCACATTCACCCATTCACACTCGCATTCATACACCGATAGCCAACATGGCTCGGTAGGACGATGTAGAATTTGGGGGTTAAGTGCCTTGCCCTGGGGCACATCGACATGTGACTGGAGGAAGCTGCAATCGAACCTACGACCCTCCGATTGCAAGCCAACTACTCTGCCACTGAGCCACAGTCGCCCAAAATAACCAAAATATTCCTTTCAGAGATCTTGGGATATATTTGAACGTAAAAAGTTGCAGTGATCAGTGGGAGGCCATCTCCTCTCAGAGGGTCAGGCAGGTTATTTTATGATCATCTGCTTGCCTTGACACCCTCAGGCCAGCGGAGCAGCTCCAGATGTTTGTCCAAAAGTCCTTTGAAGCGTCGCCCGGCAATAGAGGTGAAACCTGGTGAACGTCCAAACTGAGAGTAGTAGCTGACAGCGTCGCTGGAGGGCGGCAACAGGGAGGCACAGTCACTCAGCCATTCCCATTTTCCTGCAGAAAATAAAGACCTAAATAAAGTCCTAGAGTTTCAAAGATGAAAGCGAAACATTAAATCATTTCTAATTTTAAAAAAAGACCATTTGTAAATGCTCCTGATTTCTACGGGTAAGGTTGTTTTTGGGAAAGGAAGGGAGTAGATTCAAAAACTTCTCAAAATGTTGTTTTACTTTCAAGTCTGACTGAATCAAAAAGTTGTCAAAAGAACCTTAAACTGTCTGAAAAAAACATCGGTGATAAGTTAGCAAAGGACTTTACAGAAGCTTTCTTCATTCAGGACAAGTGGCCTTTAAAGTCATGCATAAAAAGAGAAACTAAATCTGTTTGGAAAGAAAAGGTGCAGAATCTAAAAGAAAACCTCTAAAACAGCTAAGCACAGAAGTGGATCGGTCATGATCTGGGCTTAGCTTGCTCCTTCAGTCAAATTGAGAACATGTTGTACTTGGAAGGATGAAATAACTGAAATATTAAAACACTTCTAACATAACACAAGAAACAGGAACAGATAACTTCTACAAGTTATTTATTCTTAAGGATTTCCAATTTTAAGATGTTAGTGAGGAAATAATGTCCACTAAGATGTTTTCTAATCCTGAATAAAGGTGAATATTGTGCTTACACAGATCCACTATGATTAAATTGACAAGTTATAAAACTGAAGGACATATTTGGAGCTGCATCACTCGTTTTTTTCTTACTACGGGTGAGAAACTGTGATTTGAAAGGTGTAAAATGGGATGCATTTTGATACAATTATGGAATAAACTAAGCCTAAATTTAAAAATCACAAAAATGTGTTTCTTAACAAATGGGTAAACAAAGTATTTACATAGATTTATTCATTCTTCTGCCTTGTTTAGTCGATACATTTTAAGTAACCTAATGAATGCTATTCTGGTTTTATATATAAAAATATATATCTATATAATTAATATTAGGGTGGCACCATATTAAAATCAATGTCAGTCGATTTTAGTCTCTTTTAACTTACCAGCAACAGTCAAATAAGTAAAATTGGACCAATATCAACCACCAATCTTTTTCAAGGGTTTGAGCAATATCAGCAGAGCTGCTGTTTTTTCATGGCATCAGAAAGGTAGGGAAAAAAAATAGTATTGGTACATTTAGGTTATTGGCCATAACAACAATATTAATATTGGATATTGTATCAGCCAAAATTTTCATAGCAGAGAATCAAGTGGTTATTATTATTATGAAGCTTTCATTAGGTTTAAGACATTTTAGTCTTCCGTAGCGTGGAGTGAAATACATGCATTTCAAGAAAGTAGTCCCCAGTGCAGTGGTGGTTCTAGGGGCAGGGGCACTGGCCCCTGCTGAAATCTGAAGTGCCCCTGTCCTGTCCAAAGACATTATATACGTAGACACCTTATTACGCACTGGAGAATGATCCAGCATCACTGCCATATTGGATGGGTCTCTTCACTACAAACCCAACAGAATGTGCAACTATCTGCCTGATTTTATTTATTTATTCATTCAAAGAAATGGCACACATAGAGAACATACATGCATGTGCAGGGTAAATAAATGTTAAGATATAAAAATTATATAAAAAAAGATTAGCATCTTCAAGAAACAACAGAGGATAAATTAATAGAGCTGATTCACAAGTTCAAAAAACGATTTTATTTTTTAAAATAGTTTGCCCTTTTTAAAGATGAAATGGGAAGGAACAGTCCAGACGGCCATTTTAAGTTTTGTGTCTGACAGGGTTAATACAGTTTTCCATGGTGAACTGTTACTCACCCAGTGTTAAGTCATTGAATTTCTGGCATATAATTAATATAACAGGAAAAAAAGAAGCTTTTAATAGCACTGACAATTATCAATATTGAATTGGATCAGATTGAATCGAATCGATTCCAACTCTTGAGAATCAGAATCGAATCGATTCTTGAAATTTGAATCGATAACCAGCCCTATAAATTAATTAATCAGTTCGCTGAGTAGGCCTACAGAGAAATAAATAAAAATAATAAATCACATGGGAGAACATAATGTCTGAGCTACTGGACCTTTCATAACTCAAAGATTTGACATTCAAAAGGAATTTGTTTTTACACCAACTAAAATTAAGGGCGAACTTTATTATGCCTTTCTTTTGTGCAGCCTATAAAAACATTAGCAGTGTACCATCGAAAGCAGATCATGAGCTTGACCTTAAAGTAAGAATGAAAATTTTATTTGGTTATTTAACCAAACAAATTAACTCTTTCATTGTCTCATTTATTTCTTTATAGTTATTGCTAAAATACTGGGGGGTGGGGGGGTTGGTTAATGTCCTGTGAAGTGTGCTGTGTAAGCTGTATCCCAGCTTTTGTGCCGTCATCCTTCGACTGAGCAACCACCTGATTAAATTTAAAACCAACGGCCAGCTGAAGGCTGCTCAGAGGGAATGGTGAGGAGTGTGATAAAATGTTTAAATTAAAGGATTATTTAATGCTTTTTAGTCTTTTAAATTACTAACATGATTAAAATATATATAATGGTTAATAATATTACTTTTCTTTGTATTTATTGATGTTACTCAAGTCTCTTGGTTTGTTTCTGTGTCTTACAAACTTACTTATGATAAAAAGAAGTGTTTGAAATTTTTATTAATTTAATTCTTAGTTAAAACTAGTTCATATACCGCCCAGCCATAATTTGTATGCCTAAAAATGATTCTGGACGAATATTTTGCACCGTTACGCTCATTTTACACTGTTGACTGTGTTCAGGTCAATTAAATTAGATTACAATGAACTGCACAATTCTCTTGTGTTTTCCTTTTTCTTAATGAAAATGTGTTCTTAATAACCTATATATAAAATATAAATATAAATAAAATACAATTATTATTAAAAGTGATTAATCGTAAAATAAATCAACAGATTAATCAAATATGAAAATAATCATTAGTTGTAGCCCTAATACTGTAAGATGTATATTTTTAATTATCTAGACCCACACATTTTATGAATATTCAATTCATCCCGGTAAAAAATTTTTTTGCCTCAGTTAGAACATGTTGAACAATATTGTTGATGATAAATTCAAAGTTAATTTAATTTTTCCTCAAAAACCTATAAATCTATTTTTTTTCAATATGCTATAAATCCATCAATTTCCAGAGAGAGAGAGATCCACTAGGATGGATCACTCTTCATCACCCAGGCCTGCATTATCAGCATAGGTGGCAACCTTGAGACCTCAGGATTAGGGAGACAGTGAAAAGGTCCATGGTGCTACAGTCCCAGACCCACCTTGGCCCCCTTTTAGCCCCCCTTTAGTAACCTCCTGGATACGCCCCTTCTCAGCAGCACTTGATTTTGCTGTAAGTTTGTTTTCTGCCAAAACACAAGCATGATCTGGCTCAAAGAACTGGAAGAAAAAGCCTTGATCCATTGAACTTACCATCGCGCAGCCAAAAGGAAAGGAAACTAGACTTAAGGTCGGTTCAAACAGTTTTTAATCCTAAATATCTCAGAAGGTTTAAAAAGTAATTGAAATTACAGCTCTTATCAGTCACATAGACTTTTCTGAAGACTTGTGGCTCGCTTTTGCGTCACTATTTACAGCTGATAGTTTCCCTCATTAGACATATGAATCACGTAGTTAACCTATTTTGTATTCAAAACGGTTAATTTCACCAACAGGTGATGGATTTTCATGGCTGAAATTAGGAAAGTGTACCTTATTGCACCTTCCTTGGCAAAATAAAAATGTAACAGATTTTAGTCTCTTCACATAAGAAACTGAGTGTGTACATGAAATTGGAGGCAGTCAGGTATCGGGAGAAATTAGGGAGAATGTTGGCTCTGGGAGATTTTCGGGAGGGGAACTGAAATTCGGGACTCTCCTGAGAAAATCGGGAGGGTTGGCAAGTATGACAGTCACCTGCTCATAAACAGCCCTCGAAGCTGTAAGCCAGGTAAAGATCCGGAGCCGGTCGCGGCTTACCGCCGCGGAAGAAATGTGCCCCACAGGGGCCAGCCAGCGCCGGAGAGAGGTCCCTCAAGGGGATCCTCCCGCACAGTGCGGCCGCCCATTACCTGCCGGGTTGAATCCCCCGGGCAGACTGTGCGGACCCCACCCGTTTATCTCTTAAACGTTTCTCGCCCTATTCAACTCTGTCCTCTCAGTTCTGTCTATTTTTCCTTAAGATAGTTGTCGACTATCGGTCTCGTGCCGGTATTTAGCCTTAGATGGAGTTTACCACCCACTTTGGGCTGCATTCTCAAACAACCCGACTCCGAGAAGACCCCGGCATGACGGGGGCCGTTACCGGCCCTACACCGTCCACGGGTCAGGAGGACTCAGACAGAGTGTTGGTAGCCAGGTCTCCTAGTAGCTAGGAGACAGGTTAATGTTAGTAGCTATGCTGCTTTAGGCTTGGCTGTTGGAGGACATTATTAGGGTCTGTTCCTACTTTCTCTCCTACTTCTCCCCAACTGCATGATGTGCTGTCAATTCAAGCACTAACCTGTTTTCTATTATAGTAGGTGCTCCGGATTAGCCCTGCTTGACGACCCTGACTAAGATGGTATTGCAGTGACGGAAAATTCTCCACGTCGTGCAACAAACTTGTGCATCAGTTCTATTGCTCTTTCTGTGTTTCTGTTATGTATTCTCCAAGCCACAGACGGTCGCGGCAGATAACCGTTTGTGCTGAGCCTGGTTCTGCCGGAGGTTTCTTCCTGTTAAAAGGGAGTTTTTCCTTCCCACTGTCGCTGCATGCTTGCTCAGTATGAGGGATTGCTGAGAATTCCACGACGCAATCTTCTGTGGTTCTGTAATTTCTACACTAAACATTGTATTGTAATAACTCTTTTTGTAAAGTGCCTTGAGATGACATCTGTTGTGAAATGGCGCTATATAAATAAACTGAATTGAATTGAATTGATTGATTGAAGTGTTGGAACACACCTATTGCTCCTAGTAGTGCCAGTACATCTCTCTCTTTTTTGCAGCCTTAACAGAGGTCTGCTTCGGAAGTACCTCAGGTTTCAGGTCAGCCCATCGCTTGCCCGCTTTAATACACTACAGAAACATAGCGTAGAATGTTCACTGAATTCTGATTAGTTGAGAGGATATATCGCTTTTAGGCAAAAAATAGGTTCGGCGCTTATGGCGGTTTGTAAAAAAACAGCATCTTGTACCTACATTTTAACAAGGAAATACAGCAATTTGGCAAGAAACGTTGAGGGAGCAGTGAATAGGCTCAGTACATAGCAAAACGACATGACAAACTCTTTATTTTTATTGCGTTTTCCGCAATTTGGAAAAGAGCACTTTGTTCTTAGCTATCTGTTATATCTGATTAGTGGTGGTTGGCATGGTTTGGGCCCTGTGTGTTAAATTACTAGACTTTTTTTTGTCATAAGTAGAGAATTCTTTTATTTCAAAAATATTGTACATATTTTTTGTCACCTAAAATTGCTTGCTATTTTAGTCGGCTAAAATTTTACTAAAACCAACGACTAAATCTTGACTAAAATTAAGCTTACTCTAAAGACAAAGACTAAATATTTTTTGGTCAAAATGGACACTGGATGTTGGACTTGGCTCCTTTATAAATATAGTTGCCCTTGATGGAAAAGTCCTAGATCCACCACTGTACAGTCATGGCCAAAAGTTTTGAGAATGACAAAAATATTCGTTTTGACTGATTGGGTTAGAATGGTAGACTTGACATGTTAAAAGGAGGGTGATGCTAGAAATCATTGTTCTTCCATTGTAAACCATGGTGAACTACAAAGAAATGTGTGCAGCCATCATTGTGTTGCATAAAAATGGCTTCACAGGCAAGGATATTGTGGCTACTAAGATTGCACATAAATCAACAATTTATAGGATTATCAAGAACTCCAAGGAAAGAGGTTCAATTCTTGTTAAGAAGGCTTCACTGCGTCCAAGAAAGTCCAGCAAGCGCCAGGCTAGTATCCTAAACAGGATTCAGCAGTGTGATCGGAGTGCCACCAGTGCAGAGCTTGCTCAAGAATGGCAGCAGACAGGTGTGAGTGCATCTGCACGCACAGTGAGGCAAAGACTTTTGGAAGATGGCCTGGTGTCAAAAAGGGCAGCAAAGAAGCCACTTCTCTCAAAAAAACATCAGGGAAAATTTGATCTTCTGCACAAAGTATGGTGAATGGACTGCTGAGGACTGTGGCAAAGTCATATTCTCCCATGAACCTTCTTTCCGATTGTTTGGGGCATCTGGAAAAAGCTTTGTCCGGAGCAGAAAAGCTGAGCGCTACCATCAGTTCTGTGTCATGCCAACAGTAAAGCATCCTGAGACCATTCATGTGTGGGGTTGCTTCTCATCAAAGGGAGTGGGCTCACTTACAATTTTGCACAAAAAACACAGCCATGAATAAAGACTGGTATCAAAAAACCCTCCAACAGCAACTTCTTCCAACAATCCAACAACAGTTTGGTGAAGAACGATGCATTTTCCAGCACGATGGAGCACCGTGCCATATGCTTCAGCGTTTTGACGGCTCTCCGTCACCTACGCACGGAGTAGAGGCCCAAATTTTAACTATCCGTCGACGGAGAGCGTGTGCATCTGATTGGTCAGTTTCAGTAACAGCAACAGATCGAATCACCAGAAGGGGGCTCTATAGTCGCTGTAATTAGTAGTTAGCGCAGCGTTTGGCTCAGCGTTATGCTTTATATTGAAAGGATAACTTATCTAATCTGTTCCTTTGGCGATTTTGAACGCAAGGAGGTGTAGGAAAACAAAAATAAAAGGCTGCAGTGTTTTGTTTCCATGGGTTCTAGAGGATTCTATGACCCGCACTTCTAGTAAAAAAGCTTTACTTAATCAAAACTTACTATCAGATCTTAATCCCATTGAGAACTTGTGGTCAATCCTCAAGAGCCGGGTGGACAAACAAAAACCCACAAATTCTGACAAATTCCAAGAAGTGATTATGAAAGAATGGGTTACTATCAGTCAGGATTTGGCCCAGAAGTTGATTGAGAGCATGCCCAGTTGAATTACAGAGGTCCTGAAAAAGAAGGGCCAAAACTGCATATAATGACTCTTTGCATAAACGTCATGTATTGTTGATAAAAGCCTTTGTGGTTATATTTCAGTACATCACAGAAACAACTGAAACAAAGATATAAAAGCAGTTTAGCAGCAAAATTTGTGAAAACTAATATTTGTGTCATCCTCAAAACTTTTGGCCACGACTGTACACTGAGTACTAAAGTGTTCATACAACTGAAAATAAAGAAATTATTTAACTCAGTAAAACTAGCTGAAATAATTAAATACCTGCTAAACAGCATCATCAGCCATTTGCTTCAACATCTGTGTTCTAGAAACAATAACAATAAGCTTCCCGAGTCAGCTGAAAGCAGCCTTCCTCCTCCAGTTTGCTTTTCTTTTCTTTTTTTTTACCCTTTTTGCTCATCTTGCCCCAGGTGACGGTAGTGAGGAAGTAGTCCAAAGCAGCTGCCGTCCCGTGTCCGGTCACCTTGTCCGACACTAGGATGGTGTTGTTCAGGTCCATGTGTAAAATTAACTTTTTCCTCTGTGCATGGTTTGCGGCTGGGCCGATTCCCAGAGGGACTGACACCGCAGGGTCACCTGCTGGCTCAAGCGCCGACTTACTGCCACCTCCGTTCTCCGTCCCTCCATGTTCCTCCGCCATGACAGCGCTGCAGTTAACACGTAAATGTTACAGCGAAACTTTCTGACTCATCACCACAGCCATAAGTTTGTTTCCTCCTAAGACTCTCTTGGATATGGAATGAATAGGGATATTTACCGGTAGTTACTTCCTGTTTCCACGATGCCCATCTTCTTCTCTCAATCTCAGCAAGCTGGTGACCGACACTATAAAACACACCAGAACAGCGCCATCTTTTGGTGAAAAAGTCGTGATCGTTTTTCACAGGCTCATTTTATTCCATTTCATTTTATTACAAATAATAAAAGTCAATCATTCTTATATTAGACTAAGTTAACCTTTTTGTTAACGTTTTATTAAATGCAATTATATTTTTAAACATCTAACCTAATTTAGATCAGGAGTTTCAGTGGCTGACTCTTGGGGGAGCGACAAGAATATCCTAAGGATGTGTCCTGTCCTCACTCAGGGATTCTGCATAGTGTGGAAAAATATAGAATTAGATGACATAGTGAGGTGTTAGGCAAGTCTGGACCATGCAAGCAAAACAAAAAAGCCATCACTCTGGATGGATTTACAATAGAATTCTACAAGGTATTCCATACCAAACTTATCCCAATACTGTATTCAGTTTATGATGAATCTCTGGCTTACGGTTCTTTTCCTCCCACTTTGACATAAGCATCCGTCAGTGTGCTCTTAAAGAAGGATAACGAGCCAGAGCTCTGTATTTCTTATAGACCTCTCTCTTTATTGAATGTAGATAGCCACTAAGATTCTGGCAAAGACTCTTGCTTGTTGGCTTGAGAAGGTTATTCCACACATTATCCCACCAAAACAAACAGTTTTTGTTAAAGGGATGCTAACATTTTTATATTTATTCGTAGTATTGTCTTAGTATCATTTATTCTAATGTAGATGTTTTCATACCAGAAGTTGAAATATCGATAGACACAGATAAGTTTGACCATGTTGAATGGGAATATTTGTTTGCTGTCAATGAGAAGTTAGGATTTGTAAACGGGCTCATATCGTGGGTAGGCCAATGCCTTCTCTACACTTTACCATCTGCTAGTATTATCACAAATAGTATTCAATTTTCTATTTATTTTTTGTTGAATAGAGGATGTAGACAGGGATGTTCTGTGTCCCCACTTCTATTTGCGCCTGCCATCGAACCATTATCAGTCTACCTAAGGACATCTGACACCTTTGCAGAATCACTCACCTTCATACGGAGTTCAGACTAGCATTGTACACTGGCAACTTATAATTGTATATGTGTCACATCCTATTCATGCTGGTCCAGCAATTCTTTTATTCTTCAAAAGGTTTGGCTCATTCTCTGGGTACGAGGAAAAAAAGGGAAGGTTAACTCCTTAGCCATTTCTCACTCTCAGTCTGATATCCCTTTTCAATGAAGCTCTGCAGGATTTAAGTATTTGGGGGTTACTGTAACTAGGGCCTGTGAATGTCTTTCTTCAGCAATTGTTTTTCCTTTACTGACTGAGGTTAAAGCAGACATTTTAAAATGGAGTTCCCTTCCCATCTCCCTGATAGGATATATGTTTATATATTGCAATTCAGTGTTTACCTGTGGAGAACCATCCCTGCTAAAACTGACAACGAAAAAAACTATATGAGGAAATATTTATTTTTAAATAAAAATAAAAAACCTAAGAAAATTTTGCTACAGTAAAAATGCTTGAAATATTCACCAAAAATTAAAAAAAAATAGTTAGAATCCAGAAAAGAAAAAAAGGTTTTAACATAATTGTTCAGGTCTGTATGATGATTGAAATCAAAAGTAGCAAGAAAGTCAAGCCAGCTTAAACATTATAAGCAGATTCAACTTTCACTGTAGTTATATGGCTAATGGAATTAAATATTGTGAGTAAATGAAACCTTCATATCAAAAGTTATGAGTTAAGAGACATAACATCATGATGGCAGACCATGTGAAGGTGTTCATTGCAGAAGGGGGAGGGGTCACTGAATAAGAAGGGTTGTTTGCAACCATGACTCAGGTGGAGGTAGTTTGCTAGGTACTTCGTAATCTATCTGTATAAATAGCTGTGTCATGTAAACAAAACGAAGCAGAACAGAATAGTCGAGATCAATACATACGTTTCAATAGCAACATGGTTCACAAACAAAAGGGGTTACATGTAAGCAAACAATTTAACTTTGTTGCCCTCACGCACTTTTGGTGCCTTCTGGAAACTTATATCCTTTAAAAGATAGCTGTACAAACAAAAGATTAAAAAGCACAAACCAGCAGAAATGTTGCACAATTAATTGGCACCAATTAAGTTTGAATTGGGTAACATGGGGTGAGGTTGACTGAACCCTTACCTATGTAAACTTTTGATATATTTCAAGTAAAGCAGCAGAAATAATTATTTAGTTGCAAAAGAACAACAGAAAAATGCAACAGAACTGATTGACACCATTTTTATTTGATATTATAAATGTTCAAGCTGGATGACCTCAGATTACTTCTGGAAGCTTCAGTTAAAATATTGGGATTCAACTTAATTCCGGTCCAATATTGTCCACAATAGTCTTAAATACAATACAACTGATCCCTGGAACAGATTAAACTCAATTCAAAAGTACTTTTGTGATCCCAGAGGGAAATTAAGTGTTGTTGTAGCTCATACTAATTCTTTTTTCAAGAAATTTTTTGAGTAGTTGTTGTAGATCATTATGGCTGTGGGCAGGAAGGATTTTCTATAGTGGTCTTTGTTGCAACAAAACTGAAGACACTCTGTTGTTGTGGGATAGTCTCATGAAGAGGATGCTCAGGGTTTCCCACAATTTTCTTGAATTGATGAAGAATCCTTCTTTGTATCATAATCTCCAGTGTTTTTTTCAGTCATGCCCAGAACAGAACCAGCCTTCTTTAACAGGCGTTTTAGCGTTTTGAAACCCCTGCCTCTGATGCTGCTACTCCAACAGTTGATAGTTAAAGAGATAACACTCTCCACAACAAACTTGTAGAAAATATGCAGCATCTTGCTGCAAACCTTGAAGGAACTACGCTTCCTGAAGAAGTACAATCTGCTCTGACCCTTCTTATAGACAGCTGTACTGTTCAGTCTCAAGTCCAACCTGTTGTTCAGGTGAACTCCAAGATATTTATGCTCCTCATAAACCTCCACCTATTCTCCCATGATGGAAAATGTGATTGACCTAATTCTGTTTCTTCTGAAATCTGACATAATCTCCTTTGTTTTTTTCACATTCCAAGTAAGACAGTTGTTTCCACACCATGCCACAAAGCAGTCCACCAACTCTCTGTGACCATCTCTGACACACTTGACAATGTAGGCAAAGTAACAGGACCCCACACAGTGATCGCCACTTGGTCAACGGAATATCCCTTTGGCTAACTGGTTAGTGCGCATGAGTCTGTGGACCATATCCCACCCACGTCCTTGTTGTTTGCCTTGCCACATTTGGCTTTGCTGGCAGGGCCCATGTTTACTTATCTATGGATTCCAAATTGGTATTGCTCCCTGTGTGGAGCACAAGAATGCGCTCATGAAACAAGGGGGAGACATGTGACAGTGTGCGGGATCCAATTCATCATGTTCCTTGACAACTATAATGTCTATTTGGCTGACTGGTTAGGATACATGACTTTCACCTGGGAGTTTGGGGATTGAATCCTCCCTAGTCCTTCATTATGTGCCTTGCCACACATGGTTAGTAACATTAGCCGGGGGCTGGCTAGGCTACATTTTGAGACAGGTCCAAAACAAAGTAGAGAATGTTTTTTACAGCATCGTTGACTAGAGAGAGTGCGGACACTCCCATAGACTTCTACAGAAAGAACGGAATGGGGAAGTAACGTGGTTCATGCAGCAGCGAATAGTTTCAAATACCAGCACCTCTGTCATAGAACGCAGATAATTTTCGGTGTATCAGAATTATTTTCTCTGGTAGGTTGATGAAATTAATTTTTTTTTAGCATTGTAAACAGTTAGCTGACTGCTCTGTGCCAAAACAAGTCAACAGTGATATTTAATTTAGCAATTCTTCGTTAATTAACTGTGTTAATGAGCTCATTGTAGTTTAACGTCAGCTAGCTAAATGTGAGCAGGAGGGTTCTAGACAAGCTTGACGAGCTGGAGACTGTTTTATTTCAGTCTGTATTTTTAGGAATATTCAGCAGTTTAAATTAGGCTATACATTTTATAGATTGTATTAATTTTATTTGTGATTGTTTTTATGCATACAGTGTGTTGCTGGTTTCTAAATCATTAGTTTTTACCTGACTTTATTACATCAGAAATGGCAGCATAAATGGAGATACTATCAGTAAAGAAAAATGTGACTGTGAAGATGAGTAAGTATTTCATGTTTGTCAGTTAAACCACATAAGACTGACTACAATGAATTGCTGACCCATATGACATAAACTGGATTAACAAAATAACAAAGTATGTCTGCTTCTTTTTTGTATCCTCCAAAGTAGTAAGAGCTGAATCAAGACATTAGAAGAACAGTAGCTGAACAGCATAACTTTTACAAGTTGATATGTTTTGAAAAACTTTTCAGTTGCACTTTTTAAAAATAAAATAGTCATTTGCAATCATGTGATTGGTAGAGAATACAATAAATTGATAATTATTAACAATAACATAATCATATTTCTTTCTCATTCTCTGACAATATAACAAAGATTACATTTTTAACAATAATAATATGTCTTTGTAACGTTTCTTCCCTGAAATTGTACCTGTAGATTGATTAGTTTATTTCCATGGACATTTAAAATTTTATTGGGGGAACAGTAAGGCATGCTGAGCCCTGATCGAAAATGTTTGAGTGTCATTGATGTCATTTCCAGATACCTCCTGCCTGAGACCTCCTAATTCTCTTTTTCCAGGTTTACATCTGCTGTGTTTTTCCTGGTCTCAGTCTTCAGTGCTGCATCTGGACCTCTCATTAAGATCAACCAAACAAATAATCCTGATTTTCATTCCCATAGCTGGCAAACTTAGTCTCCTCTTCCTGGTCTCCTTCCTCCTGATATCAGACCTGTCTGCTCTCCAAAATTCTCTCTCGCCACTCCATTGACTCAAGCTCTCAGAACCATGCCAGGCTGAACGACAGCAGTGAAGCAGTGGACATGGCTGCATAGGACCAGGCTTGGAGCACCAGCTCAATGGAAACCCAGATCCACAACAACAGGCAGCATCCCAGGTTCAGGCTGTGTGAAGAGGTCCCTGAACGAATCCAGCATCTCCCAGGGGTATACAATCAAAGGGAGCTGCTGTCATTGATACCAAGGATGAATCGTCATTAAGACTTCAGACTTTAGCACATTTCGACATTGTACAAATGTTATTATGATGCAGAGTAGCAGTGAAAGTACTTGTTTTACATTTTACATAATATTGTATAATAAAATGAAATGTTTGGCAGTTTCTTGTTTTTGCATAAATAGTATACACTTCCTTACATAAACTGAAACAGTTTGATTTACATATAGTTTTAAATCAATTAACCTTTTCAAGTTTCTGGCTAGAAGCACAATTAACTGGGTTTAAGACACATTTGCTCAGATCAGAGGAAAAACAATGAAATACTGAATCATAGTTTACCCACAGAAAAGTATTAATGCCATATCATCAAACATTCACACTCATATTTTCCTCCTAATTATTTAAAACTTCTTTAAAATAAGATGAGCTCTGCCATTCAGCTAACTTTCCATTTGACATCAGTCAGACAGAGTACAGACTGACATCTACACATGGTTTGTTTAGAAACGAGTTTACTAAAGAGTAATATAGCATATTTTGCTGAAGGATGTACATCTGAAGGATAGCTGGAGCAGAGCTCTTAACCACTGAGATCTTTAAGTAAATAGGACAAGATATAGCATCTCCAACCTAGCATGTAAATAACAACAGAAATAGCTTTAAATTTCGTATTTATGCCATTGTTTGGTTTTAAGTGCATTACATTAATATTAATCATTGTAGACATCCTTATATTGAGTGCAGCAGAAAAATATTTTAACATCAAATAGATAAGTCAAAATATATTTACTATATCTTATGGGGAGAGATCTTATGTTTACTAAACAGAAGATCTCTCCCCTCAAAAACACTCTTAGTAAATGACTTAATTTGTGAAAATAATATTGATTTGTTTTGTCTTGCAGAGACATGGTTGCAGGAAGAGGACCATGTCACAATAAATGAGTCAACTCCCCCTAGCTACTTAAACTTTAGTGTCCCTCGAAGTACTGGTCGAGGAGGTGGAGTAGCAACTATCTTTCATTCCGATTTACTAATTAATCTCCAAAAAAATAATAGTTACAGTTCCTTTGAGCATCTAGTTTTTAGCTTTCCTCATACACATAACAAAGCAGTAAAGCCACTTTTGTTTGTGGTCTTATATCGTCCACCAGGACCTTATTCTCAATTTTTAGATCAGATTTCAGATTTTCTATCTGACTTAGCTTTAAACACTGATAAAGTCATTATAGTCGGAGATTTCAATATTCATGTTGATAATGAAAGTGATAGTCTAAATACAGCTTTCAACACTATCCTAGACTCAATAGGCTTTACTCAAAATGTGCAGGGACCAACACATTCTTGTCACCACACTTTAGATCTTGTGCTGACTTATGGCATTGACTGTGAAGAAATAACAGTCTTTCCACATAACCCTATCCTGTCTGATCATTTCCTTATCACTTTTAAACTTACTCTAATGGATCATATCAAACCTGAAAGAAAACTTCATTATACCAGAACGTTATCAGACAACGCTGTAGCAAATTTTAAAGAAGCTCTTCCAACTTTAATTTCCTCAGTTTATAAATGCAGAACAGAAAACAGTGATTTAACTCGTGACCCCTCACAACTTGACATTTTAGTTCATAGCGTTAATTCCTCCCTGCGTCGGGCAATAGACAAAGTTGCCCCCTTGAAAAGGAAGGTGGCTAGCCATAGAAGATTAACTCCCTGGTTTAATTTAGAGCTACGTACCCTAAAGCAGAATGTTAGAAAACTAGAGAGAAAATGGCGCTCCACGCATTTACATGATTCCTTTTTAATATGGAAAAATAGTTTATTGCTATATAAAAAGAGCCTTCACACAGCTAGAACAGCATATTATTCATCTTTAATCGAGGAGAATAAAAATAATCCTAGGTTTCTTTTTAATACAGTTGCCAAACTCACACAGGATCATAGCTCTATCGAGCCAACCATTCCCCAAGCTCTAAGCAGTGACGACTTCATGCAATTCTTTATAAATAAAATAGACTCCATAAAGAATAAGATAATTGGGAACCTTCCCAATATGCTTGCTTCCTCCTTAGTTAATGAGGCAGCCTCAAAAATGGTGGAACCTAATATATGCTTAAACTGCTTTAATGCAGCCGAACTTTGTGATGTACTAAAATTATTAGCTTCATCTAAACCTTCAACTTGCGTTTTAGACCCAATCCCAACTAAACTCTTAAAAGAAGTTTTCCCTCTGATCGCTGCTCCAATTTTAAATATAATGAATCTATCCTTAGTCAATGGATATGTACCACAGGAGTTTAAGATTGCTGTAATTAAACCTCTACTTAAGAAACCCTCTCTTGATCAAAACGACTTAATTAACTATAGACCGATATCTAATCTTCCCTTCTTATCTAAAATTCTTGAGAAAATAGTTGCACACCAGATATGTGAGCATTTAAACAATAATGAGCTGTTTGAGACGTTTCAGTCAGGCTTTAGAGCTCATCATAGCACTGAAACAGCTCTGGTGAAGGTTACTAATGATATTCTCATAGCCTCAGACAATGGACTGGTGACCATTCTGGTCCTGTTAGATCTCAGTGCTGCCTTTGACACTGTTGACCACAATATTCTCATAGAAAGGCTTCAAAGTGTCGGTATAATAGGAACAGCACTAGGTTGGTTTAAATCTTATTTGTCTAACAGATTTCAGTTTGTTCAGGTAAACAATAGATCTTCCTCAACCTCAATAGTTACTTGCGGAGTACCACAGGGTTCAGTGCTTGGGCCGATTCTCTTTACTATATATATGCTTCCTATTGGTAAAATAATTAGGCAGCATGGGATAAAATTCCATAGTTACGCAGATGATACACAGCTATATCTATCCATAAATCCTGATGAATCCAATCAGTTAGGTAGACTACAGGCATGTCTGGAAGACATAAAAACTTGGATGACTCTAAACTTCTTGCTTCTAAATTCTGATAAAACATAAGTTATCGTCTTTGGACCAGAAGCTCTGAAAAAGAAACTACCTAGTCAGCCCCTTCACCTGGACGGCATTAAATTAGCCTCCAGTAATAAAGCAAAAAACCTTGGTGTCATTTTTGACCAAGATATGTCATTTAGAACTCACATTAAAGAAGTCTGTAGGATTTCCTTTTTTCACCTTAGGAATATTGCAAAAATTAGAACCATCCTGTCCAGGAATGATGCTGAAAAACTAGTCCATGCCTTTGTTACTTCAAGGCTGGATTACTGTAACTGTCTATTATCAGGTAGTCCACAGAATACAATTAAAAGTCTTCAGTTAGTTCAAAATGCTGCTGCTAGGATTCTGATGAATATTAAAAGAAGAGATCACATTTCCCCTGTTTTAGCTTCTCTTCACTGGCTCCCAGTAAAATCTAGAATAGAATTCAAGATCCTCCTTCTGACATATAAAGCCCTTAATAATCTAGCTCCATCATACATAAGAGACCTGATTGTTCCATATGTTCCTAACAGAGACCTTCGCTCTCAGACTGCAGGTTTACTGGTAGTTCCTAGGATTTCTAAAAGTAGAATGGGTGGCAGATCTTTCAGCTATCAGGCTCCCCTCCTATGGAACCGGCTCCCAGGGTTGGTTCGTGAAGCAGACAATTTGTCTATCTTTAAAACTAGGCTAAAAACTTTCCTCTTTGACAAAGCTTACAGTTAGAGATATGTTTATAGGTAGTTAGAGTCAGGTCAGACAGGTAGATAGGAAGAGACAGGTTAATGTTAGTAGTCAGGCAGAGTGTCAAAAGTTAGGAAGAGATAGGAAGAGGTAGAGTAGCTAGGTAGAGATAGATTAATGTAAGCCAGGTAAAGATCCGGAGCCGGTCGCGGCTTACCGCCGCGGAAGAAATGCGCCCCACAGGGGCCAGCCAGCGCCGGAGAGAGGTCCCTCAAGGGGATCCTCCCGCACAGTGCGGCCGCCCATTACCTGCCGGGTTGAATCCCCCGGGCAGACTGTGCGGACCCCACCCGTTTATCTCTTAAACGTTTCTCGCCCTCTTCAACTCTGTCCTCTCATTTCTGTCTATTTTTCTTTAAGATAGTTGACGACTATCGGTCTCGTGCCGGTATTTAGCCTTAGATGGAGTTTACCACCCACTTTGGGCTGCATTCTCAAACAACCCGACTCCGAGAAGACCCCGGCATGACGGGGGCCGTTACCGGCCCTACACCGTCCACGGGTCAGGAGGACTCAGACAGAGTGTTGGTAGCCAGGTCTCCTAGTAGCTAGGAGACAGGTTAATGTTAGTAGCTATGCTGCTTTAGGCTAGGCTGTTGGAGGACATTATTAGGGTCTGTTCCTACTTTCTCTCCTACTTCTCCCCAACTGCATGATGTGCTGTCAATTCAAGCACTAACCTGTTTTCTATTATAGTAGGTGCTCCGGATTAGCCCTGCTTGACGACCCTGACTAAGATGGCATTGCAGTGACGGAAAATTCTCCACGTCCTGCAACAAACTTCTGCATCAGTTCTATTGCTCTTTCTGTGTCTCTGTTATGTATTCTCCAAGCCACAGACGGTCGCGGCAGATAACCGCTTGTGCTGAGCCTGGTTCTGCCGGAGGTTTCTTCCTGTTAAAAGGGAGTTTTTCCTTCCCACTGTCGCTGCATGCTTGCTCAGTATGAGGGATTGCTGACGCAATCTTCTGTGGTTCTGTAATTTCTACACTAAACATTGTATTGTAATAACTTTTTGTAAAGTGCCTTGAGATGACATCTGTTGTGAAATGGCGCTATATAAATAAACTGAATTGAATTGAATATTCTGTGATTTCTTTGCAGTCTAATTTCCCTCTAATATATATTCATAAAATGTCATTTCTTCTTCTTTGTCTTTCGGCTTTTCCGTACAGGGTCGCCACAGGTAATTCTGTGATTTGAATAGTTAATTTTGCTTAGGTTTTACATTGGATACCCTTCCTGACACTACCCTCTGCATTTTTCCGGACTTGGGACCGGCACAAGGAATCACTGGCTTGTGACCCCTTATGGTTGCATTAGTTATAAAAAGTCATTTGTGTGCCTAAAAAACATTCATGTAATATTTGGTGAAGTAATCAGTGCAGATGATACATTTTTGAGAACATTGTGGGGAAAGTGAGAAAATTATTGATATCACACATCACACATTCAGGATGTAGTATTTCCTTATTTGTCATTTTAATAATACTTTACAGAGGTTTTATTATGCTTAAGTGTTAATCCTGTGAGCATTTAAACAAAATTATTAATTATACTCCAATACAGGTTGTTCTGATATATTTCAAGCGTCATTCCTCCTCTGTTCTATATTTACGCTTGTTCTCTCCTCTGGGAACACTATTGGAATGGAGTATGTTTATCATGTATTTTTTAATGCTACTTAAATTCATACTTCATAATTATAATCATAAAAAAAAACTGGCTTAACTAAGAAAACTGACTTAACAATCGCAATAACAGCAGAAGAAATATATCTGGAGAGTGGTAGAAGAAAAAAGTAGAAGAGAGAAGAAAAGTGGTCTGTTTGTCCTCCAACAGTCTAAGCCTATAACAGCATAACTACAAAAATAGCTCAGGATAACCTAAGCCACTAACTATAAGCTTTATCAAAAAGGAAGGTTTTAAGCCTAGTCTTGAAAACAGACAGAGTATCTGCCTCACGGACTAAAACTGGGAGCTGGTTCCACAGGAGAGAAGCCTGGTATCTAAAAGATCTGCCTCCCATTATACTTTTAGAAATCCTAGGAACTACCAGTAGACCTGCATTCTGAGAACGAAGTGCTCTGTTAGGAACATATGGAACAATCAGATCTTTGATGCACGATGGAGCTTGATTATTAAGGGCTTTATAAGTAAGGAGGAGGATCTTAAACTCTATTCTGGATTTAACAGGGAGCCAATGGAGAGAAGCCAAAACAGGAGAAATGTGATCTCTCTTTTTAATATTCATCAGAGCTCTTGCTGCAGCATTTTGGATCGACTAAAGGCTTTTAATTGCATTTTGTGGACTTCCTGATAATAAGCAATTACAGTACTCCAGCCTTGAAGTAACAAATGCATGGACTAGTTTCTCTGCATCACTCCTGGACAGGATGTTTCTAATTTTAGCAATATTCCAGAGGTCGAAGAAAGAAATCTTAGAAACCTGTTTAATATGGGATTTAAATGTCATGTCTTGGTCAAAAATTACACTGAGGTTCTTTATGTTATTACCAGAGGCCAAATTAATGCCATCCAGAAGAAGTGATAGATTTAGCAGTTTCCTTTTTATAAAGGTTCTGGGGTCTCATTTATAAACGTTGTGTACGCACAAAACGGGGCCTGAAACTGGCGTACGCCACTTTCAAAACAAAAGTTTTGATTTATAAAAAACAGACTTGACGGGAAAATGTGCGCACCTGTACGCCAACTCTGACCCGTGCGTACGGACATTTTGTAGACAGGGGGAAAAAAATAACGCAGTTGGTGAACTGCAGCCAGACTGCATATTACTCCTCTCACATATATCATTTCACCTCACACCAAACATTAATTATGGATTCATGTTATTATAAACATCCAAACAAGCAATGATATCTATATTGTAGCTTAGCAGTGAGCTATAGCTCTTCTAAAAACATTTTTCAATATTAAAATAGATAGCCTACATAAAATGTATCTCAAAATCTTAAACTCAGATAAAAGGGCTGGGACTGTGTGCCAATTAATAAATTGAATCATCTGCCGTCCCTGAGCGCAATAATGCCTGCAGTCTTGGATGGGATCATTAAAATGAGCAGGCGATACATCACGTTTCCATATACTGTGGGGGAGCAGGCCTAAATTAAGATGCTATTTGCAGCAATGTCCGGTTTTGCAAACATAATCGGCGCAATTGACTGCAGCCATATTACTACAAGGGCCCCGTCCGAGGAAATTCCCCTCCCTCCTGCTGAAAAGACACGGCATATTAGTCTGTCTCCTTAAAATATGCTCAAATTTGGTGTCAGCTCGGGTGTACACGTACCCCCTCCCGTAGCAGACCCCCTCTGGCGGTGGGAGGCACATTTTTCTTTTTTTTCCTCGACTTTGAGGTCCGACCACTTTTTTTTATTTTTTTTTTTCGGGTACCGTGCTCTGCACTGTCTGCACTGCAGACGCCACATGCTGCGACTCGCAGTTCTTCCTTTTATTTGTGAAACCGCTGCTGTGTCCACCAAATAAAATGTCTCGTCTAGCCTCCACTTCACCCACTAGCACTTCAATCAACATCTCCGTAAAGTTTCTCTTCTTGTTTTTCTTTTGTTTTTGCAATATTTCCCCTCTTCTTCATATACATCAATATTCATGTCCTGCTTTGCATTGACCTTTTATAGCCAGATTTGGGCGTGTTCAGGGCGGGATATGAGCCAAATTCACGAGCGCAAACTTCCAAGAAGACTGTGATTTATAAAGGGGAAATTGCTTACACCTGTGCTTAGGCATGGTTTTATAAATTAGAAATCTTTTTGGCGAAAACTTTTTGTTTTGGTCGTACGTACACTTTTAGTAGGGATTCTACGCAATGTTTTATAAATGAGACCCCAGAACAGTCACAAATCCATTATCTGAGGCCATTAGAATATCATTAGTAACTTTTACCAGTGTTGTTTCAGTGCTATGATGAGCTCTAAAACCTGACTGAAATTCCTCAAACAGGTTTTCTGCTGTTTAGATGCTCACATATTTGATTAGCAACTATTTTCTCAAAAATTTTGGATAAGAAAGGAAGGTTAGATATAGGTCTGTAGTTAGCTAAATGATCTTGATCCAGGGAGGCTTTCCTAAGTAAAGGTTTAATTATAGCAACCTTAAATTCCTGTGGCACATATCCATTTATTAAAGATAGATTCATCATGTCTAGGATAGAGCCAGTAACCCGAGGGAACACTTCCTTAAATTATTTGGTTGGTATTGAGTCTAACATACAAGTTGAGGGTTTAGATGAAGCTAATATTTGTGATAATTCCGAAAGTTCAATAGAATCAATCATGGTTCTACAGATTTATCAGATACTGCCTCATTTACTGAATGAGACTTAATCAAGTTTGGGAGAATGCCAATGATTTTATATTTAAATTCAAATTGATTTTATTTATGAAGAATCCCATAAAGTGATCACTATTGAGAGAAGGGGGAATAATTGGCAAAACAGAGCTGTGACTCAGTGTAAGTTTTGCAACTGTACTAAAAAGAAACCTAGGATTGTTTTTATTTACCTCTATTACTGACGACAAATATGCTGTTCTACCTTGTCTAATGGCGTTTTTATAAAGTAGTAGACTATTTTTCCAGGTTAGAAAGGAATCATTTAAGTGTTTAGAGCGCCATTTTATCTCCAGTTTACTAGAATTGTGGTTTAAAGTACGCAACTCTGCATTAAACCAGGGAGCCAGTCTCCTATGGATGATTATCTTCTTACGAAAATGCTACATTTATTACACTTACCATTATCACTAAAGGAGGTGGGAGAGTGACTGAGCATCTGACACAGAGAACAGGAGAGAGGAGCCACAGAGGGAGAAAGAGACGGAAGAGATGTAGCCATAGCTGCTACGAAACTAAGCTAACGAGCTAGCGAGATCTTAGCACATAAAGAACAATCATGTGAAACACAAAGGGTTCCCAAAACATAAAGCACACCAACTGGAAATAAGCGTAGTAGTGTGCTTATGTGTTAGAATAACTTAGAAAGACCTCAAAAAAGAGAAAAATAGATCAATCAAAGAGAATCTGAGCACCAAACACCAAGCAGCTCTGAGGAGATCAGCAAATGTCACAATACTCACAATGTCCCCAATTATATTGAGCACCTGGCAGCACAAATGAACCAGCTGCTAAGAGATGGGGCTCACCCAGAATGGCTAACCGAAGGGCAAACAATCCTGATCATGAAGCATAACACCAACAGTGCAGTCCCATCAAACCATCGGACATAAACCTGTCTCTCCACAACATGGAAGCTCATGTCAGGGATCATTGCAAGTATGATAAGCAGCATGGATCATGACATTGGTAGAGATACCAGAGGGGATAAACACAAGCTCCTGGTTGACAGAACAGTCGCCCAAGACTGCAAGTCCTGAAAGAGTAAGGTGTACACCGCACCGCCCTGTGACTCAATGCCCCACACATGGATCAGTGAATGCTTGAAGCTGTACAACATCAACAGGACTCTTATAGCATTCATTGCAAACTTGATGAGGCTGTGGAGAACCACCATTGGGGCTAATGGCAAGCCGCTTGCACAAGTGTCCATCAAATGTGGCAAATGCCAAGCTGATGCTCTTTTCCCACTGCTCTTCACCATAGGTCTGAACCTCCTAAGCCAAATAATCAACAAAACTGGCTATGGATATCATGTCAGGAATGGGGGCTACGATCAGCCCCCTCCTCCACATTGATGACATCAAGCTGTATGCTAAGAGCGAACGGGACATAGATTCACTGATCCACACCACCAGGACTGAGAATTTATTATTTTCTTAATCCTCTGTCTAATATGTTCATTTGCGTAGTAATGACAATCACTGTTAGTAGATGGGAAAAAAGGAAAAGTTATGTGGATAAAGATTTTATTCTGCATCGTGTGTACTATGACTATACAGTATACAGGTGAAGGTTTCTAGCTCCAGTTGTTCATGTTCTGCTGATAAAAAGGCCAAACAAATCTGTCTAAATCTGTTTTTTTTTTGTGTACTACTGTAGAAATTTGAAGTTCACTGCCCAAAAAAACGTTTTAATTAGTTTATGCTGTCTTGGACATGCCCTGATTTCGTAGCCTAAAGTCTACAGTTACCTTTTAGATAGCAGGCTTGGGAAAAATAAAAATCCTGACGACCGCACCGCCTTGCAGAGTCTACATCCTCCCAGACTCCCCAGAGAGTACTGCTGTCCTTTTGAACGGGTTCAAGAGGAACCTTTTTGCTGCAAGGCAACAGTGCAAAGAACTGTGCCTTTGTATATTATTTTATGATCAATTTTTTCATTTCTTTTAGGGTTACAGAAAAAATGTATAACAATAATATACTTAACATCCCAAGCATACCACACCAACCATATATATTTAATTTCGAAATCAGCATGGTGTCTCTGCCAGTCTTTGCAGATGTTCGATTACACAAGACTTGAAATCATTTGTCAGTGGTTTCTTCAAGTCTTCTTGGATCATGTCTTCACTTGTCCATTTTGTCAAAATGTCTCTGAAAATGACCTCATGGTGATGCACAATCTTTCCAGAGGACAATTTGATATTTTTGTCCAGAACTTCAGTCCAAATTTGCTGGGACAGCATGTCACAGGCAGCCTGAATATGTTCACTCTGGAAGCTAAGACGGGATTGTTCAAGCATTTTGTCCATCACACCTTTAACAAGAGCCTTTAAGGCTGTTTTGATTTCACCTTTTGCTCCTTCCTGCTGTTCCTCACTGCTGCTGGCAGCTCGAGGACAAGCTGGACTTTTCTCGCTGGTTATGGCTTTTGGAATGTGAAGTGAGCCTGCGGGTGCGGAACTTACAGTTTGACCTGCTTCATCACTCTCTAGGGGAAACACTTTTTTAATGGGAGCATCTCCCACTTCCATCTCTTCAGTTTCCTGACTATTTGAATCTAACAAGTCAGAACAACCCATCCAAGACTTCATTTTACAGCAAACATTGCCGACAAACTTATAACATCTTTCAATAAGGGTGCATTTCTTTAACAGCTGTTTTTCGAAACAGGATAGAAATGCCTCTTCAGCCTGTTGGACTTTCATGACTAAGAAGGACAGGGCCTTCTTGGCTGTACAGGAAATTGCTTTACAAAGTTTCGAGAAGACTTTTTGGACATATTTTTTAAAGAATGCAATTCGAAATGTAATTTTTTTCCCCCGAACCCGAGACCAAACCTTCTCAAAGGTACTTCCTAAGAGATCATCAAAGACCTCAGTGTCACATCCTGTATCAGATGATTTAAGTGCCTGTAACATAACCAGCCCAACAACCGATCTCACATATTCTTTACTGTCTTTATCCTCTAAATTCAAATCCCGTGTGCCATTCTCTTCAGATTTTGATGGATCACAGATTTGCAAACCTATTTGCGAAGGCTGCTTTTCGATGCCAGATGCCTTTCGGGATGGGATTTCCTCACTGTTATCACATACATCCTTCAAAGATTCCTCTGTGTCTTCCTGACCACTGTGTCCAAACCACTCGGCCTCAGCCATCTTTTCCTCCATCTCAGTGGCTTCAGGGATGGTTTCTAACTTAGGGATTCCCTCCTTGAACCAGTCATATCTCCTCCTGCGGTATTTTGCATAAATCCCAGCTTTGCCCTTTGCTCTCCAACTAGGTTTTTTTGAGCTGAGATGAGAACAACTTAACTGCCGCTCACTTTTACTTCTGAGTTCATCAATGCTTCCAGAACGACAGATTTTCCCCTCACTAACCACCTTGATATAGAATTGGATCCTTTCTATCACTTCTTTGATAATTAATTTGTTAAATTTTCTGACGCATTTGTCATGAGCCATCTCTGGCACGCCAAGGAACTTCGCAAGAGCTTCTGGGAATTGGTTACCCACAATGGCTTTTACTTCCCGTCGTGGGGCAAACATAATCTGGATTTGGTTTAAAACTTTAGCCGAAAATAGATCTGTCGCACTTTTAAGCAGATGTTTCTTTAACCATAATTTCCTTTCTTCAGAACTACCTGTCAAATATATTTTCCACTTGTCCAACAAGATGCTGTGGAGAAGCTCTTCCATCTTAAGTAAGCAGTTTTCTTTGCGAATAAACAAACTAGAAAACAAAAATGCATTAATGATGAAATCATAGCCCTAATTATTATCTTGCTTGAGAATCTCTTTGTCTGGAATAACAGCAGCTGAAATGCTCAATTTTGCAAGACAGCGGTTTCAGGCAGTTCTCCTAATCCTGAAATGGTTTGAAAAGGACTAACAAGTGTCATAGAAGGGCTTTGAGCGTAGGTTACGTCATTGACATCAAATGAGTTCCGTCACTGCGCGGGTGCATCATAGAGACCCCAGTGTTACGTTCAGAGACGACGTCAGCGGAGTGTGTTGGGGGGTTCTCAAACGTGTTTTCCTCCTGTGGGGCCAGCTTTGTTTTTCCTGCTGGTAAGCTGAAGATGCTATGCCGCTAAACACAATAGCAAAGACAGCTGCTGCCCTCAAAGCGTCCATGTTCTTTCCAATTCGTCACTGTGTGTAGCGAGACAAACTGGAATGCTTTAAATCTTCAGCAGACCAGCATGAAATAACAAAGCTGTGCATTGTATTGCACGCACAGCAAGGCCGTGCAATGTATAAATTGGTGACCGGATTAAAGCAGAAATGTAATCAAGTGTGTAAGAGCATTTAAAAACGACATTAAAAGGACCAACAGTGCAAATACAAAGGAAAGATATGTCAACTACGGGTTCAGCCGTCTACTCTCAGAGCTCCGAGTTGTTAGAGCTCGTATATTCCGACCTAAAGGGGGCGTGTCACTGTGAAATGACGCGAGATTACCTACTTTCCGACTCGGAAAGGTTAACTGCAATGTAAAGCTCCCCATGAGCAGATATACAATTAGATTTTTTTTCTTTGGCACAGATGTTTTTCATATCTTATGAGTTTCACGAAATTGTTTCAACCTGCACCCCTTTAAGATTTGAAGTGGGCAGAACAAATCCTCCAATTGAAAGTGATTGGTCTGAAGTTAAACTGTGGTGCAGGTTCCTTTGGATGATTGATGAGCTGAACTATTAATGACATTCAGCACTATAACATAAGTTATTATAGTTTTCTTTTATAGCTAAATGTTTGACCAATGCAATACTTATAGAGTAATTTACACCTGATATATAATTTTGTTTTACAAACAATTAGCAGATGAAAGCCTAGATAAAAAAAATTACTCGAGTATCATTACTTCAACATATTTTTTATTAAAGTAAAAAGAAACCACTCTATAAATTAATTAGAGTAAAAAAGTTTTTAGTAAAATTTCTGATCATTACATTATATAAAAAAGGATGAAATCAGACAAATATGCATCTTAGTGAAAATTCTGTTATCCTAAAGACTGAAGAGCAATATACAATGGGGCAAAAAAGTATTTAGTCAGCCTCCAACTGTGCAAGTTCTGCCACTTAAAATATGAGAGCGGGCTGTAACTTTCATCATAATTATGCCTCAAAGATGAGAGACAAAATGACAAAAATAACTAATCATTGTCTGATTTTTAAATGACTGATTTGCAAATCATAGTGGAAAATAACAATTTGGTCACCTACAAACAAGCAAGATTTCTGATGTGCAACTTTCTGTGTCCTCCACTTGTTACCTGTATTAATGGCACACTCCAAACTCTGGCTAAGACCAAAGAGCTGTCGAAGGACACCAGAAATAAAATTGTAGACCTGCACCAGGCTGGGAAGTCTAAATAGGTCAACATTTTGGTGTGACGAGATCAACTGTGGGATCAATTACTAGGAAATGGAGGGAATACAAGACCAATCGATAATCTCCCTCAATCTGGGGATCACAGGACAGGTGAGCAAAAATCCGACACACTATGATGCCAGGGACTAATCCTGCAGGTCCAGATGTGTCCCCCTGCTTAATCCAGTTCATGTCCATGCCTGTCTGAAGTTTGCTATAGAACATTTGGATCATCCAGAAGAGGACTGGAAAAGTATAACTTTTTGGTTAAAAACTATTTGTTGTGTTTGGAGAAGAAAGAATCCAGAGTTGCATCTAAAGATCATACCTACTGTGAAACATAGGGGTGGAAATGTTATGCTTTGCGACAGTTTTTCTGCAAAAGGACCAGTATGACTGATCCATATAAAGAAAAAAAAATTATGGGGCCATGTATCGTGACATTTTGAGTGAAAATCTTCCATCAGCAAGGGCATTAAAGCTAAAACTTGGCAGGATCTTTTAACATGACAATCCAAAACACAGCACCAGGGTAACGAAAGAGTGACTTCGTTTGAAGCTTTTCAAGGTCCCGGAGTGGCCTAGCCAAATCTCCATATCTCAACCCAAAAGAAAATCTTTGGAGGGATCTGAAAGTCCGTGTTGCCCAGTGACGGCCCCAAAACATCATCGCTGTAGAGGAGGAATGGGCCAAAATACCAGCAATAGTGTGTGTAAACGTGTTGAAGACTTATGGAAAATGTTTGACCTTTGTCATTGCCAAAACAGGGTATATAAAGTGATCAGATAAACTTTTGTTATTGACCAAATACTTGTTTTCCACCATAATTTGCAAATCAATTCATCAATTAGACCATGTGGTTTTCTGGATTTATTTTTGTGATTGTCTCATAAAGGTAGAATTTTGATTAATTCGTTTTAATATAGTCTACACACATTTCAAATCAGGGTGAAATAACCTTCGTACAGTAGAACAGTTTTTAATATACATTGATCTCCAGATGGCTGACCAGATAAATTATTAAAAAACAAAGCTTGTGTTTGACAAACTCTCGGCGTGTGTCTATGGCGTATGCCTATTCAGTCAAAACGTGTTTATTCTTTATTCAGTGAACTTACCAAGAGGGTAGAAGATGGACATTTTACGCAAGAGGACTTTGTAATACCTTTATTCAAGTACAAGTAAAGTCTACAGTGCAGTAAAGCTACACTGGAAAAAAAGTTTTTCAAAAAAAGTCCAAGTATATATAACTGAGTAAATGTTAGCACCAATCTCTGATTAGGAAATTGCTAAACATAATTAGGGCAAGACTGACTTATTTTAAAGCATCTTGGACAAAATGAGCTAGGGATAAAGTGTTTTTAAAGAACACATTATTTTGAGGAAAAACTGCCGCCTGCAGTTTAGTGGAATGGAAATGTCTGAAATTACAATTTATGATAAAATAAGCAAACAGAGTGAAACATGAATAGTGCTCTTCACTAGTTTTATTTACAGTTGCACTTTTTCTTGGGTTCGAGGAAAGTAAAAACATTTTAGGCTTTTCTATGAGCAGTTTTATTTTATCAACCATTTATATTTCCCACAGCAGCATTAAGAATCTCTCACCGTTTCTGCCGATTGTGACAAAGAAAGGGTTAGGCTGTAAAACTCAAGACAAGGCTACAACAATGAAATAGAGCAACACAATATGGAGCTGAGGGTCTTACAAGCTGCAGGGATATACAGCCTATACAAAAATCAAATCATGCATATTTCAGTTTCTACCAAAGCCCTCTAACACTTGCATCCACAGGATCAAATATCAAAAGAATAGAAAAACAAAAAAACTAAGGCAAATTATTTTTAGAAAATAGACCGAAAAACAAAAATCATGCTCCTCCTGCAGAAAGAAAAAGCATTACCGATCAACTCCATCTTTGTCCACTTCTTACCCAATTTATAGGAAATGCTGCAAACAACTCAACAATAATTTATGCACATTTAAATGAGCACCACTCAAACTCTACAGAATTAACCTAAGAAGTCCACTAAAGTGTCGGCTAGGGATAGGAAGGTCTGGTCCTAGTCAGGTTTTTTAGCTTCAGACCAGCCTCGCCCAGCACATCTGCTTGACCTCAGATGATACAGATGTGGAAGTCATGTTTGCAACAGATTCATAAAATGACATATGCAGCTTTTTAAACCTTAATGGGTCATGTTTAGGAAGTCACAACTACTTTGTGGCGAGAATCTGAAGTGAAAACAGTCCACACCCTGGAGACCACATCCAGACATTGAGCTTCGCAGCTTTTGTAAACCCTCTTTAGGACACCGGTCCAAATAAAGATTCCTCTGCTTCTCACTGGGTGAAGCCGCATTTGCCTCAGCGCTGGCTTGTCCACAACTAGTCCACCTCCTCCATGTTACTGTAGGATGGTGAATCGCACTCTGCGGAGTGAGCGAAAATGTCAGACGGCACCTCCGGTGTGAGGGTAGGGGGTCCTTCAGGATCCAGGTCTGCCCCAAACAGTGACTGGCTAGAGGCCTGGAAAATAAATCAGGGTTCAACGTAAATCAGGCTGGTGCAGGATGCTCAAACATTCAAGCTGTGTGCAGGAAACAGGAATGAAAGCTTTAATCCAAGGTTAGAACGTGAATTTATTTAAAAAGCAGTATTTAGCCGAGAATACATATACACTCTTAAAAGGAAATGAAAAGATATTAAACAGTACCTTGATTTCAGTAATGACTTTTTTTTACAGTTAATTTCAAATTGTTAAGTGAGGACTAACAATTCTGGGATTAAATCTGACAGTTCCTCCTTCACTCATTCAAATCTCTGCATGATTTCAGGTTAAAATAGTACTGATTGTGCTCCCTGCATGATGATAGTGCAACATTCCTTCCAGCTCTTCCGATCAAGCTTAAAAACAACAAAAAACAAAAAAACAATTCACAAAAATTTCACACGTTTAACATGAACAGCACATTAAAACTTAAAGACATCAGAATTGCATATATCTGAGTCAAGCATTCAGTCTGACAGCACCCTAAGCTATCAGGGAATACACCCTGAGACTCAAAAATGCACTCAAAGTGAATAAAGGCAGAAATGTGAACATGATTCAGCTGGAAATATTGCTGCTGTGTTTTTGCATCTTCTAAATTAAATTAGAATTTGAATATATTAAAAATATATACTTTGTACAAAAAGCAACTTGCTTCTAAATATATAGGTTCAATTTCCCATAGTGCTTAGAAGTAAAACAAAATATATAGATATAGTCAGAAGGGAACAGAAATTTGAAAATTGAAACTCATTCCGTAGCTTCTACTTAATATTGACCACACTTCACTCAAATCTTACATCCGTTTATGGCTTTAACGATAATTATAAATAAATATTTATAAATATGTACATAATAAGTACATATCAAGTGAATTAAGACACCATAATGTGTTTCTAGGCATGGGTTGGTTTCTGGAATTAAGGTATGTCAAGATAACGTGGTCCGCTCAGGTTGTAGGCAGCACTTCTCCTGCCGCACATTTCTGAACAACGCCCATCAGCTGGCTGAAACAAAGTGGTCATTATACCACTACTTTCCCCCAAATGCAACTAAACACTCTTATTACCTTTAGCCTGTTTGTAATAGGATAAAATCTGTTTTCCTAAAATCATGCAGCCCTATGAAAAAGAAAATTAAACATTCATTTTTTTCTTATCTCAGTAATAAGAGCACGCCTAACGGGGCCAAAAGGCTGGAGTTTTTAAAAGGTAATAAGAGTGGAAGGTGGAGCTTCTTTAGCTGAATGTTCTTTGTAATAGCGATGCAGGACTTTAGGGGAAAAGAAGATTTTAGCTCGTTACCATCACTGAACATGGTGTTAATGTCGATTATGGTTAACCTTCCTTTCCTTCTTCATCAGATAATGTTTCACTATCTGAACCACAAAAGAACAGTATCCGGCATGAGTCTTGGAGGAAAGCAAAGTTCCTTGCTGTTGGCCAAATATTTAAAAATAATTATGCACAACTATCCTGTATGACGGCTAAAATATTGCACGCCTTCACATATTACATCCAAGCAGCTCTAGATTACTGCAATATATCAGTTTTTAAATTAATTTTCTGTTATTAAGTTTGTGCTAGAGCTTTCAGAAATGACTGTACTCCATAAAATATGAAACAAAGGATAACTATGCATCATCTGCACATGACTACTATAGTGTTTTCAGTCAGAGCCTCTTCTGATGTGCCCTAGTTAAGTTCCAACATTACATTTCCCTTTGGGTTTAATAAAGCCTTTTCATATAGACTGTTTTCAAGTTGTGCAAACCGAGAAATGCTGAGAGAATATCATACCAGCCCATGCCTAGATATTACAATAAAACATAAAATGGACAAATAAGGACATTTCAAACCAAATCCACTGAAAACAGACTAAAACAAGGCTTCTCCTGGTTTATAAGGAAAGCCCCTTAGCTTGCAGTTTCCCTGCAGGAGCATAGTGCATAAAAATGTTCTGTTCAGCAGCAGCTTCACACCAGCTTCCTTACTTTGCCCAAATACTTGTCACGTTACCATTAACTGCAAGACTTTCCCATTAATTACTGAAAACATTTTTCATAGTCCCATAAAATCCTTTCAGAAAGCATCTAGTGTTCTCTAGGTTTCAAAAACCTTAGCTATTATAAAGATATTTGCCATTTTTTTTATCTAAACAGTGAGCAGGATTATTATTAAAACTATTCCCTCTCTAACTTGAACAGCATTTCTGACCCAGCGGAAGCACAGCTGCTCTCTGCTCAGGTCCACCTGACTTTGTGAAAAAAAGGATAAACTAAATTGACAAAAAGAGCGATCACTGCGGCGAGTGTGCCCAGGACTAAATATCGCACACAGTCTTCGTCAGGATAGTCCGGCATCTTCAGCCTGCGGTGTTGCCGCACAGAGCCGTCTGTTCGCTCATCCTCGCCTTTGTTCCTCTGTGCTTGTCGCCTTCGGAGTGCAGAGCGGAACAGTCCGCGAGGCCCTTCATCGAGCCCCTCGTCTTCCTCCTCCAGTTCCCGCCATATTAGAGAGGCCTGCGATTGGCGGAAACCGGTGTCAGCTTCTGGGAAAAGGCAAGTTCTAACAAACACTGATTACACTTCCTGCCTCCACAGTGATCTGCTTGTTGAGCAGAAGTAATGAAAGGCAGGAGAAGCAGCCCATAGCAGTCTAAGGAACATAAAGCACCCAGCTGAAGTATTCTTGGCCCTTAGACATTAGAACCATTAACCTCAAGTGTTATTCATGTGTGACATATTAACACAGGGGAGCACAAAACTGAAAAAGGAAGGAAAAGGATGCATGGATTTTAAAGATCTTTACCAAGATACAAACCGAAAAAATGTGCTGTGCATTGTGGCTGGGTGATATGACGACATATCATCTGGACGTTAGAAAGCTCGATCATTTTAGCCTACGCTTGAGATTTACGGCAGTATTATACATCCAGATGCACCTTATGGCATGCTCATGCACACTGTAGCGGACGAGTTTATGACCAGGGTTCTAAACAACATGACCTGACAACTCAAACAGTACCTAAAATAGAAGCAAATTCTGTCACACAGATGTGGTTTGGATATAAGAGTTCCGATGTAGATCAGACAACATTTGTTGTAAAGTTTGCCAGATCCTGGTCCCAACAATGAACACCAACACTACAAATTTATTTTATCAGCTGTGCGAGAACCACGACAAAGAATACTGTGAGTCAATGAGCAAAATCCACAAAAGCGGCACCAGTGCTCAGAGCAAACTCCAAATACAGATGCTGCAACAGGCTTTTACCCTGTAGTTGCACACCATGTATTTATTAGTGATGTGTTGTAAAAAAACCCACAAAAAAACAGCTCTTAGGGCCGGCTCTTTGAAGTGAACGGTCAGAGCATGTGTCATTCTGTCTGGGAGTTGCTTTGTTTTTAGTTCAAGATGCATGTCGAAACGGAGGGGGATTACACTCACACAAATAGTGGCACAATTATTAAAAATTAAAATAAAAATTAATTAAAAATGGGAGGGTGCAAGAGGAAAGAAAAAAAAAAAAAACGCTGCAGCCAAAACGTGCTGGAAAGGTAAGAAAATGACTGACAGCAGGTATAGCTGCAAATATGATATGAATTTCAATTAATATATATATATAATATATATAATTCAAAGGCAGAGTGTAGAGCTGAGCTGTACAAACAGGTGTTACACAATTATCTGCGAGAGTCATATTCTGTGACTCAAGTGTGCATTTGTATCCTGCCCTTTCACCTTGATAACTAAATAAAATCCAGTGCAATAAATTAACTTCTCAATTCACATAATCAGAATAGAATCCACCTCTATTAGGGGTGAACACTGAGGGGGAGGGCTGGGTTTGGTCTGTGCTGTGAAATAACATGACTGCCTGATGCTTCTGCAGCGGGACACGCCCACAGACATCCAGAAAGAAAAAGAAAAGGCAATGCGAGCTCCATTGCCTCAGAGCTGGGCAATTATGAGGTTCAATATTTCTCTCCAGCTCCTTCAGAGAGAAGAGACTAAAGGGAGAAAGGTTCTCTGGGTGGTGAGCAGCCATGAGCCATATCGTTTCCAGCTGATTGCTTGCGAGTTGCCAACTTGCTACGGTGGTTGGGCTGAGACAGAGCTTCTTTTACACTCCAGTGCGGCAGAATGCTTTAGTCAGAAATCCTAGCTGATGTGAGAAATCCAGGGGGAGCCAGTACAAAAACAAGTTTCAAATTCAGTTGCAGTGTAAAGCTTTAACCTGAAGGGCCCTACACTAACGGTTTTTGGTACAGAATTAATATTTTTACTAATATGTGCAAAAATACCAAAAATAATGCCCAGACATAAAGAGTTTCTCAGCCCAAAAAAAAAGAAGATTTTGGGGTGAGTTAAGCTTGGTTTATGCTTGACGCAAGTACATTCTGCGTAGAAATGAGACGTACGGAACCGACCGAGACGCCTTCTAGTAGCGTTTATACTTTTTGCGGCTTGTCCCTGCTGAGAACCAATATTCTTGAATACTGTAGGGGGGCGGCGTAGGGCTCTACAGCATGCAAACAATACTACACCATAGTAGAAGTAGTAATCACTGTTGTTTACAAGATGGCGACACCCGTGAGCTTAAAGCGGTTTACTTAGGGGAAAAAAAGAGACTGTCCAGTCGTCCATTAAAACAGTTGATCACAGTGATTTCTATCGGCCGAATCATAAAGAGGTCTACATTTACGAACCTCTGGCAATAGCTCTTGCCAGTCCGCCATGTTTTTCCACACGGGACCGTCCATATTGTTACAAAATTTTATAGGTGTGCGGTGCGGAAATTTGGGTCTCCGCGGTGGCCGCGTGGAGAGGCGTGTTTGCTGAAATGACGTATTTGGCCACGTGGAGCCGTGTGGACCACGCGGATGCGTCAAGCATAAACCAAGCTTTAAACTTTAAAGGGGCTATATCATGCAAAATCTAGTTTTTGGTGTTTTAAACCTTCTGGTAATGCATTTTTCACATAAAAAAAACCCAACAGAGTGGTTTTTGGCTTAATTCAGTAATCCTCCTGAATTCTGCTGTCGGAGCAGCTGTCCCTCCCTAGACATCACTAGTTGAAAGTTGAGTGCTAGAGGTGTCTGCACCACTCCTACAGGCAGAGTGACTTACCTCTGCTAAACTTCAAAACACATCCTCCTCCTCCTCACAGCTCATAGCTGCATCCGTTTTTGGAAGCTTAAAACACTCGGATTTTTTACTTTCTCTGTGAAACGCCTGTTTGGCCTGGATACAAGTTAAATTTGAGGACAAATGAATACTGTATAACACAAACATTTTAACATATATATGTCAATCCCAGAAGTGGAAAGCTGTAAAGTAGCATGATATAGTCCCTTTAAAGATACAATCCATAACTTTGCAGATATTTGCCCTCTGCCGCCCTCTCATGGCTCGCGGCATAACATCACTGTTGTAACAAGTCTACTGACTGTTTTAAAAACTCACCAGGCAAAACAGCAAAACATCAAACTAACGGCGTGTCAGTGGGTAAACCATCAATCAATTTCCCCGGCACTGTATCACATCATCATACCCAAATAACTCAGAAGCCAGCATTGATTATTTACCAATCCTGTAGCAACACAGCTAGTTCAACATCCATACATCTGGCTGTATCTCTCATGTCTCACTAGAACCGACTGATCACACAAAACTGAAAAGCTGTAACACTGGGTTTTAGAAGCCAATCCTAATTTAACCTTTACTGAGCAACAGGTTGACAGAAAAGATCTTTTACAGAAGTGAAGGAAATGAAATGTTCTGACCTGTGTTTTCTATTGTTTTCTCCCATCTTCCAGCTGTGCGGCTTACCATGCTACAATGTTGCTTACATACCAGGGCACAGAACGGGTTTGTCCAGGTATGAATCAGAGGTTAACAAGACTTCTGCAGCAGTGAATGTCTAGCAGCTCTCAGCTGCTTTTGCAGCCCAGTTTCTTTTCCATGCTTCTTCTAATAATGTCTTCTCTGGGGTTGAAAAGCTGGCTCAGCTTCAGCGTCCAGCTCTGCGTCCGGTGCATCTGTTTGCCCGCCAGTGTGTAGACGTTAACAAGCCTCCAGCAGTGAAGCTCAAGCAGCTTTAGCTCCAGCAGCCCAGTTCATTTTCCTCACTTCTTCTGATAACGTCGTATTTGGTTTCTTTGGTGGATCTGGCATGGCTCAAGTCTCAAAACCGCGGGTTTGTTTATATCATTAGGTAGCGCGTAGCTTACTGCCGTAAAGTGAAACTCAGTCAGTAGATCCAGAGAAGTGCTCTGTGGGTGAAAGTTCTACAGTGCAGTAAACAGCAGGAAGACCTTCCCATGTAGTTACAGCCCAAAAAACGAACATAAAAAATGTGTGTTGTGTTTCGAAAACACACATTTTTATTGTGTAAGAGTTATGGAGTCTGTGGAAAGTACGTTTTTATAAACTTCCGACGGACTCCAAGTGGCTTCAAACTTGTCTGGGTGAGTAAATCAATGCAATAAAAAGTCCAGGTAAAAAAACAAAAACAAAGAACTTTCCATTTAAGTCACAAGAAGCCCCATGTGTATTTTGCTGTAAGCCGCATCAGGGAAACAACAAGAAAAACTATTTGGAATCCATTCAAATCCTAAGAGATGGTAGTGGCAGTTTCATGCTCAGTGGATGCACCAGCAACAGGAAATACTCCATCCACCTCCAAAGACTGGATAAATGACTATTTACATGCAACTAGAAATGCAGAAAAGCTCAATCTGGTAAAGATTTGCCAGGGCAGAATAATGAGAAACTTAATAAAAAGTCTAGAAAACCAGGAATCCTTTTCCTTACTCTTCACTATTATTCTACTTCGCATGTTGGCCTATCACATATTTATGTCAATAGGTACACTTTAGGTTGTAGTTTTAATATGGAACAGTTCAAATGATGTGAATACTTTAAAAAGGCATTGTGACATTTTTTCTTATATGAATAAGCCTAATTAAAAATAAAAATAAATAAAAAAACCCAGAAAAGCATATCGGACACAAAAGTTTGAATAAAAGTAGAGTTCCCTCAGGGGAGTTCTAAACTTAGTATGTGACCATTTTTCAGGACCCCATCTGTTTCCTTGTGGTGTCTCCCACCATAGATTTAACAACTAAAACAATAATAGCTGCTGCTCATGCTTTTTACTTTGCCGATGTCAACAAATGAAACTTCTTCAAAATGCTTACAGGTAGTTCAAGGAGATTAATCAAATTCATAGATTAATAAAATATGTTTATAAAGATTACATAAAAAAAAAAAAAAATGTTTTGTTTTTTTAACCAATGCACTACCTGGACTTCTATAGCTCCAAGTGATGTCAATCTGCCTAGGACCAACCATCTTGTTTTCCAAGGATATTTTACAGCTTGTTTTTAGTTGGACTAAGAATTCAGTTCAGCTCCGAGACGAGGTGATTGACATAAAAGAACGTTTTTGAAATAAATTTTTTATCACTTATATTTTTTGTAAAAGAAAACAGAAAATAAAAAATGTAAACACAATTATTAAAATCAGAAATTGGATTTGTAACCGGTAACTACTGAATTTGCCAGGCTGCCTTTTCTGCAGAGAGATCAGAAAAATTTGTGGTTTCACAAAGGTGAGACACACCGAGCACCTCAGTGATAGACGGAGACACAGAACTCACTAAGATTTCACTGTGAAACTAAAGACCATGGTGCAGGCAGTGAATAGACATGGACCCCTTTGATTTGTATCCCTTTGGTCCTTATTGATGTGCCTCCCTCACCTGGCTGGCAGCAGCTCCTGCACCGATGGGCGACTCTGCTCCAACAGGAGAAGGGAAGCGTGGCGGCCTCTCCACAGGGGAATTCCTGCGCCGGTAGAACAGGACGTAGGCGTAACGCGTCACCACCTGACTCTCCTCTACCATCGTCACAGTGCTGTCGTCGAACAGACGCCAACCTTTCACCAAACATAGAGGAAGAAGATGTGAGAACACTGAAATTTTCTAAAAATCAATAATGCAGACAAAGAATCAAATGTGCAGAAAGTAATTGTTTTGAATAATTGTTCTGATTTTAGAACTGTTGCACTCATGGTCGTAGCATTTGTGTAACTTTGTTACATTAGTTCTGATTTTGTTCTTTTCTTGGTTTTAAAACCAAGAGTAGATGATCATAATCTCAAAAGCTCAAAAAGAACCTTTACTATAGGCATGTTTCCACTGTCAGAACTTCAGGGTATATTAACCAGATCTTTTTCTGATGGGGTAATCTGTTGGCATACTACTCTTAAGCCTAGTTTATGCTTCTGGGTTTTGACGGAGACGGATTGACGCAACACCATTATCCGTCAATGCAAGGACGCACGGAGTAGAGGCGCAAATTTTAACTATCCGTCTCCGTCGACGGAGAGCGCATTCATCTGATTGGTTAGTTTCCGTAACAGCCTGAGATTGCATCACCAGAACGGGGCTGTATAGTCGCTGTAATCAGTAGTTAATG
The DNA here is from genome assembly GCA_028564705.1 of Apricaphanius iberus. Classification (NCBI taxonomy): domain Eukaryota; kingdom Metazoa; phylum Chordata; class Actinopteri; order Cyprinodontiformes; family Aphaniidae; genus Apricaphanius; species Apricaphanius iberus. The sequence goes on along the minus strand of JAPXFQ010000769.1, from coordinate 250,939 downwards.
CAGTGTTTGACCACTATATGCTTTATATTGAAAGGATAACTTTATCTAAACTGTTCCTTTAGCGATTTTGAACACAAGGTGGTGTAGGCGCTGTGTGATAGTAGGCAGAGATGCCATGAAAACTTAGCTCCCCCTGCTGTCCTGGTCGAGCAACGCTGAAAAAACAATAGAGAGTGGAGTGGAAGAGCGGTGTATTGTAAACAGAAAACATCTCCGTCAATACGTCTGTGTCTGAGTGCAAATTTGTGGTCGGAGAAGCATAAACTAGGCTTTAGCTGCCATATCTCTAACAAAATTGGGCCTTGATTGTTTCCATAGCGAGCACCATCATTGATCGGCACAAATGCTGCCTTAAACAACAGAAGTAGTAAGAGAATCAATATAGTAGAAGCGGGGCTTGTTGCTGCATTTCTTTTTGCCGTTGTTATAAACTGCTTCGCCAGTACATTTGTTTTTACAAAGCCGTTTGTTTGGAGACATCTGCTAATTTCCCTCTAAATTACAACCAATCAGCACAACATAACCACAGCTGCCATTGAGCAACTCTACTGGGCCGTTCCGAGTGCAGGATGGCCATTCTGAGTACAGTATACAGGAACTTTGTTGGTTTCTGAAATGGCCCCAAAAACGGCCATGTCAGCCCGACCCGATAAAGTGGAGAGCATATTGGGAAGGTTTGGTCAAATTACCCTGAAGTTCTGAGAGTGGAACATGCCTTTTGACCAACAATCTTAGAGTTAGACGGAGGCTTCATACAGATACACTTAATTAATCCCAGAGGTTAATTCCTACATTGTATTAAAAAAATGATATACAGTGAGAGAAAGAAAAAGAAAGTGATCAAGTGAAACAAAGAAAGATAAAAACAGGAAAAAAACAAAATACAATATAGATAATACAAGAAGACATTCCATGAGGTTAAAGTAGTTATGACTTAGACATTCTGCTCAGCACAGTTGTGGAGTCTGATGGCCACAGGAAGGAAGGATTTCCTGCATCATTTGGTGTAACAAAGAGGTAGAATGAGTCTGTTACTAAACGAACAGCTCAGGTTGTCCAGCATGTTGTGGAGAGGCTGGGAAGGGCTGTCCATTATTGTCCTTAGCTTGGACAGCGTCCTCAGTCATCTTCAGTCTGCTGCCCACTACACACTACAGCAAAACGGACATTGCCCACCAGACTCCTAAAGAATCCTTAGCATCCTCTGGCTGATGTTGAAGCAGCGTATGGATGCAGAGCAGAACCAAAGAGCAGAGAGGGGAAGGAAGTTAGGAAGTTCAAACCATCTCTTCCATTTATTATAGTGGGTATGAATCATATCCCTGACTCTGACATCCCTGTTCCTGGCTTTCACACCATACAGCCAGAAAAAGATTTAAAGAGAAACAAATGAGGTAGATTAGCAGTGCTTACTAACCACTGCTTACTTCATCCATGAAGTTACTGTGTAATATCTTCTCTGCTGACTGTAATAGAGCTGTTGACATGTTGTGACAGTCATGAGACTGTAGTCCTGTAGGCTTATTCTGATTGCTTTTAAGATCAACTGCTGCCACCAGTCATTACCTTTTGACGGTACATGGATATGATTTCTGACATTTACTTCCCCTTGGGATGAATAAATTATTTTAAATGTTTTTGAATCTGATTTCAGGTATCAAATAAGGGTTTCAGCTGGAGCATTGTTAAATAGCCCCACCACCGATACACTTGATCTCGCATTTGCGATTTTATATCCGCCACACCCAGCGATTTACGTGCTCAGAGTGTATGATATTATTTTGTTCATTTAAAGAATACGCTTTTCTCTACCCTTTTCAACAACAATTACAGTGTAACAGCTTTTCCTGCTGTTGTCTATATGACCTTTTAGGAGGAAGGAGAAAAACTCTTCCTGCTCATCTTGTCCCCTTACCAACATCACTGCGCTGACTGTTCTTGTCACTTGGCAGACGGGCATAAGATGTATAGTGCCCTCCTATCATTCCTCCATAGTGGTTGATGACTGCATATAGGTCATAGATGGGAGGCTGCTGCATCTCGTCCTTTTGGCCGATGCAAAACTTACTCAGATCTAAATTCCTGAAATACAACAAGAAAAAAAAATGTATCCCAACTATTTGAGTCATGTTTCACTCGTAACTCCTGCATCATCTGCTGCCACAGATAAAACTATGCTTGTAATATTTGCAGCCAGAATCACCGGACAGGAAAGTCGACCATGTCGTTGATCTTGTCTCTCCAGATGAAGCTCCTGAAGGAGAAACGTTTGAGCTGGATGATCAAGATGTTTGGCAGACGCCAGAGCAGAAGCTGCTTTGAGGCTTCTCGGTGCTGCTGGCACTTTGGACAGTACCTGGAAACAGATGGAGAAGAGTTAGGAAACGGGAAATGCAAGAGGACCCAAACTGCTGGTTCAACTACAATGAGAAGGCCATATAGATAAACCGGTGCCCGTTAACCATACAGACAATGTGTGTGTGTGTGTGTGTGCAGAACAGAGTGCAGTAGTGCCAGGCAACAGCAACATCAACAAGGAACAGGAAAATATCAAATTTCCAGATATTCCTTTGTTAATTTTTAATTACGGATTTTGTCAGAGAATTGAACTTCCTTCTGTGACTAAAAACTGTATCTGCAAATGTTCTAGTCTTAATTGTAGAGAGAATTATGTTTTTGTGAAATATGACCGCAAAATGCTGTTTGAGCTGAAATAAGAGAGAATGTGTCCCTACCATAGACTGTAAAAAAGAATAGACAGCGCCTCCTCACTCCTCCCCGTTTACCAGAATGACACACTTTCATGGGGGAATTCATGGCGGATTCACAGACTCCTCCTCCCCAGCTCTGACGAAGCGTGTTCCTAAAAAGGGCATAGGGGCGGGATCTTCACTGTAGACTCTGCCCTCGCGGGGCGTGTAGTTCGGCCATAATCGCGCCCAGTCTGCTCCCGCGTCTTTAGCTCTGAAGCTAAACTTGGCTAACTAAGCTAAAGGCTAATGGCGCTAATAGCCCCATGCCAGACTGCTGCCGTATCTGTGCTCCTCCGACGGTTCTATTTCTCAAACCTCAAAAGGTAAGAATTAGTAACTTGAAATAATTATTAAAATGTAGTGTTATTATAATTAAAGTCCAACAAAACGGCCTGTCAATCAAAGTCCGACCCCTCATTAATTATGCAAGATTTCAAAAAATTCTCTTACGAAAACCAGCCTGGTTTCAATTTTTTTTGACTAGCCCAGCGTTATCTCAGGAAGAATATGTAGCCATAGAAAGTTTTTAAAAAATGGGCACCAGGCTTTAAAGGTGTTTTTAACGTGTCTAAAGTCCAATGCTTTTCAATGGGGGGCCTAGCGGCCAAATGGAGGTACTACAGCAATGAAGGAGCAATGGCAGCCTCCATGGTATGCGGTCACAAAGCAGAGCAGCCAGCGGCCATTGGTCCCTACCAGGCCTCCTCTGGTGCCAGCACCTCTGGCTTTGTGAAGAGATTTAGGCACTGCTCCAGGGTGAAATGTCCTGCTCTGGCTGTCTCACTCCTAGAGCTGGGGTCCTCCTCATGCTCCAGTTCTTTAGAGCTGACCAGCACATATTCCTTTAGACGCTCGTTGTTCTTCCACACCAGTTCCAAGGTTACATCGTCTACAAGGTCTGCTAGAGGATCCTCTGCAGAGAGAATATGTAGCAAATTAGAGCCAAGAAACACTGAGTTTTAACAAAGAAGGTGGATTCTTCTTGTACCCTTCTCATCCAGCCTCTGCTCCTTGTTGTTTGAGTCCAGTAGACCAATATAGAACTGACAAGCATGACGCGATGTGGTCTCACTTGGTTGCTGATACCCAGTTACAGCAGCTGTAGGAGGAAACCAAAGAACAAATCCAGTATTCCTGATGAAAATTAATCTAAAATGTAACACCAGAGAGATTGTTTCTTCTTTGTTTTTACCTTCTGGTCGCACAGTTTTCTCACAGGATGTCTCTTTTTCACCTTGAGGGTCCAAAGAGCAGCAGGAAGTGGAGGAGATGGACTCTGAGAAGCCAGAATCTTTAGTCCGTGTGGTAGGGAGGGACGTTTGGGAGGAGGAGAAGGAATCCGACGCTTCAGAGTGGATTGTTGATGCCTGAACATATTCTCCCTGGAGTTCAGGGGGGAGAGAGGGGCTCTTCTCCAAGGCCACATCACTTGCTTCTACAATACTGCTACCCCCTACGGCCTCATCCCCAGATCCTAGATCCTCAGGAGAGCCGGCCGCCATTATTGGCACATCTAACCGAGACTGGGATGTTTCAGGAGACGTTCTGCCTGACTGGAAAGGGGGCTGGAACACATTTACAGAAAACCTGCAAGGAAGAAGTTTTAGTTAGCTTTGTTAGAGCTGTGGGAATTTATACCAGTCTTTTCTTAAAAATAGAAAGAAAGAAAAGACATGGCAGACAGCAAGCTGTTAATGTGTTTTTGATGTTTATGTAACTCAACATACCAAAAGGCAGGTTGTAACTGAGGATTTTTTTCTGTATTTTTTTTTTTTCTACCAGTCACAGGAAGGGATAGGCACCGATATCCAGTGCCATTATGGGACCGATTCTGACATTTCGGTGCCTTATTTTGGTTCTTTTTTCCCCCTGGAGATGTCAAGCACTGTGGATTCTGGGCATGTCATCAGCCAAGACCGATGCCCTATATCACTAGAAAAGTTAAACATGGCTAACTTTTTGCAAAAAAACCCCCAAAAGACTACTAAAAGTTAGGGCTGTCAAAATTAATGCACCAACGTCAATTAATTACTCGAATTAACTTTTTTAACGCAATCAACGCATACTCTGTCCTGTTAATAATTTTACCCACAACAAGGCAGCTCTCCTTTTTAACTAGCCAAACTGCAGATTGTTGTGCAGCAGCATGTATTTGTGATCCTAAATGAAATGCAAGTATATTATTGATTTATTGGTTCACTGTATAGCTTCAGTACATTTAATAGTGAAATGCTGCTGCATTAAAAATACAAAATTATTCAGTTAAAGTCATGTTTTCAGACTTAAATTAGTGCTAACTATTAGATGAAGTAGCTGGGTACATCTTCACAATAAGAGGGTTCATTTATTGTTGTGATGAACAAGGGTTTTATCTTCTGAGTGTTTCTTTGAATGTGATTGTGGAGGTCAAAACAAAAATCCCATTGATATCTCCTATATTTAACAAAAACTGCATCTAAATTTGTCCTTTATTTACACTGATAATTTAGTTTTTTTGGTCATATGTAGGAATGGTGAATAATTCACAGCTACCCTGTGCTTAATTAGATTTTTGTACGATGTTTGTATGTTTTCCAATCCTTAGTGCTGGTGCTTAAACAGTGCTTGTTTCAAAAATGCTGTTTTGATATATAATAAAACCTAAACGATACCCATCCCTAGTCACACCAGCAGAAAGAATACAATTAAAATCATAAAATCACAACAACCAATCTTACATTGTTTCATAGATGTTACAATTTAACAGCCACTGATGCCTCTAAACTAAATCTGAAGAGTCTTTTAAATGCCAACGTCTGGAAAGAAAGGAAATAAAAAGAGTTCAGACTAGGAGGGTTATAACCAGCTAGGGTGATAAACTGAAAATTTTCCGATACTGAAATCTATGACTGTAACCATTTTGCCTATGTCAGTATATTCCGTTTTTCACAAATGAAAACATTTGTTTTAGTTTAATGATGCTCAGTTACCTTTAAAATGCTGATTGGACAGCTACTACTACAAACTGGATGGGATGGAGTCACGTGACTACGTACAGTCACGTGAATCCACTCCAGTTTGGACCAAGAAAGGAACAGCATTGCCAACGTAGCGACTTTGTGTTTAGCGAGTCATTAGACTATAGTTACTTTCTTTCAAAAAGCGACGAGACATATCTAGTGACATTTTCTGTTATTGGAGACTGAAACATGTATCCTTTTTAATCTTCTCACTGAGCAGCAGTGGTGCAGTAGGCCCAGAGCTCTTATGGTGCTTTCACACCGCACTTGGCTGCGAGGCAGCTGGATTACATGCAAAGTCTATTGTACCTATGCAGCAAGTGAGCATCAAACTGCGCCAAGCTGCCATGCAGCTGGTTGCGTGCGTTGGCACAGCAGGCAGCAGCATCTCAAAGCAGCTGCTAGATGGAGCTGGAAGACTGTGGAGTTGGAGACTCAGGAAAAAAAAATCTGACTTTATTTGGTGGAAGTCGTCAGATTGCCAGGTAAGCAGTTAAATATGTTCTTTTAACTTTCTTCTTATGTTAGCTAACACTAGAACAAACCCGGTTAGGGCAACTACAGTTATTAAATATACACTACTGGTTTCACGGTGGAAGAGAAATCCCTGCCCGCTCGCTGATGTACTGACGTGACGCGCTGCAGCCACGCAGGGTACAAATGTACAAGCAGTGGGGTTTGAATTTTCTAAGCAGCAACTTTCGTAAGTTTGAGCTGTTTGACGTCTGTTGGCCAAGTTTGGTCTGAACGCCCCATTACAGCAGGCAGTCAGTGTGCGCTCTGCCGCTCTGTCTGCCCAGGTCTGGCTGTAGAGAGCAGGGGTAAGCAATTTCCCCTATATAAATCACAGTCCTCTTGGAAGTTTGCGCACGGGAATTTGGCTCATAACCCGCCCTGAACACGCCCAAATCTGGCTGTAAAAGGTCAATGCAAAGCAGGACATGAATATTGATGCATATGAAGAAGAGGGGAAATATGGTAACAACAACAAAAAAAAACAAGAAGAGAAACTTTACGGAGATGTTGATTGAAGTGCTAGTGGGTGAAGTGGAGGCTAGAAGAGATATTTTATTTGGTGGACACAGCAGCGTTGTCACAAATAAAAGGAAGAACTGCGAGTGGCGGCATGTGGCGTCTGCAGTGCAGACTGTCTGTGCAACTGAGAGCACGATACCCGAAATGGTAAAAAAAAAGAAAGAGTGGTCGGACCTCAAAGTCGAGAAAAAAGAAAAACTTGCCTCCCACCGCCAGAATGGGTCTGCTACTGGAGGGGGTACGTGTACACCCGAGCTGACACCAAATTTGAGCATATTTTAAGGAGACAGACTAATATGCCGTGTCTTTTCAGCTCTTAGGTGGCGAGGAAGATGAGGTTGCCCAGTGTCTAGTGACAGCCATTGGTACCTTAAATGATACAATAAAATGTTTTTACATCCCGGCCGATCCTTGCTCCCTGGGTGAAGGCTTCCTGTCGAGGAGGAGGCGGCTGTGGGTTCACCACCTCACCAACTGCGTCTCCAAAATGTCCGTACGCACGGGTCAGAGTTGGCGTACAGGTGCGCACATTTTCCCCTCAAGTCTGTTTTTTATAAATCAAAACTTTTGCTTTGAAAATGGCGTACGTCAGTTTCAGGCCCCGTTTTGTGCGTACGCAACGTTTATAAATGAGACCCCAGATATTTATCCCATTGAGACTCCTGATAAATTGATGACACTCAAAGCTGCAGTTGGCTGATCGCATTTGATGTAAATTGTGTGCAAACTAAACAAATCACTGATTTTACTCAAAGCTCCAGGGACTTCCTTGTCCACCGTGTGCGCGTCTCTCTGTGACAGGTGTTTGATAGTCATCATGTCTCAGTCCAGACTCTTAGAAATATAGAAAGGAACCCTACTAACAAGATGGGCTCAAACAGTTTATTGGAGATGTTACAAGGGGCTGTATTGTAAGGCTGATGTATAGGCCAAAATTCTTTAAAAAAATAAATAAAAAAAACTTAAAAACATATTCAAAAGGTAAAACCTTATAAACAGCTACACCAAACCATATATACAATATACAATTTTATACAGTCCCATCTAGAGGGAAAAAAAACATTTATGGGGTAGTTATCCATTTATTTTTTAGGTTAACTGCAATATTGAGATATTGATCAGCTATTAAAGGCATCTTTTATAGAAGTAAAATATTTCTATCTTAGAGAAAGTGTGTAATAATCCACAGATCTTTAATATTTAGGCCTACCAGCTGCATTTTAGTATCACATTGGTAACAGTTCGCCAATCCTGCACAGTTTTATTGCCTTAATCCGCATTTTAGAATATAAATAACGATAAATATTTGAATTTATCACTTTAAACTCACAAAAAAAGGTTCAAATGGGTTACTCCTTAAAATATTTTCACTAAAGTTGGCAGATTTGATCAATTTATTTGGGTGCAATCTCTTTTAAACACTAACATTCTTTTGAGGCTTAAAGAAAATACAGATTCCTGTTAAAGGTTGAATTTGGAAAATTTTTCTTAAAAGCCATCTGTTTAAAGTAATACCTCCATGGGGTGTTTAGAGTTGTACAGTATGAAAGTACACCTTTTCTTTTAAAAGTTATATTTTAACTAAATACATAAAATATTTTTTACGGCAACAATGCTGCGTTTATGTTTACATTTAACAACTAATGTCGGCCGCCATTGCGGGTTGCCAAATACTTTTGTAAACAACCGCCCGGAGCAGTCAAGCTGTTGTCTCTGAACCCCATATATTTCGTTACCCTTCTCAGAAGAGAAGTGACCTTACAGGAGCTAAAACCAGAGTTAGTTTAGGTGAAACCTAAAACAGACTGATAAAACTGAAAATGGATGGACTGATTTTCCCTAATATTACCTTACATAAATTGTTGCTTCCAAGTTTGGGGTAATCCTTATAGTAGTAGCCTTTTGGTATAATACAGAGCCACAGAAATGTACTACAAAATAATGTTCAAGGATATAGTCAAAGAGAAGGAATGCATAATTTAAGGGGAAGTGTAATATGACGGTGTGCAAGTACTACACTAAAAGGCGAAAGTTTAACTTAAAGAGTAAATGTATGTATTAGTCTTCATGATGAGTACAGCAATTTAATAAATAAGGAAATGTTTCCCTGAATTATGCAACAGAAATATAGCAAAGGAATAGTTTAATCTCTGAGATTTGGTTTAAATTTGATGTTCTCCCCGTGTATGCGTGGGTTCTCTCCGGGTACTCCGGCTTCCTCCCACAGTCCAAAAACATGCATGATAGGTGAATTGATCACTCTAAATTGTCCCTAGGAATGAATGTGAGTGTGAATGGTTGTCTGTCTCTCTGTGTTGGCCCTGCAACAGACTGGCGTCCTGTTCAGAGTGTACCCTGCCTAACGCCTGATAATTGCTGGGATAGGCTCCAGCTGCCCCGTGACCCTGAATTGGATAAGCGGTTAAGAAGATGGATGGATGGATGTTTAACTCCATGTAAAGTTCATACATAAAAACGAAAATACTTTGAAGTATTCTGTATATGCCACATGGTTTTCAGAAAAATAAAAAGATGAGAGGTGCTTTTGTACTTTGGTTGAAACTTCTGCAATTTCTGTTTACCTTTAGGAAAAGCTCGTGGAATATGATCCCTGATGGTGCCCATCGATCTGGTTTGCAAGGAATGTTTTCAGGGTGATTTGCTCCCAGTTTGTCATATTTAGTCCTTTAGTGTAAACAAACTACCCCAGTAGACTATTAAGGATCCTGAAATAGTTCCCGCTCTGGAAACGTATCTCAAGAACAAGCTGCATGGCTAAAACAGCCTACCTAACCCGATAAATCAAATGGATGAGCTCCTAAGATTGAGTGAGTACCTTGAGTAACCCTCTAGCAGCTGGACGAGACGGGCGTAAGACAGTCGGGACTCTGGCACACTAACAAGGAAGGGCAGGCCTACATTCTCAGAGTTGGGGCGACACAGAGACTTGTGACTGGGCCAGTGTGTCTTTTGACAATGTCTGCAAGAGGAAAGAAGAGTGACAATACAGTAAAATCTGGAGACATTTACAGAAAGGTATACTTAAATGTCGCATGACACTCACTGATTGCAGTAGCCCACTCGGTAGCAGCGCGTGCATCGCTTCAGCTTGTCGTCTTCTGACACTGGTGGTTTTAGGCAGGCAGCACACTTTGAGATGGGGATGTTCGGCACCTGGAGTTTCTAGAAGGCAAATGGAAACGTTCATATCTGCTCTTAGGTATGTTCTTTTTGAGCGTAATGTTAACATCTTGTTTAGAATTCTTGTGTAACTCAGATTGGTAGGGAGGAGTATTACCTTCGGCTTCGTTCATATCTTCTCATCGTGCCATATTTACAAATACAGAACTGGAAAACGTTTTCCTTTATTACCTGGTGCACTTTAAGCAGCACAACTCTTTCTTTGGCCAGATCTTTGGAAAACACCTCAAAGCAGAACAACATATCAGATGGGGACACCGTGTCTAGAGAATGGGACGGCAGGAATATGCGTTGAAAGCGATTTTTCGCCACCTGTCAGAGGAAGAGAAAAAACTTTAATTAAAGCTAAACAAAGTACTCAGACACTGTTAACTTCTCTTTGTTTTTATGTTACAACAACTCGTTTCCTACTTGATGCAAAGCAACAGTGAACTGTACAGCCTAAACCTTGATGTATTTTATTAAGATAACCCATAGTCGTAAAATAAAAGACTAAAAAGAAAAATTAAGTACAGAGCGTCGTCATTTTTAGACTAAAAATCTTTTTTTTTTTTAAATAAATTTTGTACAGTAAATCTTATTTGAAAAGACAAAAGTGATGCAATTTTTATTATTCTTGTGTAACATATCACATTAGGCACTAGTGGTCAAACTTGCTCTGTATAGCTCATAGGACAGAGCAAAATGCAGCCAACAGTGGTCCTCTTGTTTACAATGGGAATGTGGACTTAACTCACAAGGAAGTCAAAATTTCCTCAGCCGTGATTTGAGAGTAGATCGAGCGGTTTTGGCTCCGCTCTCACGGCTGCTTCTGTCCTAGCCGTGGTCAAGCTGTAGCTTACCTAATAGCTGCTAGCTAGCGTTAACTAATGTTCTCTGATCACAGGGGATGGATACCAGCAGTTAAAATTTTACCAGTTGGTGGTGTGTGTTGTATGGGAACTGGTGAGAGTGACTTGTTAGGGAAAATGCAATATGTGGTTCCTTGTGATGAGGAAATCTGAGGAAATAGACAGTCGCCTGCTAACTCTTGCTACAGAGTCAGAGTGGGACGCATAGTATGAACATGGGAGGAAGGGATTGTGATCAATTTCGATGCAAAATCGAGATCGTGAAACCCCTAATAGAGACTTGGGCTGCACAATTAATCGGATTTTGATCATGATCACGATATTGGTGGCCACAATTAAATTAACCTGATCGTCAACGATATTTACATTCAAAATGAAAGCTTCACTGCATGCCTCTTTATCATACACTGCCTCAACCAATGGTCTGCCAACCACCAGGGGGCAAACGCATGACTAAAGCTTCATTAAGCTGCCCAAATAAAAACCGCGCACACGCCACTCAGCACTCATAATGGCTGCACTACGCTTGCTACGTAGCAGGTGAAAAGGAGTATTTGAGCAATGTAGTAGATCCAAATCTCCATTATGGATCTGAGTAGTAAGCACAAAGTTCCCGAAATAGTACTACCGCCACAGTAAGCAACAGGTGGATGCTACGCTAACCCACAATGCAGCAGATGCCCCGAAATCATAGAAGAAGAACCTAGCTAAAAATGGCTACATACAAACTGTCAATCATTGACACCGCCGCAGTTTCGGCGGATAAATGTATGTGAAGCAATGTTACTGATTACTGTAATTGTTTTTTGATTGATTAAACATTTAAGTTGTTCAGTCATACCAGACAAAATAACAGCTAGAGGATGGCGGGACCACAGGCGAACGTAACGTAAACATCTGGGTCAACAGAACAATCATACGGGTCAAAGGACATGCAAAATGGTGGAGCAGTACGTCTGATTTCATGCCTATTACGCGATTGTCTGCTATGCAGTGTTTATTAGGGCTGCAACTATCTATCATTTTTGTTATCGGTTATTCTAGCCCTTTATCAATTCGATTACTCGATTAATCAAATAATTTTTTTACGTTTTTAAATAACCAAAACAAATCAAGCATAACGGAAAATTTTGTGGCTGTAAAATGATCAAGCGGTGTCAATGTTTCTTTTATCTCTCAAAAAAATAGAGAACTCCATCTCCAATATTTGGCTCCAAAACTAAGTCCATTTTCCAGTATTTATTTTTTTATTTACTTGACAAAATAACAGTCAACAGCAATAATGTAAGTTAATAAACTTAATGGTACATCCTTTTTTTTTGTGAAAAAGCTTTTGTGAAAAATTGCAATGTTTTTGTGATTTTCTTCTTCGCCAGTCACTTATATTGTCTGAAAAGCAAGCAGTTTGAGACGGCATTGTCACATAAACCTTAGCAAAACAAAATGACTGAATGTCCTTTTTAACAGTTGAAAAAACATTTATCTTGTCAGATATCAGGGAATTAGCTTTAAAAAAATGACGCTGCGATGCGGTGCCAATGTGTGTGGTTATTAACTCCGCTGCAAAATGCAATTCCATCGGGTCTACTACACTGCTGGCACCAAAACTGAAACTGCTACATTGTTGCTACACCACCTGGATAAACTGGTAAGCATATGATATCCTACTGAAAATGCATGTATCTTAATAGTTTGTTAGTCAGACAAATCGAGTCCATTCATGACGTGGTAAGGTGGCCAAACAACGAGAATGCAGGATATGGTTAAAGATGGGAGATAAAGCTAAATAGATTATTTTTGATACTGTGCTACGGTTTAAAGGTGGTGGGGGGAGCGAGTGCCATAGGAGGTAAATTACTAATCTACAGGATTCAGGTCAGGAGTCTTTCTCACGGGATTTTTTTTCGGGACAAGATTTTTTTTTTGTGGAGCTGTCACGTGTTTGGGATGTGACGGGAGTATTTTTTTGGGATCGGGACGGGACGGGAGCGACAATTGATTCCCGTGTCACCCTCTACTGGATACGCCCCTGCACAGCAGCACTGAACGTTTAGGAATTATCAATTAATAATTCTAAAAACTCACAGGAGTCTCTGTGTCAGGAAAGAGTGAGAAAATAAATATTTTTTCTTACTTTGGTTGCAGCGCAGCATGACGTTTGGTGATTTTTGATGCTGTAACTTTGATGTTGGAGCATTTTTTGTCGCGCATAGAGACGTTACGGTACTTAAAACGCTGTTTTCATCTGTCCACAAGCAGATACTGAAAATAGTGAAAACGCAGTTCTCCACTTTGGCCAGAGGTTTTTTTTTTTAGATTCGTTTTTTTTGTGCTGAAAATCTGCGTTTACGTGGATGACAAGCCAAACCGTAGAAAAATATCTCCGTTTTGTGTACGCGTGGACAAGGCTCTCTTGCGATGGAGCATGAATAACACGCGTTACTGTTTTGTATTGCACAGGTGCGAACAAAACAACGGTCCGTGTGGAAAAATCAGATCTCTGCACGTATAGTGCGCGCCATAGGATTTTAACGAGGCTTCGAGGCAGAGTTTTTGCCTCGAGCAATTTTATGAATAGAGTAAATCGAGCTACTTGACAAATCGCTGCAGCCCTAGTATTTATTACGTTAACGGGCGAGTAATAGTTGCTACGTAGCATATAGTAAGTACTAAGGATTTGGATGGAGGGATTGTCAAATACCTTTTCTGTATAAGCTGTAATTGTTTCCGTTAAATTGCACTTTGAGATTGCACTCTGCAATAACGTATTTAGCTTGTACTTTTAAATATATATAAAGTACTGGAGTTTGTTTTTGTTAGTTTTTTTTGCATTATTAATCATCTATTCCAAAAAATGATTTGATGCAATAAAAATAGATATTTTACAGGACTGGATGAATGATCGTGATTAATAATTGTGATTACAATATTGATCAAAATAATCGGGATTATTTATTTGACATAATCGTGCAGCCTAATAGAGACCCAAATATTTGTCCTTAATTGCAAGATAACTCGCTCTGACACGACAGAGCTTGAATGGTCTGGACTTTGACTGGACCAATCTAACTTAAATAGGATACCCTTCTTAAGCTCTCGCCATATGTTTAGAGATTTTATCCTGGTGGAATGTGAACTGTCAACTTTAACCAGCTGTCCCAGTTTAAGAAAAACGTTGCCATAATAATAATTTATTGACCCTAGACAGATTTAGTGTTATTGTAAGTCTTTATTTCTATTTTCAAATTTCTTCAACAAGTTGTTGTAAACGCTGATGCAAGGGAATGCAAATGTTCCACCATCTTTTTTATGAAAACCAGATGTATTAAACGGCTGTTTTCACTTTAGGTTAAACTTAAATGTATGTTTATAGACAGACAAGTATAAATAAAGAATATTTGTGCTCATCAAAGCAGGGAATCCAGAGAATAAAAATAAAAAATATAAAAAAACACTAACCTCTGCCAGTCTGAGGTTCTCAGGTTTGACTCTCACACTCCTGGATATGGATTCAAGAACTTCAGCAGTGTTGGAGTTCTCCTTGCTTACACTAACCAAAAACTAAGAAACATTGAATAACTGTGTTATATTATGGGTCACATTGAGCGCACAACGATTCAGCATACTACAAACTGGTCATGTCAGTAAACCAAAAGTAGAGGACAGGAGCCCAGAGGATAATTTTACCTTGATTGGCTTTTTATGAGGTTCCTTAGCAAAGTAGAAAACAGAGAGCACCTTTTGTTTCTGTGGCAATGGGACAGGGAGGTAGAGGAACGGGTCAAAGGTGATGGAAACCTGGAAAAAACAAAAGAGCAGGAAGCTTAAGACAGGGAAAATAAGAGTGTTGTGTTTTTGTAGAGCTGCATGTTACCTTGGAGCATGTGGGGCAAACAAGCTTGGATTTAAACTGGCCTTGGAAAAGGTCCACAATAAACGAGTCATTTCTCATCTTGTGCCTCTGCCATGCCTCCTCTGCCACCACCTGCACCAACAAAAAACAAAACATCCATCTGGTTTCACTTGGTGGAGAAAAAAGAAAAGAAAACACAAACTCCCATGGGGGCGATTTTACATGTGTGAGGTAAACTCATCCACCTCATCAAGCCGTCCATCAGAATCAACTGTCTCTGTGTAGGGTTTGTTCTGGATCCGGTTCAAGTCTTCATGGAGTCCATCCAACAGGAATGCCATGAACTCCTGTGCATCGTGCTGAGCATAACCTGTGAACTGACTGGCCTTACTGGCCACAATTGCCTGTAAGGTTAGAAGTGAATGCATTAGTTAAGATATGACTTGTCAAAGGTATTCAATATGCTAAACAGACTTTTTAATTTGAAGCAGTTTAGACAAATTCAGCCTAAAATACCTTTAATTTTGATGGTTGGAAGGCATGATGAGTCCCTTTCCATAGTGCCCTGAGCAGAACAGCGAAGCCAATGGCCAACCTGCCTCCTGTTCCCAGTGGGTTACTGCAGTTGATTTCTGATTCAAATGCTCGGTCTGTTTGGGAGCAGAAAACACCGGCTTCAGAGAGGAAGAAATCAGGCCTCAGGAACTAAACAAACACAAATTCTTTACCAAGACAGGAAAACATAAAACAAACTCATGCAGATCTATTCTGATGAACTTCCTGAACATCTAATAAAGCAGTACATCTGGGTCCTGACTAAAACTTGGTTTATGCTTGCCGCATGAACATTCCGCGCGGAAATGAGACGTGCGGAACCGGCCGAGACGCCTTCGAGCAGCGTTTATACTTTCTGCAGCTTGTCCCTGCTGAGAGCCAATATTCTTGACGACTGTAGGGGGCGGTGTAGGGCTCTACGGCATGCATACAACACTACACCATAGTAGAAGTAGTAATCACTGTTTACAAGATGGTGATACCCGTGAGCTTAAAAAAAAAGCAGAACTTTTATGCTGTTTACTAAAGAAAAAAAGACGATAAAGGAGAGTGTCCACTCGTCCATTAAAACGCAGTTCATCACAGTGATCTCTATCGGCCGAATCATAAAGATGTCTATTTACAAACCGTCTGCAATATGAGCTCTTGGCAGTCCGCCATGTTTTTCCGCGCGGGACCGTCCGCGTAGTTCCAAATTTTCCTAGGTGCGCGGTGCGGAAATTTTAGGGCGGGAGGAGGCCGTGCGGAGAGGCGCGCTAACTGAAATGACGTAATTTGGCCGCGTGGAGCCGTGCGGACCTCGCGGACGCGGCAAGCATAAACCAAGCTTAAGGAGCACCTGGAAGAGTAAGACAAAGCGTTTACCATGGAAGTAATCCCTGAGCTCTCTGGTGTTGGACAAGGACTGAATGACGCTGTTCATGAAGCAGGTGTTGCCTAGGTTAACTAATCCTGTGAAACCAGGCAGGCACACCTTCTTCTCCTCCTCTTCCTCGTGGCGTTTGCTAGCAGTAGGAGGTGCATGGGTCATGGGCTGCACCATGCAAGTAGGCTTTGGCTGAGGCTTAAGGTGAATACACACAAAAAAACACACATTTACTGACCTCACATACATATTCCAGTTCATTTTTATCTGCTTAAACCCTGTGCTGGTTCTTTAAGACTGTCGCCTTCCAAGTAAGACCGTTTTAAGATCTACACATCTGACGGACTGTTATTTTTGACAGTTTGTATAATCTTGATTCACAGTTCTACTGTATTTCTACCCCTCAATGGGAAGGGAAGCATCTGCTCTCTCCCTCCCTCTCAGTGAACACTGCCATTCCACGCATGTTAGCAGAATGCAAAGAGTTGTGGACAATATTAAGAATGTGTTTGGATGGAAGAATACAAATTTTCTTTACAATATTATGCAGTTTAGAACTGCTTACACTACACCCTACCTTCACTATCTAATGTAGCAGCAGCACTTTGTATACCTTTGTGTTTTTACACTTCACTACTTGTTAACTCTGTTACCTTTTTACTAGGCACCTTTATGTGTACCGGTTTATGACATCTGAACTTTGAACAAGTTGATGTTTGCACAACACATTTGAACCAATTAAAGCTGTATTTATCTCCTTGTATGAGGATCATTTTACATATTATAGATGGCATAATATATCTTACACTATTTTAGCAGCTGCATGTTAGTTTTTATTTCAAAATATTTAATATATATATATTCTATTTCTTCACCATCATATTTTTAAACTAAAGTAACTTCATGTGTGCTCTCTGTTTTCTGTTGCTTTATTTAGTCCACCAAGCAAGTGTTAGCATTGTGTTAATTATCCCTAATTGGAATACATTTATCCAGTGTTTCTTTTCTTTAATATGTAATTTATGTTGGTCATCATTAAAAAAAATCTTGATGAAATCAAAATCGTGACAATATAATTGAAAAATCATGATATTCTATTTTTGCCATATCGCCCAGCTGTACTTCTAAGATTTAATACTTCTGTGTTTCACACATTGCAGCCTGATTTTAAAACAACAGCTATAACCAAATATAGAAAAATTAGCGCGAGCGGAAAAACACTGTTTTGTTTTCCCCTCACCGTGGTAATTGTGGGCTCTGCCTTGGTGATGTTAACATGCTCAGATACCGAGCGAGGAGCAACAGTATCCAGACCACCGTCCTCCACTCCTCGGGGAGAGGCCTTAGGAGTCTTGGTGGGTTCCTCTCCTACCCTTGGAGGCTCCTCCTTGGCTGGGAGGCTGTGCTGACTGCTGCCTGGCTGGCTCTTCTCCATGCAGACAGGGCTGGAAGGCACAGCGACTTTAGCACCACCCACTGCACCTTAAACAGGACAATAGAGCTTGTGGTTAGAAGATCAACAACTGACTCAACAGGCAACCCTAAATATCTTTTCAGGTTTTACAGAACAAAAGTTGTTTAGCTAGAAGCTTCAGAGAAGCTCTTTCTTTTCTCTCTCCGTCTGTTAAACACTTTCCAGTTTAATGATTTCCACATTGTCTTTCATGACAAACTTCTATACTTTTCTACAATCAAGCTTCCAGAGATCTCCGTTTTTTTTTCCCATTCAGTCCACATTCAGATTGGCTTTAAATAAGGAAACTGGAGAGAAACAGATGGATGAATACATCATATAGGATGGATGGTGGTATGGATAGAAGAAGGGATACTGGATAGTGAAATATGTAGATGGATGACTAGCCCCGTCACAATAACATATTTTGATGGATAACTGGACATGTGGAAAGAAGGAATGATCCTGTGGAAAATTAGACTGGGCATTAATTCTGGAAAAGCAGAGATTTTACCGACTTTTTCACACACGGAGAATAATTCAATCTCCAGACAACACAGAAGACTGTATGAGAAAAAAAAACAGTGACCTTAATGAGGAAAAAGTTCTCCAAATAGAAACCTGGCAGCAGACCTTGTGTGGCTGGGGCCTCCAGACCGCCCCAGCGCTGGCTGTGTCTCTTCTTCAGGGTGATGTCCAGGCGAGACGGGGTGAAGGAGTAGCTGCACTGGTCAGGCTGGATCAGGTTCCTGAAAAACAGGACGTCATGACACATGGAGGTCAGATCAGAAGACAAAATATGAAAAAAATTGACCAGTTCATTCAATTCTATTAACTGAAAATAAGAGCAGCGGAGCAGTTACCTGAGTTTAACTTGCCACTTGAAGACTGTGTTTGGACTACAGCCTGAATGAAGCCGAAGGAAGTTTGTGTCACTGTCAAAGAACATGCGGCCAGTCACTGAATCTGATCGGAAGCAATTACAGCCTTTGTTTTCTAGCACAATAATTCAAGTAAGCTACCTTGTCTGGAAGATGAGGGTGAAGTCCTGCTCTCTGAAGATGACCCTGGCTGTATCCCGGCAGATTTCTTTTATGTAAACATTAACCACCATCAGGTCCGTGCCCTTCTCGTACGAGTCGTTTTTCACCAACTTCAGGTTTACCATCGGCTCTGGCGCTGCAGGGGAGAGAAAGTGATCCACAGCTGCTTTATGGACAACATGCTTAGGTAAAAATATACTGCGCAACCCCGCTGTTCCATTCATCTGTAAGGAATTTGTTTGCAGACTTTTCTCTATAGCAGTGTCTCCCAGCCTTGGTCCTCAAGGCAAACTTCCTTGCATGTTTTAGATAGTCCCCTGCTTCATCACATCAGCTTCAGATGATTCCGGTTCAGTAAAACCCTGCAAATTGGCAATCAATTGGAGTCAGGTGTTCTGAAGCAGAGAAGACATCTAAAACATGCAGGGCAGTGTGCCTGAAGGAGCAGGGTGAAAACACCGCTCTGCACAGTAAATCATATAATGGCAACGATTATAAAAGATTAGTTTCCGGTGAGAGTTAGACTCCGCCAAGGTTACCCTTTGTCACCGATCCTGTTCATAACATTTATGGACAAGATTTCTAGGCGCAGAGGGGATCAGTTTTGGTGGCCTCAGGATTTAGGCCGTTTTCACATGTGTGGCCGTACCAGAAAACGGCCAGAGAAAATGCTAATTTTTTCTGTTCA
Organism: Apricaphanius iberus; assembly: GCA_028564705.1. Classification (NCBI taxonomy): domain Eukaryota; kingdom Metazoa; phylum Chordata; class Actinopteri; order Cyprinodontiformes; family Aphaniidae; genus Apricaphanius; species Apricaphanius iberus. Next base: position 231,643 of record JAPXFQ010000769.1, on the reverse strand, counting down.
CATGTCACGGATCTCTGCCCGTATTTGAATCCAGTGTTTTACTACAAATAAACAGCAGGTGGCGGTATACAAATAAGTCTGTAGTTCTCCAACAAACAAGGGAGTGAGAAGTACCGACGTCATAAAACGAGCGACAGCCTAGAATGTAAACAAACTGGTCTACTGGTCAGCTGCTACCTGAAGCCATCTACAGGGTGAGTGTTGTAGTAAACCCGCCGTTTTGTAACCTGCTGTGTTGCTGTGGGATGCTTGAATCGCGTTGTTTTGGTATTTGTATGGTCGCGAGGTGATTCTGTAATTTCGGCCGGCGGTGTCGTCATTTCCGCATGGAGCGCGTCTATTGTCTTGAGTACGGCCAGAGTACGGGTTGTGTTCACATGGTACGTGGCCGCTCGTACCTGGACTCGGATACGACCTCCAAGGCAGGTCTCTCTGGCCGTATCCTGGCACGGTACAGTCTGTGTTCACATGGTACGAAATAAGTGGATTTTGACCAAATACCGTACCAGAGTACGGACTCCCGTACCATGTGAAAGCGCCCTTAGACTCTGCTTTTCGCAGATGATGTGGTCCTGTTGGCTTCATCGGAACGTGATCAACAGCTTTCGCTCGAGCGGTTCGAAGCGAAGTGTGAAGCGGCAGGGATGAGGATCAGCACCTCCAAATAGGGTGCCTTCTTCGGGTCGGGGATGAGGTCCTTCCTCAAGTGGAGGAGTTTACGTATCTGCAGGTCTTGTTCACAAATGAGGGAAAAATGGAGCGGGAGATTGATGGAAGGATTGGTAAGGTGTCTGCAGTTATGAGGGCGCTGTACATTCTGTCGTGGTGGAGAGAGAGCTGAGCCGAAAGGCAAAGCTCTCGATTTACCGGTCGATCTACGTTCCTACCCTCATCTATGGTCACGAACTTTGGGTGGTGACCGAAAGAACCAGATCACGAATACAGACGGCTGAAATGAGTTTCTCCCGCAGGGTGGCTGGATTCTCCCTTAGAGATAGGGTGAGGAGCTCGGTGATCCGGAGGGGGCTCTAAGTAGAGCCGCTGCTCCTCCACATCGAGAGGAGCCAGTTGAGGTGGCTCGGGCATCTGGTCAGGATGCCTCCTGAACGCCTCACTGGTGAGGTGTTCCGGGCACGTCCCACCGCGAGGAGGCCCAGAGGAAGACCCAGGACTCGCTGGAGGGACTATGTCTCACGGCTTGCCTGGGAGCGGCTGGGGATTCCCCCTGAGGAGCTGGCCCAAGTGGCCGGGGAGAGGGAAGTCTGGGTCTCTCTGCTTAAGCTTACTGACCCCGCGACCCGACCCCGGATAAGCGGAAGAAGATGGATGGATGGATTATAAAAGAGAATAAGCAAAGACAACAAACACAGCTAGGTGTCACTCATTCTGCATCCATAACTGACCTTCCTGTTGCATCATCTCCAGAGTGGGCTCCTCCTTCGACTGGTCCCGTTTCTCCTCTCCATCACATTTGCCTAACTTCAGAGTTAGGCCTGCTGATTGGGTCTTTTTGGTGGCCACACTGGCAGCCAGTACTGGTAGAGGTTCTGGTATCCCATGCTCCTGGGACATTAAAATGTCCCGCTGTGATTCATGGTCAACCGGTTTTCCCTCCTGCTCAGAGTCCGTTCCGTCTTTCAGCTTCAGGAGGGAGGAGTTCAAGTTCTTGTTGGAGCCAACTGGGTTCAGGCAGGGACTGGTGATATCAGGAGCTGCTAGCTGGTCGTCAGTCACAGTGACTGTTGCTTCAGACACATCTGATGGCCGGCCTGTCACCTGAAAACAAAAAGAAATTTAATGAAACATATCATAGAGGGGTGTTCACTCCCAAGAGCTCAGGAGGCAACAAAGATGACCTGAAAATCTATACTCAGTGGATGCAGGCAACCTTATTCCAATTTAAACCAAAGCTGGGAATAACATGATATCAGCATGTCCAGGAGTCTATATCCAGGTTACAGTGATCCAAAGAGATCTGTTTTCGCCTTAATAAAAAGCAATTGTTCCTTTTAATTAAAGTGAAAAAGATCAAAGCAACACAAGGCTTTCAAAGTCTGAACATAAAAATATTAAATATTAATCAGATATTATAATATAATATTAATTGGATATTTCAGGCTTTTCCTTGAATAGATTATTTCTCCGGCCTACAATTTCAAATCACAACCAATGCACCGACATGTCCTTTCAATTATCACAACTCTGTAAATACATTCTGATTGATCACCATCATAATTAGCACATATCTATTTGATGACATCTGTATTTTGAGGTGTGGATGTTATAACGTTATCAGGAGTAGAAGTCGATCTAAATTTGATATATATATCTGTAGTACACCACTGCACAGACTGTAACCTGGTCATTAAAATGCTGAAATACACCAATAAAAAAAAAAAAGGTTGGCTAAAATGAACAACTATAGATACAACTGTATATTTATGGACTGTATAAACAGTCCATAAACAGTCCTGGATTCTGATCCAGATTGAATGGGAAATTAATCCAGGGAACGCCTTGGGATTCCTCCTGAGAAGCTGGACCAATTGGCTGGGGAGAGCGAAGTCTGGGACTCTCTGTTTAGGCTAATGGCCCACAACACGACCCTGGATAGAATATTTTACTTTGTCAAGGTACAGCTAGAGCCTGAACTCAAGAGTTTGGCAGTACAAACACAAATGTATCTCTACTCGGTCAGCCTATTTTTGAGGTGAAAAAAAAAAAAAAAAAAATTCACACAGCTTTGATATTTTTCGCCTCACGAGGCCCTATGTGAGCTGTCTGCTGAGCCCAAATATTCAGGTGACGAATCAAAATGCTGTCTCTGCTCACATGATTCCGAGATGGCAGCCACTCTCCTTGCCTTATAAAAATAAATAAAACAGAGACCGAGATGGATTGCACTTCTAATCTTCCATCTTGGAATCATGTGAACGGAAACACGTTTTGATTGGAAAGATTAGGAGCTGTCTGCTGAGCAAACGGCCTCTAATGACCGTGTGCTCAGCAGATTGGGTTTGTGTTTGGCAGGTTTCAGCATCCTCTAGGTCTCACCTGAGCTCTGTCGGCAGCAGCCGCCTCCAGCGATCCCAGGTCCTGACTGTCTCTTTGCCTCTTTACTATGTTGTCATCATGTCTATATGATGGTGGGCTGTGCCCAGAGCTGGGGAGGGGAGGAGAGGTTTTACCATTTGCTGCAGTAGATCTGACAGAGAGAGAGACTGGATCCTCATTTGTTTTGGGCGGGCGCACAGCAACGCTTGTGGCACACTTTTCCTGAGATGGCTGATCGCCGTTTGGGGATGCCGTTGACATGTTGCTGATGTCCGAGCGATCTTCAGTACCCTTTCTCATCTCTGCAGAAATTGCACCAGCCTTGTCACTCGGTTTATTCTTGAAGCAACGTTTAAAAGTGCGCTCGGGCTTGCCGCCGCTTATCTGCTCGCTGTGTGCAGGTGATGAGGGAGGCCGCGGCTGGAGCTGTGGCTGTTCTGAAACAAATTTTGTTTTTTCTGAGTACTTCAAGGTAGATGGTTTTGCTTCTTGTCTGGTCTCAGGTCGGGCCACATCCTTTTCCTTCCTGTTTGACTGAAACAGTAAAATAGATATAAAGGCATTTCAACTTGTTTACAGTAGATATCAAGTGATGATCAAATAAATGCAAAGGATGACTGTCTTTTTCTGCTTATTGTTAATCTTAAGTGGCTTTTTGGGCTCTTAACTGAAAGCCACCAAGTTCACTAAAGAGTTTTGGTTGCTTTGCAGGATACAACGATACCCCTTTTTTCAAACAGATACTATACAGAGTACTTGCCAATACAGAGTACCATTACTGATACTTTTACCATAAAAAAATTGAAATAAATTGGAACACAGGTTTTATTTTCTTCTCTGATTGTTACAAACAGATTAAAAAAACTAAAATTTCAAATGAAAAAGAAACAGAATTTCTGTGAAATTATTGCAGTTTTCACATTTTAAGTATCAGTTAATGTATCAGTTGATTGTAACCAATACCAATGCAGTACACAAGAGCGGTATCGGCCCTTATACTAGTATCAGTACATCCCTCCTTTGCAGTCCCACCCACACCTTCAGTATGACTACAATTACAATATATAATAATTTCTCAGTGCATCTAAAGTCTGAATACAGATACATTGTGAAAGAAAACAGTAAATAAGGTTCACCTTGAGAGAAGGCCAAATGTGAAAAGGAATCTTCTTGTGCATAATCAGGTGCAGAAATCCACCCTTTTCCTTGTACTGGGCTTTACTACATGAGGCCTCTATTTCCTCCTGCAACTGACAGCTCCACTGGCGTCCATCTGAACAACAGGATTATTATCAGAGACAAAGACCAAAATACAGTCAAAAGGAATATTTACAAACATTGGTTTGAATCCCATCGGTGGACACTAAAATAAATCTGTCATTCAGTTGTGGCCATTAATGTTTGAGTAATACTAACCTGGGAAGGACACATTGCAGTGTGTATCAGTAAAAGTGGTGTTTATGTCCTCTATCCTCTGTACACCATCTCCACAGCGCAGTCTGACTGTCACTTCATTGACGTTCTGCTTCCAGTCCACAAACACATCTAGAAAAAAACAAAAATAACTAAGAGCCTTCTACTTCCATCCTGATGCTGATAAGACCAATCACCATTTGGCATTCGAAAGATCAAAAAAACTGTAGAAACAATCTGATGCAAACTAATTTCATCATGACGCCGTAATGATTCATCTTGCAGGGGAAACCAGCTTTGAATGGAGCCCTGCTAATTTACAGCTGACCTTCAGAAGTCTTCCTATATGATCATGTGTGTCAGTGCAGAACACTTTTAGGACAGGTCAGCTTGAAATAGAAGTAAGTAAAGACCATTGTCACTGTCTCGCTCCATTTAGAAGCATTACATCCTACAAAGTTACACTTTAGTGGTTTTCTCAAATTTATTTATGGTTTAATACACAAAAACGTTTAAGCAATACACTGTATCCTGAGAGTATAAATAACGGAGTACATTTTATCCAATTTAATAAACCCATACAAAGCATGGACAAATATCTGTTGGATAAAGTTGTGTGGAAGACCGCACAGTCAACTCAATGTCACAACTGTTGTATAATCTTTGTAGTTTGATCATAAAGTTGGCATCAATCACATTAGGCCAAGTATTCCATATTCTTAATCTAGCCTCCTAGCAGGCTATTTTTAAGTTAGCAGATGGTAAATTAATTTATCATATTAGCTGTATATGAACAATCTGGTCTTCAATAACGTTTAATCAAAATCCATTAATATGATTTCCCTCTGGCTTTGAGATCTAAAGATCTGTGCCCAAAATTTCATTTTTCCTAATAAAATTCCAACTTAAAATTCCGTACATAGCCCACCATGGCACGATGCTGACCTTTCTGAAGGCTTGAAGATTTTAACTATTGCTGCCTCCAAAAATAATGCAGTTAGCTATAATGGCTTGTTCGAGTTAGCAACAGTAACTAAGGACGGCGGGTCTAGTTGGGGACTGAGCCAAAGGTCAATGAGCACGTCCACACTCTTAGTGAGGAGGGGCAGCACCGCAGCACCTCATGCTCCACATAACCAAAGAAGACTACGTATGTAAGCTGTTATCCAGTGATTATCAACAGGAAAGTTATCTAAACCAAAAAAAATAGGTGACTACAGAAGTTGCAGCATTTCATTTAATCTTACCTTTCTTGACCTCTGCAAGAACCCCATCGACTGCTGCACTGGCTGCTGCTGCAGCTCTCTTGGCCTCCCTGCTCTCCTGGTTGGCCTTGTCCTTTTGTTTCTTCTTACTGGTACTGCTGGTCTGTTCTGAACCGTTTTCTCTGCCCCCAACGCCTCCTCTTTGCTGAGCCCCACTGCGCCCTGGTGTCTCACTACCAGCCACTCTGTTGCCCCCACTGCTGGCCATCTTCAGGCACTTTGCGCAAACAGGCCGCCCGTCGCCAGAATCACTTCCGCTGCTGGGGTCTGGATCTGAGGTGTGCCTCTTCCTGCCTGGCCCGGCTATCTTGGCGATGATACTGGCCTGAACTCTCCCAGAACAGAATCAGGGTGCTGATCCAAGGATGGGAAACATGCAGCAGAAGACAAACGGGTATTTTTAAAGCAACATAATAAAATGTGGCTGTAAAGATGTATGCTATTTGCAAACTGTGGCAGGATTTAAAGTAAAAACAGCAGGTGACACTGGTAGTGTACAGTGAGTGACTGACCAACATGAAACTGATTGATTATGATTATTTTCTTTTTTACTTGTTCCTGGTACATATGAGTTTCCTGCCGGCTGTCTGGTAGAGTCTTAAACATATTCAAAGTCAAAGTCAAAGTCAGCTTTATTGTCAATTTCTTCACATGTTCCAGACATACAAAGAGATCGAAATTACGTTTCTCACTATCCCACGGTGAAGACAAGACATATTTTACTAATTTAAGTCCACAGACAACATAACATTCAAGTAAACAAAAAAGTAAGTAAATAAGTAAATATGAGGGCACATATAATAATGGAAAAATTTTGTTGAAATTGTGCATAGACAGTCATTAGTTCTGTTTGACCTGAGTAATAAAGAAAGTGGCATAGTGGTGCAAGTTATGTAAGAGCAGCAGAAGTGTTGTGTTTTCAGGACAACAACACCAAGTTGTAAAGTGTACAAGTGTGCAAGTGTTCAAGTGTGCAGGTGGAGTAGTGCAGACGGCCATTGTGGGTCCAATGTCCAGGATGTTATGTAGCTGAGGATGGAGGGGGGAGAGGAGGGAGAGAGTTCAGCATCCTTACAGCTTGGTGTATGAAGCTGTTGGTGAGTCTGGTAGTGCGGGAGTGCAGGCTTCTGTACCTCTTCCCAGAGGGCAGTAGATCAAACAGATTGTGAGTGGGGTGACTTGCATCACTCACAATTTTGGTCGCCTTGCGGGTGAGGTGGGTGGTGTAAATGTCCTTCAGGGAGGGGAGTGAAGCACCAATGATCCTTCCGGCTGTGTTCACTATGCTCTGCAGGGCTTTCCTGTTGTATTCAGTGCAGCTTCCGCCCCACACAGCGATACAGCTGGAGAGGATGCTCTCAATGGTGCCTCGGTAGAATGTGGTCATGATGGCTGGTGGAGCACTTGCTCGCCTGAGTTTCCGCAGGAAGTACAGGCGGCGCTGAGCTCTCTTCGCCAGTGATGCAGTGTTGGTGGTCCAGGAGAGGTCTTCACTGATGTACACCCCCAGGAATTTGGTGCTGCTCGCTCTCTCCACCACAGCACCGTCGATGGTCAGTGGCAGGTGTTGGGTGTGACCTCTCCGGAAGTCAACAACAACCTCTTTGGTCTTGCTGACGTTCAGCAGGAGGTTGTTGTCCCTGCACCACGTGGTCAGATGGTCGACCTCCAACCTGTATTGAGTCTCGTCGCCCTTGGTGATGAGACCCACCAGAGTTGTGTCGTCAGCAAATTTCACTATGTGATTGTTGCTGTAGGTTGCAGTGCAGTCATGCGTCAGCAGGGTGAAGAGCAGCGGACTGAGCACGCAGCCTTGGGGGGCCCCTGTGTTCAGTGTGATGCTGCTTGAGGTATTGTTGCCAACACGTACTACTTGGGGCCTCTGACAGAGGAAGTCCAGTAGCCAGTTGCAGAGGTAGGTACTGAGTCCCAGTTTGCCGAGTTTGCAGATGAGTTGTTGTGGTATTATGGTATTGAATGCAGAACTGAAGTCTATAAACAGCAATCTCACATATGAGTCTCTTTTTTCCAGGTGGGTGAGGGCTGGGTGGAGGGCAGAGCAGATTGCATCCTCTGTAGACCGCTTGGCTCGGTATGCAAACTGGAAGGGGTCCAGGGTGGGGGGGAGAGTGGCTTTGATATGTGACATGACAAGCCGCTCAAAGCACTTCATGATGATGGGTGTCAGTGCCACAGGGCGGTAGTCATTGAAGCAGGATGGAGCAGTTTTCTTCGGCACAGGTATGATGGTGGCAGCTTTGAAACATGATGGGACGATGGTTTGCTTCAGGGAAGTGTTAAAGATGTCTGTGAAGACATCCTTAAGCTCCCCTGCGCAGTCCTTCAGCGCACGACCTGGGATGTTGTCTGGACCTGTTGCCTTACGGGTGTTGATAGCAGCAAGTGTCCTCTTCACGCTGTCGGCAGAGAGGCACAGGGGCTGCTCATGTAGAGGGGGATGGGTCTTCTGTGGGCAGGTGCTGTTTTGTGCTTCAAAGCGAGCAAAGAAGCGGTTCAGGTTGTTGAGCAGAGGGATGTTGCTCTCACAGCTCTGTGGCGCGGGCTTGTAGTCCGTGAGGGCCTGAATGCCCTGCCATAGGCTTTGTGAGTTCCTGCTGTCTTTGAAGTGGGTGGTTATCTTGTGAGTGTATTCCTTTTTTGCTTCCTTGATGCCACGGGACAGGTTGGCTCTCGCTGTTTTCATGCCAGCTTCATCCCCAGCTCTGTAGGCTTTATCTCTGGCCCTCAGCAGCCTGAGGACATCCCCTGTCAGCCATGGCTTCCAATTTGCCCGAGTGATGATGTCTTTTGTGTGGGTCACATCATCGATGCACTTGGTGATGTAAGAGGTTACAGTGTCTGTATACTCCTCTATGTCTGTCCGGTTGTTGTAGGTGGCTGCCTGCTTAAACATTTCCCAGTCTGTTGTGTCAAAGCAGTCTTGAAGAGCATCGGAGGCTCCCTCAGGCCACACTTTTACCTGCTTACGAACCGGTTTGTTCGCTTTTACCCTTTGTCTGTATGCGGGCATTAGCATAACAGTGATATGGTCTGAAAGTCATGGAGTAAGCATGGAGCATGGAGTAAGCCAGTCCCCACAGTGGAGTCTTTCAGGTTCCTAGGATCCACCATCACACGGGACCTGAAGTGGACCTCACACATCAACATAATTAGGAAAAAGGCCCAGCAAAGGCTGTACTTTCTGCGTCAGCTCAGGAAGTTCAACCTGCCCCAGGAGCTGCTGATCATCTTCTACACAGCAATAGTCCAGTCTGTCCTGACCTCATCCATCTCTGTCTGGTTCAACCGCCACCAGGCAAGACCAAGGACATACTGCTGAGAAACAGTCAGGACTGCAAAGGATCATAAGGAACCGATCGTTCCCTCCATTCTGCCTATTCCGGGCCAGGTCAGGAAGCGGGCAAAAAAAATCACCACTGACCCCTCACAGAATGCACCCTGGCCACAATCTGTTTAGCTCCTCCCCTCAAGGTCGGCGTTCCAGAGCTTTGTAAACGCCAAAACCACCCGACACAAAAACATTTTTTTCCCTCCAGGCTGTCGCTCTGACGAACACTGTCTAGGTCACAGTGGGGGTAGTGCACTCACAATAACAATAAACTATAACTCTGCACTTCTGTACATACTCACTGTAAAATAACCCCAGCTTGGTGTATATATTATCCTTTATTATTTACGATCTGATATTTATTTGTATTTTTACTTATTTTTGTTCATATTTTTATTTTTTTTTATTTTTTATTTTTTATTTCACTTATTCAATTCTGTACTGGAGGAAAAAGTTTGCCGGAGTCAAATTCCTTGTATGTGACATACTTGGCCAATAAACTGATTCTGATTCTGATTCTGATTCTGAAGTCCAATGTGGGGGAGGGGGGTGGCTTTGTATGCTCCTTTGTGTGTAGTGTAGACCAGGTCCAGGATGTTATCTCCTCTTGTTGGAAAATCAACATGCTGGTGTAGCTTTGGAAGTACAGTGTTTAGATCAGCATGGTTAAAATCTCCAGTGAAGATGGTGAAACCGTCTGGGTGTGCCGTCTGTTGTTCACTGACAGCCTGGTACAGTTCACTAAGAGCCGCGTTCTTATCGCTGTTGTTGTTGGTAGGCGGGATGTATACTGCGACTAGCAGAATCGCAGTAATTTCCCTTGGCAAGTAAAAAGGACGGCACTTTATGATCATAAACTCTGCCAGTGGTGAGCAGTGTTTGCATACTACTACAGTGTCCCGGCACCATTCGTCACGGATGTAAACACAGATTCCTCCTCCTCGTGATTTACCTCCCTTTACAATGGCCCTGTCTGCTCGATAGCATGCTAGCTGCTCCAGTTGTACAGCAGAGTCCGGAATGTTGTAATTTAACCAAGTCTCAGTGAAGACGAGCACACAGCAGTTACTTACTGTCCGGTTCGTTGATCTCAGCAGTCGTATGTGATCCATTTTGTTGTCCAGTGATCGTACATTTGCCAGGAGAATGGATGGTATGGCTGGGCGAGTTGGGCTGGCCGCTAGCCTGACCCGGACGCCTCCGCGCTTGCCCCTCTTCTGCTTCCTCGCACACCGCTTCCGATGCTTTCTTTCCGGGGGAGAAGTAGCAGGCGAGTCCGGTGTTGTTGCAGGCCGGAGTAGTCCGAGTTCCTTTAGCGTCTCTGTTGCAAAGTCCAGAACGCTGCAAAACTTGCTTTTGCAGATGTCAATTAAAAACTGCCTGCTGTACTTGTAGTACGACGTAGTAAGACGAGACGAACACGTAAAACTTTCGGACAAACACTTTTTAAACGAACAAGACACCGTACGGTTGGGACAGAGAGAGGTCGCTGCGTGTGTACGCGCCGCCATCTTGATCTTGATTAATGCCTTAAAGGTGGAGAGTGTTAATAGAAATGGAAGAAGTGTAGCTGGGAGAAATGTGGAAAACTCACATTAATGCCAATTAGCTGAAGCTCAGTTAAGATTAATGGAGAGTGGACTAACATCAACTTTAAACAGACTGTCCACTGATTTTAGGTATGGACTTTAACTAGGCCATGACTTCTCACATAGGAGGGCATAGATGGCAAGGGATGTGCAGAATTTAACAGACAAAATGGAATATACAATTAAACGCTGCTCCTGAAGCGTTTTGGCGGCTGCATCTAAGGGTTCCCTGTTACCTGGTTAGGCAGTGGGCCCTCCTCTCCAAAAAGACGGAATAAGCCAACCAGCCATGGCGAAAAACAACTCACAGAAATACTGACGTCCTCCAAAACATAAAAACTAAATACCTCAGCCTAGCGCAAATGTCAGGGCTAATGTTCATCAATCAGAAGAAAAATTTTTCTATAAGTTCTGTCTGAGCATGGAGTAAAAGGTCTAGAGCAACATGAGAGCTAAACACAAAAACAGTGACATGTCATCTATTTTAGTGGAGTCTGGGAAAGAGTTGGCAAATGAAAAAATTAAAAAAGACAAAGGTCCCAATCATTATGGAAGTGCATGAGGATTTCCGTTTTCCAAATCTTTTATGGGAAATGTTTTGGTGCCAAGTTAAAGCATTTTTAAAAAGGAGATTTTATTTTATAAAACGTGAAAAGATTTTTTTTTTTTTGGCTCATAAAAATTGGGTTCTTTTAAAAAGAACATGACTACAATGTTAAATGACTACAGACCAGTTGCCCTAACATCTGTGGTCATGAAATCCTTTGAGCGTCTGGTACTGACCCACCTGAAGGACATCACAGATCCCCTGCTAGACCCCCTGCAGTTCGCCTACAGATCAAACAGGTCAGTGGATGATGCCGTCAACATGGCTCTACACTACATCCTGCACCATCTAGACTCTGCAGGTACCTACGCTCGGGTCCTGTTTGTGGACTTCAGCTCTGCGTTTAACACCATTGTCCCAGAGCTCCTCCCCCAAAAACTGTCCCAGCTCACCGTGCCTCCATCCACCTGTCAGTGGATTACCAGTTTCCTGACTGACAGGAGGCAGCAGGTGAAACTGGGTAAGTTCACATCCAGCTCCCGTTCCCTCAGCATCGGCGCCCCCCAGGGATGTGTTCTCCCCCCACTGCTCTTCTCCCTTTACTCCACTGACTGCACGTCGAGGGACCCTTCTGTGAAACTCCTGAAGTTTGCAGATGACACCACCGTCATTGGACTCATCCGCGACGGCGACGAGTCTGTGTACAGAAAGGAAGTGGAACAGCTGGTTCTCTGGTGCAGTCAGAACTACCTGGAGCTAAACCCGCTCAAAACTGTGGAGATGACAGTGGACTTCAGGAAGAGACCACCATCAACATCTCCTCTCATGATCCTCAACAAGCCAGTCCCCACAGTGGAGTCTTTCAGGTTCCTAGGATCCACCATCACACGGGACCTGAAGTGGACCTCACACATCAACATAATAAGGAAGAAGGCCCAGCAAAGGCTGTACTTTCTGCGTCAGCTCAGGAATTTCAACCTGCCCCAGGAGCTGCTGATCATCTTCTACACAGCAATAGTCCAGTCTGTCCTGACCTCATCCATCTCTGTCTGGTTCGGATCCGTCACCAGGCAAGACAAGGACAGACTGCAGAGAACAGTCAGGACTGCAGAGAGGATCATAGGAACCGATCTTCCCTCCATTCAGGACCTATTCCGGGCCAGGGTCAGGAAGCGGGCCAGGAAAATCACCTCTGACCCCTCACACCCTGGCCACAATCTGTTTAGGCTCCTCCCCTCAGGTCGGCGTTACAGAGCGTTGTACGCCAAAACCACCCGACACAAAAACAGTTTTTTCCCCCAGGCTGTCGCTCTGACGAACTCTGTCTAGTCACAGTGTGTGAGTGCACTCACATAACAATAAACTATAACTCTGCACTTCTGTACATACTCACTGTAAAATAACCCCGGCTTGGTGTATATATTATCCTTTATTATTTACGATCTGATATTTATTTGTATTTTTACTTATTTTTGTTCTTATTTTTCTTTTTTTTCTTTTTTTATTTCACTTATTCAAGTTCTGTACTGGAGAAAAAAGTTTGCCGGAGTCAAATTCCTTGTATGTGACATACTTGGCCAATAAACTGATTCTGATTCTGATTCAAACATATCGATATATTTTTTATACGATATATCGCCCAGCCCTGGCTTTATTTGCTAGATAAAGCTAGACAACGTTGACATCGGGTGCATCAGGGCCCTTTCATCAGATGCATTCTGATTTTGGGGAGTTTAACCAGTTGCTCCAGGGGCTGCTTATGGATGAGGTTCGCTTTAATCGCTACTTCAGTCTGTCCCGCGCCCAATTTTACGACCTCCTAGGCCGCATCGGAACTCAAATCTCCTACCAGGACACCAACTACAGGTGCTCTATTCCTGAGGAGTGCCTTTCCATCCGTCTTCGGTAAGTGTTAGTTCTGATTTTTGAAATCTGCGTTTGTTGAAAATGTTTTCACTAGTCCCGCGGTTCATTCAAGATACGTGTATAGTGACATCTCTACAGTGAGACGCTCTGACTGGTTGACGCATTGCGACAAGTCCTTCAAAAATTAAACTAGCTGAACTTTTGCGTTGCTTGCGTTTGCTACGTTGGCGTTTGCAACGCAATTAACGCTTGAAAAGTTGATTGAGCCAACGCACAAAGCGCACCGCAGAGACTCTGACAGACCTGTAATGTTGCCGCAACTGACGCTGACGTTTGGGGCGGTGTGAATGCACCATAAGCAAATTAGTACCTGGTAACCACAGAAGGTGAAACTACTATGCAACTAACAAACCATATATTACTGCTTTGGATCTAAAAAAACAATAATAACAAAATACAGCAAAGGTTTTAGATATAAGCCAGATTGCTAAAATTAGTCGACTTAGATTTAAACTGGAAATTAGTCCCCAAACTAGATGTGGCCGGCTTTTACCGCGCTGTATTCTGGGAATATTTTGACTGAGGGAAGGCATGAAGGCACCTCTGATGTATCCTTGATCAGTTAGCTAAATGGCAGACAAACGGAGGACAGATTCCTCTGTAGCAAGTTAACATTGGAACACGCCTTGGCGGTCCCTAATGACGTATCTCCTAGACAATGGGGGCTGGACCAAGGCATCAAGGTGACGTTCCGTTGCTAGTGCGGTGGGGCAGGGTTCCTCCTTCAAAGCCGAGAACCGGCGTTAAAAACACCAGAGTTGGATCCTGGGATCAGCAAGGTACAGAAAGCAACAGAAATAATCCAGATCGCTTCAAGAAGGAGATTGATTGTGACAGACAAGACTTCAGCCAACACACCCGACCGCCTCGTCTGCCACGCTTGCGTTTTCGGGAGGGAAGGACTCCACGCTCTGAACAGTTGAGACGAAATATCCGATAACAAAGGTGACAGGGATTTCCATCACTGGTATTTAACATAGTTGAATTTATAATGAAGATCAATAAACATCTGATGACAATACACCAGTAGAGACTCTGACTTTGTGATATTCGAGAACAAAAACACAAAAAGTCCTAGAGAGTTACCATCCTGCAGCTTTTAGAAGGATCCCTTCTCCAACACACCTGAGTTAAAAGAATGCTGGATGACTGGTGAGGGATTTCAACTATTTGATTCAGGTGTGTCTGAACAGGGAGACATCCAAGAGTTGCAGGATGGTAGCTCTCAAAGCCTGGACTTGGGCGCCCATGAAATAGATGTTTTTCATGTCGGCCATTAATTCTTTTTTGCTACTCATTCATAAGGTAGTGATGGAGCCAGACGAACTATGACTCCACCTCCACCTCTACTAAAAGCCCAATTTTATAGGGGGCACAATTTATAGTCGTCTTGTCAAAAATTGCTGACACCTGAGCACAGAATCCTTGCAGCTCATGCAGAGCCATCATGCTTGTATTTTTTTTTACAAACACATTTCTTCTTTTTTTTTTAAACAAACCTAAGGCATTTATATAACTCCTTGATGTTTACTTATCAAAATACACAGAAGATATTAATGATGTGACATCTGAAGGCAAGTGGTTGTACTGGATTTTATTAAAGCAATTAGAATAAAAGCGGCTGAATACAAACATAAACCCCCATAGCTAGATTAAAGAAGGAAAAAAACAGTACTTTTTCAGTTTTAAAATGATGAAATCCTCCTTTGTCGTATTGCATGAAATAAATAGTGGATGTGAAATGACCAGAGGTCAAGGGGTGTCAATACTCATGCCAGGATTATTCTGTCTGTAGTTTTGGCTTTAAATCCTAGAGACTCTCACCCACTTTATCAGTTTCAAACTGTTTAATTACTATTTGAATCAATGCCAGTACTGAATACATCCCGTGCTTGGTTTGAAATACCAATCATATGGATTAACAAATTTGATGTAATCTGTTTTTTAATATAATACACAGGAAAACGTTATTTTCTGTTTCATGTATATAAAGCTGAGGGGAATTAGTAAAACGCTGCTTCCTATACAGAAAAAAATGCTTTAAGCCGACTAGTAACAGGTTTCAAATGACAATGCTGCAGGGGAACACGGCCATTACAAAAGAGCCTAGCCTCTTTTCCTTGCCATAGCAAAGTAAACAAATAAATAAAATGCAGCAAGTACCGTATAATAAAAAAGTGAATAATAAACAGACCAACCTAAATTGAACAGGCCGTTTATTACACATTTTATCAGATATGTACCAAAGACGCAGATGGCTTTATTAGACTACTCGCCCAAAGCACTGGCAGCTGAGTAGCTGGTGAGCTAGCCCAATGAAAAATAATGGAAAACAAATAAAAAAAATAAAATAATGGCTTTTAATGTTCACAAATCTCTATCAGAACCTGACATTCACCAGCTACTACTAATTTTAATGATTAGCCTTTATTAAAATGTACCTGTGTAAACAAAGTATTTACCGGTGCGCTAGCCTTCCGTTTTCGATATTTCTATTGTGAAGACAGTACTGATTTGTAATTTTGGCTTGTTTTCTGTTTCAAGTCCTTGTCAACAGGCACTCTCTACAGTTTAGCGGCGAGGTCGTTGAACCTGGTAGCGGCGCAGAGAGCAGGACAGTATAGACGGCTAATGTCATTAGCGACATGCTAACTGGAACCGAAACGAAAGGTACATGCTAGTAGAAATTCAATAAACGGTACCTGACATGAAGTGACAACAACTGTCCTGGTATTTTAAAGAACTGCGTCTTTTATAAACAACGAAATTGGAGGCCTACGTACCTTTAACGTGCTTTTACGTGCTTGTTATTCCTGCCGGAAAACACAATAGCAGACGACTCCTTAGCGGACTTTCCCAGGCTGCTGCTAAGCTCCTCCACGGCCTCGGGCTGCTGCGCTGTTTTTACCCCGGACTCCAAACCCCCGCAGTTTACGGTGTTTCTAGAATGTTCTACATTTAACCAGGACCCATTTCTGCCATACTAACAGTTTATTTCTCAATAATAAAGCAGAACACACTGTTTTGAATGTGAGTTTAGCCCGTTGATGTCATTGGCTTCTGCGGAAAGACCTAATTTTTAGGAAACAAAATACACAGCTGACCAACCAGACCTAAAAAAACTGATGGTCTGCGCTACTTCCTGAATGCCACGCACACGTGATCTCTCTCTCTCTCTCTCTCTCGATCTCTCTCTCATATTACTTTACAGGTATCAAAAGTAATTTATTTAAACTCTTACAAGGATAAACTATAGATATCCATTCCATCTAAAGCGAGATCTTTTACGCCCTTATTTGTGATAGTTTAGCTGATTATGGTTTACAGCTTATGAAAATCCCAAATTCAAAAATATAAGAAAATTAGAATGTTGTTTAAGTGTTAAATATTTTAGGCTCAATGTGTCACACTCTAATCAGATGATTAATCCAAAACACCTGCAAAGGGTTCCTGAGCCTTTACATGGTCTTTCAGTCTTATTCAGTAGGAATCACAATCATGGGGAAGAGACTGCTGACCTAATGGTTGTGCAGAAAGCCATATTGACAAAATTCAAAAGGAGGAAAGCATATTAAGGTAATTGCAAAAGAGGTTGGATCATCCTAAAGTGCTGTATCAAAGCATGTTCATAGAAAGTTATAAGGAAGGGAAAAGTGTGGAAGAAAAAGGTGCACAAGCAACTGGGATGAATAATTGTTAGGAAAGGGCCATGTAAAGTGTTGGAGAAGTGGACTGAGGCTGGAGTTAGTATATAAAGAGATCCTGGACATGTTGTATTCCTCTTCTCAAACCACCACAGGTCTGTTGCACAGTGGTCCAAAGTCCCCTCTTCTGATAAGAGTAAATGTTGCATCCCATTTGGAAACCAAGGTTCCAGCGTATGGAGGAAGAATGACCAGAGTCAACACAGCAATCTAACCAGGACATTTTGGAGCACGCTGTGCTTCCTTTTGCAGACCAACTCTATGAAGATGCTGACTTCATTTACCAGCAGGACTAGGCTCCTGTCCACCATTGCCAAAAGTACCAAAACCTGGTTCAATGACCGTGGGATTCCTGCGCTTGATTGGCCAGCAAGCTGATCTGAACCCCATAGAGAATCTATGGGTCACTGCCAAGAGAAATAGAGACATGAGACCAAACGATGCATAAGAGCTGAAAAACCTATTGAAGCATTCCGGTCTTCCGTAAAACCTCAGCAGTGGCACAGGCTGATGGTATCCAGGCTACCCTGTATTGAGGCAGGAACTGATGCAAAAAGGGCCCAAACCAAGTACTAAGTATATATTTATATTATACTTTTCAGAGGGTAAATATTTCTCTATTTAAAATACTTGTTTTTTTGATTTTATGCAATATAAAAATTTTCTGTGATTTTAAATTTGGGGTTTTCATAAGATGTAAGCCACAATGATCAAAATAAGACTTAAGACTTAAAATATCTCACTTTGCATGAAATTAGTCTATATCATACTGGTTTTCCCTTTTAGGTTGAATTACTGAAATAAAAAAGATTTTAAGTCTTTGCATTTTACCTGTAAGTGTTCAGAGGCATTCCAGGAGAATTTAAACTGTTACCTAGTAAAGATATACACCTACGTTTCTAAATGGTATATACAAAGCATTGACTAAGTCACTATATCTGTTTTCATGACAAAGTATAATTGACTGAAACTTATTTTCTTCTTTTATCCTAAAAATACATGTCAAAGAGGCTGTAAAAAAATAAAACATCCAGGTAAAACCAAGAAACACATGAAAGTGACAGGACAGAAAACGTTATAGGAAAATTCATGGGATGGATAGAAATTAAAACTGATTGTGACCAAACTTTCAATGTCTAAATGCGCACCTGATCTGCCACCTAAAATCCCAACCAAAAGTTCAAGGGCTTGGGAAGAGAACTGTGCATATAAATAAATATGTGCCTATTCAACTTGTAGCTAACCTACAGACCTGTCCAGATTGGGAGTGGACTCAGGACGAATATATAGTCACATGAACAGGCAAGCTGACTCATATACTAGTTCCATTTGGGCATTAGCTATTTTTAGAAAATAGCTTCGTCCCATTTGCAGCTGGCCAATAGGTTCTACATTATCCTCTGATTTATTAAAATAAGTTGTAGTAAATAGTAATGGTAGTAAATCTGTAACATCTTTATTACAATACTGGACACCTTCAAGGAAAGCTACTCAAAATATTTCCAGATATTTTCTTGGTTGTTAATATGAGCTCACATGCTACATAGACCCTCGTTCTGGCTGTCCTTTCATCCTGTTCTCTGGTCTCTCGTTACTACCAGAAATAAGGTTTAATCACTGACATCCATAAAAAACAAAAAGCAGATTCAGCTGAAGGTCAAATCCAGTCAACTCGAAGCAGAGAGGTAGGATGTTGCCACCTTGAGGACTATAAATGGAATCATACGTTAGACCAACAAAAACCATGATCAATAGACAAGATAGTCATGCATGCAGGATTTTTTTATAAAGACAGAAAAATATGAATTGATTTCATATTTATCTTTATTCAGAAAACTGTGAAACTTAACAAGGTTCCTTTTGGTATTTTCAGTTCCAATGACCAGTCATTGTTACTCAGCTGAAATATGTAAAAAAAGAAAAGATTTTTTTCATTCGTAACATTTTGCAGAACACAAGCTGTCATGCACAATGTCAATGTACTGACAGCATAAGGCACTATTAAAAAACAGTATTTAATTACTGATGCCTTTCTCAAGCGATCATTGGGTGAGGTGCGCTCCACCGTGTATAGGTACCAGTACTTCACAATGCAACAAAGAACAACTAGGAGAGACTAATAAGGCCAATAACCAAGTCATGTTTTTGGAGGGAGGAAGGAGTACCTGCATACAACTCACACATTCACGGAGAGAACAGGCAAACTCCATCTAGAAAGACCGCAAGGGACTTGAACTTCAACTTTGGATATTAGTAGATATTTAGAGAGGAAATAGTTAAGAAAGAAAATCTCTTAACAAACCCTCAGGTGGCACGACGGTTTTCTGGAGGACTGTGGCCTCGGATGGACATGAAAAATGATTGATTTTATGTCGGGTGTACCATCTTTGTCTTGGTTCGGTCAAATATTATAGGTCATCATCCCCTCGGGTTCTTATTGAAATTTCTTCAATTATTTCAGTTGAGTTCATGATGCCATTCACCCTAACTTTCTCAGGGAGTAGGAGAAGCAGACCCTCAGCATTGCAGCTATTTGAAGAAAATATTCGCTCTGGAAACTGTTGTGATAGTTTCTCCAAGATTCCCCTCTTAGCTGCTGTTCTATCATGAGCTCTGGATGTAGGTCTTGTACCTCTCTTACCATTCTGCTCAATATGTGAGTTGCCAAGATTCATGAGTCCATTTCCAGAAACAGAAAATTCTGGATTGTTAATTTAAAATTCCTGGAAACTGTGATGTTAAATAGTACTAAGTAAAACACATCTTCAGTTTTATTTATTTTAATGTAGCTGGTAGGAAAACCTATAATTATGATAAAAATGTAGTTTCTTTTATATGGGAAATACTGAAAAAATCCAAACTAAAAGTCCTCAAATCAAAGGTTTAATATTTCTCCTTTTTCTGTTCCAAATGATGTTGAATTTATTTCAGGGCTTGTAGCTGCCACGAAGTGCTTTGTCCTGTTTGAGTTGATCTGCTTGAAAAGCGACACAAGTGGTTTTAAAAACTTCCATACATACATTCAAAGTTGTGCGGCAAAATAAAAGCAACAATAATATGCAGAAACTAAATGTGAGTGAAAACATTTCATTCAATAACAATTTTTTTCATGCTTAGCTGTTACTATGGTTTTTTATGTTACTAAGAAATAAACACGTGAAGAAAAAAGCGGGAAAACAAAACACTGATTAGGTGCACCGTATGAGAAACTAGCAGACAGTGCCAGAGTCTAGTGTGGTGTTTCTATACCTCAGGGGAAAAATGGAATAATAGTAACAGATATCTTGTGGACTTAAAAGAGCTGATTTACTGGCATGTGTTATAGATTTGGATCTGTTTGTTTATGTCATTGAGGATGCTCCTCATCTTGTCCTCCAAACCGTCCAGCTGCTGAACTTTCCCCTCCAGCTTTCTTTGGTTCTCCTCATAGTTTTTCTCAAGCTCTGCACAAAGAAGAAAGGAAATAACGTGACATCAAATAGTAGCTTTGGGTGACTACATATTCCGAGTTCAGGATCCATTTTCTTCCCAAACACATGAAAAACACATGATCCTACTGCTAAGCAGTACCTGCCAGTCTCTTTAGCTTATTCTGAGCATCGTTGAGTAACGCCTTCGCTTCCTCTCGGAGACTCTCTGCCTTTTTCTTGGCTTCCCGCACAGTTTTGGCCTTGGTGTCGACTCGCTGCTGTAGCTCATTGAATTTATCCGTCAGGGGCCCGTCTAGAGTCTGAGGATGAAGTAGATGATTTTTCGTTCTCTCATACATTATAAGTGTGTGTATTTAATGATGCTAGGAGTTTGCCGTTAAACACAGACCTGCTTGGCTTCATTTGCCTTGTCTCTAGCCATAGTGGCTGTCTCCTCAGCTCGGGCGGCCGCCATGCTGTTTTTGGCTCGTTTGGTCTTCAGCATGTTGATCTCCTGCTCGAGTGTGCCGAGGCGAACCATTGCATCATCCAGGTTCTCCTCACTGTTGGATGTTTCTGACTCGATCTGCATAGAGTAATAGTCAACTGATTTTAACCCAATGACTAAGCAATGAAACTCACTTCAAATCACTAACAATATTCTTTGTGACCAATAGGAAGGGGTAGACGCATGACTTTGACTGATGAGCTCTAGTCAATGGTCAGGCTAGACCTAAATTACGGTCCTTCCAGGATTTGCAGCACTTTTTTGAGGTTGTTTGAGCCTGAAATGCCTGATGTTGCTGGGGCTTTTTTGAAAAGTTGATATAAAAGTTTGAATGTTTTTGTTTGTGATTTTATTTTGTTTTTTGCCAAAGCACTTGAAAATTGTTTCAAAATAATCCATTAAAATGTTATATTCTGAAATTCCAACATCCGCACTAGAAGAACACAACCATCTAGAAAAAACGTTGAATTGTACCTTGTTGGTTAAACAAAAAGAAAAAGAAAAGAAGAATAACAATTCCAGGTTAATAGAACTTTGGAATACAAAAACAATAAAAGCGTTGTTTTTTTCTGAGCCTTTGATAAATAATTCAGTAAATATGGTGTAAAATTGTGTCATTAAATTTGAGCTGACACAAAAATAAAGGTAATTCTGTCCTCTAAAATTTGACTACAAAAAATAAATACATTTGCAAACAAAAGTTTGAGTTCACAAATGCTAACATTGAACAATTGTCTAAAATCAAGTTTGGAGTTGGGTTTCTTTTGAGTACGTAATCCATATACAAAATGAAATGATACAGGAATAATTAATAAAGAATAAAAATATCAAAAAAACACTGTAAACTGATTAAGGCTCAGTGTATTTTTGTTGTCTGTCACTTTGAACAACGGTGTAAAAAAAAAATCCTGTCATAATCTATTTATATTTATATTTATAGCATACCCATCATTTTTTAGATAATGAAACAATAGTATTTATTTTCAATCATTTGAATTTTTGCATACATACAACTTTTTTTCAGCAGTGACAAAATTCCCTGATTATAGGCCCAGTAACTGTACTTAAAAGAAAAATCAAACAATTGCACTTAAAATATGAAAAGTTCACCTGTTGTTTTGCGGCAGAAAAATATTTGTCATATGATAATTTCCATTTGTGTTGGACTGCAATACTGTAAGAGGTACAAAACTGTTTACCTCCATTTTCATGGAGAAAATAAGGGAAATGTAGCCTAAAACATGTTCCTTGGCGGTGATTTTTGTTGGCAAATGCAACATGTTTCATTTTCACTCCCTCTCACATAAGAACCAGGGATTGTACCTGATATGTAAAGGCGTCATATATAACATGATGAGAATGAGAGTCACAATTGGTTAAAGATGCGTTAAAGTTGCGATAATTGGATAAATTGCAAGATGTGCAGAATTTGTGAAAATCGGCTGAATTTGCTTTAATAGTTGTGATAGCAATATTGCGAAATCTTAGAGGGACTGAAATGACATACAACAGCTGTTGGCTCAGTTAAAGAGGACCATGAAACTCTGAATCATCTAGAAAATTTTTAGAGTGAGGAATGGTCAGAATTATCTCTCTCTGTATACTCCAACCTTGTAAAATGTCCTATCGGTTGAAGCGGGTTGTATAAATTATTACAAGCAGGGATGCCAATAATGATTCTATTGGTGATTTTGTCAAAAAAAAGATCCTCAAATTTAATATGATTAAATCTACTCAATTTAAAGTTTACATTTTTCATAAATTTGTGAAATAAAGCAGCTCTTTATCCAGGGTGCCTAAAAAATGTAAGCAGTATTGTCAAAACATTTTTAAACATTAATTTAAATGATCTATTCTAAAAGAAAATCTTCAGATCAAGTTATTCAGACTTCTTGTAAATTTTTCCTGTAGCTCAAAACACAGAATGAACACTTTTAGAAGCGGGCGATGTTAACCTGGGCCAGTCGATTCTCAGTGTCTCTAATGTCAGCTCTGGCATTCGCTATGGCTTTCTCAGCTGAAGTCTGGGCAGCCTTAGCATCCACCAAGGCCTTTTTCACTGTCTCCGTTGTGCTTTTTACCCCCTCAGCATGATGCCTTGACAACAGCAAAGTGTCAGTGTCAGGGAAAAGAACAATTGGCAGCAAATTATCTTGTTTGTTTTTTAGTTAAAAAAAAAATCCAAATCTTTTCTGATTACCTTGCCCTCTTGGCATCTAGCAGCAGTTTTTCTGCCTTTCGAACTTCATCCTGCGTCTGCTGTAGGATGGCATCCACGTTTGAAAGGCTCCGCACCCGATCCTTGATTTCATCAGCCAGCTGTCGGATCTGGAGGGGTGATGCGGGGATGGAGAGCTGCAACACGTGGTTTGCCACTGCCTCAATGCTGTCCGGGTCTGCTCCTTCCTCTGTCAGACATCAAGTGGAGTCAGGGTCAGGAGGCAAAACTAACAAGAAATGCCCCTATTCTGCATGTGTGGACTTTTATTAAAGACTGACGAGTGAGGAACCCTCTGATCTGTTTGATGAGGTCTCTGAGGTTGTTGTTGGAACGTTCCACTTTGTTCTTTGTGGCCGTGGCTTTATCCAGAGCAACTTGGGCTTTACCCTTTGCCTCTTCTGCCTTGGCCTTAGCTTCTGCCACCTGCAGAACAGAAAGGTTAACAAAGTAATTAAAAGCCCAAAACACAACAGGTATCCTCTGTTTTGGTTTGGAAACTGTGAAATTTCAAGAATTTTATAAGAATTATAAATTCTTGCTGAAAAAAAATAAGCCTCACCATGAACAGATCTCCTGAATAGAAGAAAGTTTGTTAAACAAATACAGTATATACATGTTTCAGGCTATATTAAATTGTATTTGGATCAATGTGAATGACCAGTGAAAGTGGTGCATGATGAATTGTGTATAGTCAACGTATTTTCATGGGTAACAAAATTTTGTTTGTTTACTCTCGACACCAGGGCCATGCAGAGACCTTTTGAGGGACAGGTGCTAAAAGTTAAAAAGAGGCACATTGAGACTTAAAATAACATAACTTATAATGTACCACAAACTCAGAAATTAATGTACAGATTTGTACTTTTAGGGGTACTGAGGCGGTACCTTCAAAGGTAATATTTTGTACCCTTAACCGTAGGTACCTATTTGTAACCCTATAGTCTGTACCTTTTATCAGTGCTACCTTGACAGCCAATGATTATTTACTTTACATAATTAACAAATCCCGTGAGCCAATAGTTGCCCATTTGTTTATTTGTTTGATAAAAAATGTCAAAAAGAAAATTTAAAAATGTATTAACATTAAAACTATGAAGTCCATGTACACAAATCTAGCTTTGCTAATTGATATATTTGTAAGTAAAAATCACCATAAATTGTATACTATCCAAGAAATTGTACAAAAATGTACTTTTTTGGTACTGAGGAACATGAATGTACCGTTCAAACAATAAAAAAGGTACAGATAGTTACCCTGAAGTCCAATATTTGTCCATAGACTGTGTTAATTTATTTTGCAGCTTGGGGCACAGTAATGGCCTACTTATTCTGTACCCCTATTTCTGACAGTGCATCCTGATTAACATCTACCAATATTAATCAAGAATATAATAGGCAATCTAAACATAATATATCAATGTCATTCAATGGAGACAACAGCTATGTTTACATGGAAACAAGTAATCAGATTAAAAGCCTAATCAGAATAAAAAATTGCTATTCAAACGTGCTATTCAGATTACTCTAACCCGAATGACACTTATTCGGATAAAGATTTCCTTCCGATTAAGACAGTTGGATTATGCCGAAAATTTATCCGATCGCCGTGCATGTAAACATTTATCCGGAATGTGAGTCTTTACTGTGCATATCTGTTAAGGGATCCGTAGATGTGCAATATGTGGGCCTAAAAAATAAAGGGATTCGGTGTATAATTTGATTGTGTACATAAGAATGAAGGCTTGTCGATATAAAACTGTGACCAGAAAAAATAAAAGTACGCTCTGAAGAACAGCTCAATTTTAAAAGCACACAGCCGTATTGCATACGATAGAAGTCTGCTACTTCTTCTATGTCCGTTTACAGTATTTTAGATAGTTCTGCATGGTTCTGCGCATGTCAAAATGAAGTAAACGCTTGTCATAACTGGATAGATATTTGCAGATATACACAGTCAAATTCTAATCTGAATCCTAATCTAATCTCTGTAGTTGATGTAATATGTAGTCAATGCAGCTTTTGCGCAAGACCAGTTTATCTAATATGGTCTTTTTGGTGATTTTGAACACCAAGATGTGCAGATAAAAACAAAACAGACCACTGTGTTAGTTAGTTACTTTGGATTCAAAGGGTATAAAATGACCTGCACTTCTAGTAAAAACCTTTCCAGCTCAATTACAGCTCGCTTTCTTTCAGTCATTGCTCCTTCAGAGGATGTGTGTTTACAAACTGAAGTAAATAAACTTTTTGAAAACAGAGATATCACTGCAAGGGTAGGCAGACCCGCCAGAAAAGGTCTGTGGCCTCTGCTGTCCTGATGGGGAATTGCTTTGCAACAGTCAGCAAGTTTACATGTCACTCATAAAATCAAATTATTGAATGAAGTACGTTTGACTCCACAACGAAAGGTGGCATAACGCTCCCATATATGTTAGCCTTATAGTGGTTAGCCTGAAGCAGCACACAGGCAAAGAACAGAGGCTGGGGGGAGTGAATCACAATCACAATGCACCACCTCTTGGTAAGTCCAAAAATGAACTGACTGGCCGCTTATGTTTGTCTTAGCCGCCATATTCTTCTTATATTACTACTGGTTGAGTCTCGCTTCTGTGTCTCCTCACTCCCTGATGGGGTACATGAGTATGGGCGGGGCAAAAATGGAAATTCTAATCGCATCTGGGTCCCTTAGTCCAAATTGTGAAGCTCCAGTTCGTTTCAATTTTCCCTTGTTACATGTATCCACTGATTGAAACACCAACAGAGTAGTATAATAGAAAAACATATCAATACGTGAGTGTGTGGGTGCAAACTGAGATAGAGAAGCACAAACTAGGTTTAACTCTACTTTTCTATAGTAGTTTAAGCACCTTTGATTTGTAACTTGCAGAGATAAAAAATAATTCAAGATATCTTCAGCACACAGCCATGGGGTATATATGTTGTTAAAATTTTAAGTATGAAAAATATTTTTTTTCATTTGTCAAGATAAGAGTAGATTCATTTATTTGACAGATCTATTGAAAGTTTTACACAATTTTTTAGACATTTTAAGAAATCGAATTGTGGCATGTCTAGCTTTCCATACATGCTGCTGTCCAAATTATTGGTACAGCAGGATCATTTCAGTCACTGTTTATATGACATTTTTAGATGTGAGCTGCAAAGCCTATTTGATTCAACAGCTTTAACTTCATTCCATTCATGGCCACCCGCCTCTAGCCCAGATCTATTGTGGAGAGGTGAGGATGAGCCTGGTAACCTTAGGCGAAAGGAACGGAGAGTGAATTAAAAGTAGGCTGTACCTGTGCTTTGAGGCGTGTTACTCAGGTGAAAATTGTGCTGCCATTTCTTTATATCAGAACAATGGAAGCTCTCTGACCCAGAATGGAGGGAACAACTGAAACTGCATTATTTTTCTCACCCAGCCTGTAGCAGACAAGAGCATCTTGTAGGTAGTGTTGGAGGGGACGTGATCACCTGCCCCCTTCCTTCGTCACGTCCCAAGTGCCCTTTTTTAATATTTCTTTTCTTTAAGAGTGTTCAGTCAAAAGCTTGCCTAAGCACCTAAACAGTAGATCAATGAAATTATACTGCTACCATTAGTCACATGATGACCATTAGCCAATCCTGATTGAGATGCCTCTGCGGCATGTCCTGAGAGGCTGCAATATGACCCGGTAGGTAGGCTGACACGAAGAAAAGCACTTAAGTCATGTTACAGAAATTTTCAAAGTGATGTGAATAAACTGAGTAATCAAATATTGTAAATGCATCTAGGAATATGGCATGGTTTTGGATTAATTAGCGGATTAGAGTCTGACACTTTGAGCGTAAAATATGGAACCTTTACACAATATTCCAATTGTCATAAACAAAAAAAGGCTTGAAGTATCTTGCTTTGCATGTAATGTGTTTAAATCATATATTAGTTTCACCTTTTAAGTTGGATTACTGAAACAATTTCACTTTTGCATAATATTCAAATTTTTTTGAGTTTAACCTGTACTTCACCTGTAGTTTTACTAAACCTGTATACCTTGCTAAACAGTTGCTGCATCTCCCCCATGGCCTTGTTTAGCTCTTTCTCTGCATGTTTAGCTCTTTCTAAAGCATTGTCAGCTGCAGCCACAGCTCCGTTACAGTTCAGGCCTCCGCAGTGACGGTTGCCTTCATCATCCCGACAGCCAGCTCCTCCACATGGATTCTCTGTGCAGGGAACATCCCCAAGAGAACCGCAGACCTGTCAGTGCAAACACGGATAATATTATAGGCACTATAGAATACACTGCGACCACAACCTGTGACGCCAAAACAAATACACAACAACATCAACGTTCACTTATTTGTAATACTGAAAGTTATTTAAACTGTAAAGATAATTATTGCACAACTTTCTGATTGTAGAATTAACAAATGATGAGACAACCATTATTTATTTATAATAATAAAAAATCTAAAAGAAGTAAAATCTTTTTTTCCAAGAAAACAAAACTGTTTATGCAAATGTTTTTTATTTTATTTTACATAGGCAATGGGGTCGAAAATAGTCTTATTTAGTTAGAAAACTCAGCAATGTTTCAAAGAATAAAGCAATAATTCCAACCTTCTCATTGAGCTTTTTCATGTCCAGCCCCTGCGCTCGGGTCTTCAGCTCTCCCAGCGCCCGCTTGTTTGCTGCGTTTTTCCGATTGAAGTCGTCTTTCTTTGCAGAGATAAGGCGCTCAGTTCGACGGCGGGTGTTTGCAGACTGACTGACTGTGCTGGGCTTGGTGGTCGTTGATTCATTGGCACGTCGCTCAGCATCCCGTGATGTGTTGTAGGAACTGCGGATGCTGTCGTACGCTCCTGGAGGTTGAAAGAGCATCTGATTCCATATTAGCTAGGCTACATGTTAGAAATAAAAAACTCAACAATTTGCTGGATTTTTGCTTCATCTCACCTAAGAAGTTTGAATTTTTCAAGATATCCATTTGATGTTTTAGCTGCGTTGTTGTGAGGTTCAGTTCTCGAGCCTCTCGATCCAGAGCATTCAGCTCCTTGCTTGCATCGGAGTTTCGGTCCTGGATGATTGTTAAATCTCCCTCCACGTGGTTTAAGGCATCTGTTGTCTCACCAATCTGTGACCTTTGAGACATAGCAAGTTGTTAGGTGTTGTTAAAAGGATTCTCAGATTGGTGAATTACTAAAAAGAGGGAGAAAACAAACAAAATGAACGGCAGCTATAGAGACGCAACTAACACTTTCAAGAGAGTTAGCAAGCGAAATCCCCGATATATAAACACTTTAACATCTGAAATCTGGGAGACCTTTGAGAGAAACTTAAAATCAGATATGTGAAAGAAAGATGTTAGCTTGATTTGCTGGTGTCCTGGCCACAAATCCGCTGAGGAGACATTTATTCATATTCCTAAAGCCAACCCTTCACTTATGAAAAAGTTTGCAGCTTCCAAAAGTCTGGAGGCCTGAGATTATGTTGTTTCAAGGAGAGTTAGGCTGATCTCTGTAAAAGAGAAAGCCCTGTTTGTGCTAAAAGCGAAGTTCAGACAAGCAGAAACACAGTGTGATTCCAATCAACTGTGGGTGACTGCCGAACGTTGAAATCCTCAACGCAACTACAAAGCTGGGTAAGTCCTCAATGATCACTGTCCTTATTGATTTATCTTAAATCTTTTATCTAAAAGTTATGTTGTCCTGTGGCTTGAGTAATACATTGGCATCTGTTCTCTGGCGAAAAACTGAATATCAGCACTTAGTTATTTTTTTAATCCAGTCTTGGAGAAACATGCAGTCATGTAACAGGTTTAATGATTAAATAAATTAGAAGCAGCTGTCTGGATCAGATTTACAGCTGCTGCATGTACAGCAGTGGACATAGACATTGTGCTGATTGCGGTTTGGGACATCTGAATCAGAACGCAAAAACAAAATAATGCCGAGAATTTTAAAATACGTAAACCTCGCGTTTTTTAACAAAATATTATCTTAATAACAAATACATGATCACAAGGACTTATCATGAACAAAGTGAGCCCCACAAACTCTGTCAGTTGCTGCAGGATTCCAGACTTTCTCTTGAGCATCCAGGTTTAATCTCCTGATCGCCTGCGATCTCTTTCGTTCTTTGAAAAAAACTTTTTATCAGGCCCCCTACAGACCATACTGTCGACCACACAGCAGGAGTGAATCATCTGCTCTGCTAAATCCTCCTCCAAATGTGCAAAACAATCAAATTATAGGCAAATGATACGCAGTGTCCTGCAACCCACTACCATGGTGCATTGCGAGAAAACAAACACTGACGTCACAAAAAGATCCTCCTATATCCAGGTGAAGCTCGACAGCGCTTGTTGCGTTCCTCTTTGACCCACTTTGACAGAACAGGTGAGGCGCGTGCAGAGTTGTTGACGTAGGGCTAGAGGGAGCAGGACGGAGGGCGGAGGATGTTTTAGGACGGGCCATGAGAGTGAGATTCAAAAAATCTCTATCACCCTGAAAAACTCCAGACAGCAGCTTCAAATATTTTAAGCTACATTTTTTTTACTTGCACATGTTCAGAAAAAAAAAAAAATTGGTCAGACCTATAAAATTCAAACAAATGTTTTCCATTGCCTTTTAAGGCTTTCTATAGTACCAGTACCTACAGTATGCTATGCTTACGTTAGAACAGGCAAAAGATAGTAAGATATTCTGCTGACAATATCTACTTTTTACTGTTCATTTACTTCACCTCCAAATGGCACAGTAGGCTCAGCAGGTTGAAAATAACAGAACAGTCTAGCTTGTGTGAGAAAAAGAGGTCTTACTAGAGATAAACTGTAGACATGAGTCTCTGTCTGGTAAACCTTTATACCAGACAGAGACTTTTGGGGCTTGATTTATCAACGGTTTGCCCTTTTTCAAAACCCGCGCAAACCGCACAGCATCGCAAAAGCAGGCTCTGGCTGATCTATCAAAACCGAGCAGAGCGCGTTGCGACCGGTTAAACCCACAGCAAGACGCATGCAATCCATTTAGCGCTTTTGCCCTTGATGATTATGCAATCTGGACGTTTCTGTAAAAAGACGCAAAGCAGAATAGGCTAAGAAGAAGGCGTTCCAGACAGTGTGATTTATTAAACATAAACATGTTTGCATTGGCTATTTTAGCGTCTATTTTTAGTACTTCTGAAAAGCATTTCTTAATTTTGCGCTACCATATTCAACATGATATTATTATTATTATAAACTAAGAGTAATTAACACTCTAAAGGCCATAAACCTGATAGTCATGCCCATATTTACCTGTTTCCCCCCCAAAGACGCATCATAACTCATCACGTCTCCACCTGGTGGAGATGGGTTGTGCACACATGATCCTAGTGGATTCTCATTAGTTTCTCACGAAGTGGTTAACCTTCCTGGAGTCCAATTAATAAAATGTAATAATCATATACAATACCACAATGATAATTGGCATTATAAATGACATTTAAAAAAACAAATTCAGACATGCTGCAGTTTTAATCAGTCAATACGTTGCGTGCATGCAGCCAAGAGCAGGGCATGTACAATGCATGAATTACATTTATTACTGACAAACAAAAAACACAATTCACAGCATTTCAGTATAATTTTTGTGCCAAAGACGCATCATGGATCCATGTGCATTATTCCTCCTCTCTCTAGCCGTGGTGCACCTCGCATTAGTGGCCACATCCTCCTCATTTGAATACTGGTTCCTGCGCCTGTTGAAAAATTGCTCACGCAATCTTAGTAAATCACCCGCAAATTAAGGACAACTCACTCGCGCAAATTTTTAGCACCACACACAATTTTGCCGTCATTATCAGGAATCTTGATAAATAAGCCCCTTGTCGTTTATTCTGGGAAATTACTTGCAGTGGGTGTCCAGAAACCTTATTCACGTAAGAGTAACAATACTTCTTAACAATATTACACAAGTAAAAGTGAAAAGTACTGTTTAGTAAAACTACTTCTAAAGGTCTTTTTAAAAATTTACTTAAGTAAATGTCACTAATTATTCACCACCTTTGATAAGACTTTTATTTTTTTAATGATATTACATGAGCAGTCGTGAATGACAGCTTTTTGTGCGTATGGTTGTCTATTAGAATGAAGCAGTGGTACCTGAGATCCTCAATCAGCTCCATCAGAGTAGAAACAGCTGCGGTCGTGGCATTTCGTGTATTGACAATGGCCTGAGCTTGAGCCAGCTTCTCTTCCAAGTCTTTGAAGGTTTTCTCATAGGGCCCTGTGAGACCAGTGGTTTGAATCTCATGGGCCCGCTCTGCAAGAGTCTTGGTGCGCACTGCCAAATCCTGATAATAAGATAAACATGATTTTAACACATATATAATTGGTTCCCTTGAGCATTTATTCTTTGACGATAAACTACTAGTCTTTCCCCTTTTCACTGCACCTGCACTATGCGATCCCAGTCTCCAAAGCACTGGTGACAGGGCTGGCAGTTAGGAAACTGGCCGGCAAAGCCTCTGGCACACTGGTCACAGCGAACACCAGACACCCCCTGCTGGCAAATGCAGTGGCCTGTCACCCGGTTGCACTGAGAGTTCTCAATCCCACGCCAATCACAATCACATGCTAGAGAGAGGAAAGAGAAAAGGGGAGTGACTTTTGAGGGAAATCATTTTAATTTCTCCATCCATCCATCATGATATTCATCATCTTCCGCTTTATCTGAGGTCGGGTCGCGGGGGCAGTAGCCTAAGCAGAGAGACCCAGACTTCCCTCTCCCCGGCTACTTGGGCCAGCTCCTCGGGAGGAATGCCGAGGCGTTCCCAGGCCAGCCGGGAGACATAGTCCCTCCAGCGAGTCCTGGGTCTTCCCCTGGGCCTCCTCCCGGTGGGACGTGCCCAGAACACCTCACCAGGGAGGCGTCCAGGAGGCATCCTACCCAGATGCCCGAGCCACCTCAACTGGCTCCTCTCGATGTGGAGCAGCAGCGACTCTACTCTGAGCCCCCTCCGGATGACCGAGCTCCTCACCCTATCTCTAAGGGAGAGCCCAGCCACTCTGGGGAGGAGAATTTAATTTCTTAATTTAAATTAAGAAATAAAAAAATAAAACATAATATTATTTAACTTATTTACATAGTGAATATAGAAAAGGCAAGTAAAAGCTATTTTATTTGTATTGCACACTTTCAACACCAAGGCAATTCAATATGCTTTGCATGACAGGGGCAACAACAATAAAAGCATAAAATAAAACATTGCGGGCACAAAATATATGGCATATTAAATAACTTATGACATTCCAGCAATTATTAACCGCTTTCTCAAATGCAGCTCTAAACAGATGTGTTTTGAGCTTTGATTTAAAGCAGCGGAGTGTTTCTGCAGCTTTGCAGTGGTCTGGAAGTTTGTTCCACATAAGGGGAGCATAGAAACTGAAAGCAGTTCTCCATTTTTGGTTCTAATTTTAGAGATCCAACCGGAGTTGGAAGACCTGAATGGTCTGGATATAAACGTCTTCAAAGGAGTAAATGAGTGAGGAAATGAACTTAATAATATAAAATAAATAATTACTAAAAATATGGTCCTGGTTAAAAAAAAAAAAAAAACACATTTCCCCTTTAATGCCACAGACAATATTAAAGACCAGAGTCAGAGAGGACACATAAGAACAGAGGCCAGCAGCAGGTACAATGATTGAGGGCCTTCACAGGTAAGGTGAAAATATAATTTACTGAGAAAAAGAGATCCATTGGTGAGAGAAAACAGGGAGATATCAGGACATGGATTTCAAAGATATTTTGGAAATACTCTTATTCCCTCTACAAAATATGTTTTGTCTATATTTCAATAGGTAGCCCACCAGGATCAGTCATCCTGAGCCTTTTTTTCTTTAATACTCTTTAGAACCTTTAACCATCTCTCTTCACACAATATATTAAATCTAGCAAAGTAAGTCCAACTGTTTGTTCTGGTAAGTTGACTGATGTCAGTGAGTTTGATAACTTGTAAAATACGTGCATTCTGAAGATGTGATCAGTCTTCATCATGTGTTATTTATTGATATTTGCTCAAGCCAGTGCATGAACTCGAATCTTCCTTCACCTGTTGTCAGAGCTTTCCAGATTGACACTAAAAGTCAATTGAGATTGACATTTGAGTTTAGCTATTTGTTTCTGTTGAGCAGGTGGCGCCTTGTAACTATCCATTACATTAGTAATAATGATGATAATAATGATGTCTTTAAGCCACTATCAATAAGTGGATTCATTGTGCAACAGTGATTAAATGGATCTTTAGCCACTAACTATAGGTGCGAGAGGATAAATCAATTTACTGACCTCTGAAAAATGCGTCCCCCTCACTTTTGAGATCCCTAGTCTCAGACTGACTGGAAAGAAATTTAATAATATTTTAAAAATCTATTATCTGTTTGCATAAATGTGCATACTCCTACACTAATGCTATGCTGAAGCACTTTTTCCCTGAAAGCTTATTGGGTTACTGTTTATCAGCATGCTACAACTTCACCGTGGAGACAACCTCCCGTTCTTACTTTGAAGAGATCCTCAAGTTTGTCAGTATTTAAGGATTTCCCCCCTGAGGAGATGCCAAATGGTTTTTGTTAGCTTTAGTTCTTAAATCAAGCTTGGCCAACCTAAAAGTTGGCAAAACCATTATGTTGTTTATTTGAAGGAATTCTTGTAGCTTTCATTCAATTCAAGGTGTAGGGTTTTTGTGTTGTTCAGAGAAAAAATAAATTGTTTTCCTTCTAAACAACAGTAATCCCAAAGCATTAGGCCCAGTTTCACTGTGCACTTTAAATTAGTTTTTGATTCTCACCATGCACCTAGAATTACCTTGTGTTGAAATTGTGCTATACGAACTACTTTAGAATTTTTCACTCAGGAAGTCATACTTAAACACATTCGGCCACAAGGTTTTCTGAATGCATAATTGATTGTTTTTTGGTATGAAACTCTTTATCTCTTTACTAGGTCTAGTTAGTCACTGAATCGTTACATTTCTGACCTCTACACTGCGTCCTCGGGTCTCCCCAGAAGTTCTCCTCACAGTCTTTGCAGGTCTTTCCTCCAAACCCTTCACGACATTGACACTGGCCTGTAAACTGTGAGATAGGACGCACAAGAAACACACGTTTAGTGACTTAAACTTCACTTAAAATATGTTTCCAAATCAAAATATCTCCTTCCGTCTTTTTTCTTAGCTTTGATAAAACTCCCTAGTGCTAAAAGAATTCTCAATATGCTGATTCATGACCATGGTAACAATACCTTCATGTTGCTGTTTGACTAATACAGACTATATTTTATGCATACATGTTAATTTTATAAAGTATTTAAAGTGTTTACACTCTATTTTATTAAACATTTGACAAACCTACAAAATGAAGCTATATGAACTTTCATAGCAAAGTGCTTAGATCCATGCCTAGCTTACTTCATTGCAGGAGGATGTTACAGAGTTGTTAGGATCACAGTTGCATGGTTCACAGCCTTTCCCACTGGCCAGATTCCAGTGGTTGGGAGCGCAGTGGTCGCAGGACAGACCTACGACATTTGGCAGACACTGACATTGGCCCGTCGTGCGCTGGCACACACAATTCTCGCGCTCTATGCACTGACTACGTTCAGTGCCCAAAAAGTTGCATGTACACTCTGAAAAAAACAAAACAACAATTCTACTGACCTGATCTGTTTATAAAACGGTATCATTTTTTTTTTGTCTTATAAAACATTTTTTTTGTCTTATAAAACTGTTACAAACTCCTGCAGTTGCGTCGGGATGCATCTCCAAAATATCCACTCTTGCAGATGCCACAGTTGGGGCCCTCTGTGTTGTAAAGGCACTTCTTGCACTCCCCACTCTGGCTGTCACAGGCATCCATGTCGGACATGTCTATGTTGTTGTTGCAGTGACATGGCTGGCAGCGCCCTCCCGGCTGAGAGGGATTGCCGTAATATCCCGGGCCACATTCCTCACACCGGGCACCTGAGTTCAAAAGGAGGGAATGAAACTTGCAGGTGGAGCAATAAAAACAGAAGGTTTATATTAAATGTTACCATTTATTTCCAATGAAAGGTATACTTAAAGATTTCTCTTCTTTTATTCATTTTTGTTTCTCATTTTAATCCAATCTCGCCCAGTGGAAATTTTTTTCAACCTATTGTCTCCCCTATGTTTAGGAATAACATGTAGTCATGTGGTTTTCAGAAGCAGCCATGGTCGGCCTTTCTGTCCTACTCTGATTGGTCTTTACAAGTGAGCCTACTAGAAATTAGATGCTTGATGACAAGTAAAAGTTTGGTGCTTCAAAATAAAAAAATTCTATATGAGAACGCCATCATCTTTTGGGTTGGCTGATTTTGGAATACTAATACATTTAGAATAAGCAACCTACGAAATCATTAAACTGTACTTAAAAACCACAAGCAGCGTTTCCCATTAAAAGCTGTAACAACAACAACTTACAGCCTAACTGAAATCAACACAAGTCATACGCTGAGCTGGCAGAGGGTGACAGAGGCATCAACAGTGGAACAAGAAAGTCAAACACTCCACAGGAACATCCCTATGTTCGATTCAACCTTTAGAACTAAAATTGTTTATATCCCTGGCAAATTTGCATTTAATTATTATTTTTTTATTTTACCTGGGAATAATACAAACATCTTATATTAAGAGTTTAAATAACTTTCAGTCTCCCATTTTTAATAGCATTTAAACAACAAGGATACATAATGTTTTCAAAAGCCATCCTTGTTTTTACAATTTCCTATCAGAAACATTTTTGACTGAAAATAATTTCAAATCTAAATCTGCCAGGGGTATGAATAATTCTTGGCTTAGCTATAACTGTTGAAAAATTGTATCAACCTAACACATAAATGTTTGAGTTGTTATTGGTGATGTCAATGACACTTTAATGGTGCCAATGTAACTGCTGTTAGAAAGTACTATACGCAGATTCAGTGATTTGTAGACAGTCCCTAAAAATTTGTAATAGTTCTGGTCAATTTTTATACGTTTTCCCTATTAGCTTCCTGAAACTACAAAAATACATTAGTGATCAAGAAGGTGTCATCTATAATAGGCAGACTTTTAGTATTCTTTTAAAATGGGCGTATGTGTCCCAAGAAGCAAAAAAATAAATAAAATAAAGTTGGATATCATGTGTTCTGCTATGTACACAGCTTTTAGCTTTTGCAGCCCTCACCAATCACTACCTAGTTGGAAACTCTAAAATAAAGACAGTTTTCCATTCAATTAATGCTTCACACTAAAGCACTACAGGATTGGTTAACATGTTAACGTGTTCAGTAACATGTTGTTAAATCTACATACTTGTAGATTTTTTTTATGGAACAGAGCTCCAAATTTTATTTGTGGAAAACCCTCCTATTTGCCAGTTTTCGCAAGAAATCTATATATAATACATCTAAATATATTCTAAAGAAAATGTCATTTGGGAACCTGAAATATCAAGGTGCAATGGAACTTAAGACACAGTAGTCTGGTGTTTGCAAAGCAGCCCGTGCAGGACCTGTATGTATTTTTCTCTGCACTGATTGGCTGTTCCTTCAAGAGTGGAAATAGAAAAGACTGTAGATATCAGCTTCGGTAGTGTCAAGACGGTTTTTCACTGTCTATTGATGCCTATTTGTTGTGTAAAGACTAAAAATAGGCAGTTATAAAAGCTTTTAGATAGGTTCTTAAGTATGTGAAGGCTGTGGAATACTAGTGGTCCACTGTATGGGTCTCTGTTTTTGTTTTTGAAGTTTTAATTTTGTCAGTCATTGGACAGACCCATTTTTGAAATGTCGGCAGCCTTTTAGAGATCTCAAACTTAATGCGTCAAAGTTTTCCTTAGAGAAAACACAAAGAGACTGATTCTGGAAGTAATTCCAGCTAAGCATATCCAATAAAATACAAAAATGTAAAAGCTGATTTGTTTCAATAATCAGTTCACTGAGTGAATCACATGATTTTGATTAATTAAAAACAGACTAGTGTTATTAAGCCTTGGTTTCTGGTAATTCTAACGATTTTATTGCCAATGAAAACACAACATTCAAGATTAGAATATTACATCAGAAAAATAAAGACATATTGAATTAAAAAATGGGGGCTTAATGAAAAAGGTTATTATTTTTGAAAACAGGTTTAATCTGACAAACAAGCTATATCAGAACACATTCTATTCTGCTATTATTGAATATGACTGTATGCTGGAAGCTTATGATGTCCATTAGTGTTCTTGTTTTTTGTAAAACTTATTTTCATAGTAACCGCTGGTTCACATTAACAGTATGATGTTAACTGTTTTGATGCTTTTATTTAGAGTTTCTCAAGAAAATGTCAGGTAACTAAAATCAGTATTGGCATGTTAAAGCTGAACAAAAAACAGATACTGGAGCTGTTAGAGAACATCTCTAGTTTAGTTTTTAGAATTAAATAATTTATTTGAATTTAAATCTATTCAAGTGTTTTATTTCTTCCTTTGTCCAACTTTTTTTGTAATGTTCCATTGACTTTTTTTTTGGAAAAACAAAGAAATAATAATAAAAAAAAAATGATTACAAAAAACACAAATACATTTCCTTTTGTAATGAAATTATTCAGTCACTTAATTACTGCTGACCATTCCAAACACATAAAAAAGACACTGAACCAGACTGATGAACAGCGAGGTATACTGGCTGTAGAATGATTCTGGGTCAGGTCTCTGTTTGAGGAGTATTTACACTGACCTGGTTCAAATTTCTTTAACCTGTTAATCTGTGTCTTTTTGGTCTTTTTGGTGCAAATATTTAGCTTTTTAATACACACAAAACACAGCCAGTGATAGAAAACACAGTTAATTTTCGTAGCTTTTGAACCAGGTCTCACATGGAGGTGTGCTGTAGCACAGCAGTGTGGCTAGGTTCATGCATGGGTAAGACTGGTGAAAAGGAGAGTAGGATCGGTGGATTAAAACAATACAAAAAAGGAGAGGGTAGCAGAAATGGGATGGGGCCAACTGTCATTACTCACGCTTAAAAACGGTCGTCCCAGAGCGTTTAACAATCCCTGTGCCAGTAGTACAGGGGAGGAAGGAAATGAAAACGATTACCATTCACCAGAGCCCAAAGAGAAACACTATTGTTGTTACCTCATTTAAAATTTTTGCTTGCCCCTTACAGACTTGTTCTGGTTTTGCTTTTTTTTGTCACACTTAAATGTTACTTAAATCTATTTTGAATGTCATATATTCGTTATCTAAGGAAAAAAGGTATCTAGGTCAACCTAACCCTGTGGGAAAATATAACTACCCTCCTTGAAGAACCGCTTCATTGGCCACACAAGAGTAACAACGACAAGCAATAAAACGCATAGTTCAATCAATCAATCAATCAATCACAGTTTAAAAGGGCTTTGGCTAAAAGAATAAAGGGCTCTTAAGCCACTCATCATTCAACTAATTCAACCTCTATGAACTGTAAGACCTTTTCAGACGTTTCCTCAACCCTTCTATTGCTTTATTTATCTAGCTAACTCTCATAGGATGGTGCAAAGAAAATAGAAGGGTAAGGAGGTTCTTCAGCAGCTGCCACTAAATAATTTAAATGATATAGTCCTACTCGCATCTCCTAAACCTTAGCCTAGATCTTGCCATGTTCTAAAGAAATTAAAAAACAGTCGAGAAAAACTGACATCTGTCAATCTTGAAAGGATTAAAAAGCCATTTCTACAGACTATGATCTAACTGCCAAAATACACCCAGATTATATCTGCACTTCATCCACGATGTCATAAAAGAACGAAGAATATGATGGTCCGAAATACTTTTGGATAGATATTAAATGGACTGAAATTTTTGGAAGTTGTAAACTGATAAACTAATTTAAATAAAGAGCACTACACTGTCAGTTAGACATGATGATAGTGTTTTCCATGCAACCTCCTCTTAACTACAAAATCGTGAGGAAGAATGCCTTGCTATGAGTTTGTGACCTGGAGATCAACCATGGGGAGCTAATGCAGCAGTAGCATTACAGAAGAGTAGTAAGCCTGCCTCTGACTTCTGGCTCCAGTTTTGGAGTATCAGACTTAAAGTCAGGACTTAAATCCTAATGCAGTGCGAGGCAGTTTATGCAGGAAAACCCTCCAATATGGCTGAAAGAAACAACCAAAATTCCCCCACAGCAATGGAAAAAAAAACTCATCGCAAGTTGTTCCACATATTTGATTGTATTTAATTAATTTGGTTATTGTGAAACAATCTTTTCACACAGGACCGAGTTGTTTTGGATAGCTTTTACCAAGAAATGTAGACATCATTCATCAAATTACAAACATTTATTTCTAGTGTAAAGTTATTTGATGATCAGAAAGTTTATATATATATATACTGTATATACATATATATACAGTATATATATATGTATATGTATATGTATGTATATATATATATATATATATATATATATATATATAGCTTCATCACAAGGAACCACACATTGCATTTTCCCTAACAAGTAACGCTCAGCTGTTCTCATACAACTCACAACAACACCAGGTATTTATTAACTGCTGTATCACAATCAGAGCATCCCCCGTAAACAGAGTACACGTCTACAGAGCACATTAGCTGATGCCAGCTAGTAGTTATCAGCTAAGCTACAGTTAAACCTTAGCTAGGACAGATGATGCAGCAAACTAAAGCCATACCTACTCTCAAATCACCGGTGAGGAAATTTGGAGTTCCCTGTGAGTTAAGTCGACATTCACATTATAAACAAGAGGACGACTGTTTGCTGCATATTTGCTTGGTCCTCTGAGCCATCTGGATCATTGCGTCTGCTTTAAGAGTTATAGCGCTGCAGTAACTAAAAAGAGTCACTAGATGGCAGCCACCCTCTTTTACTAATCATTTCTGTTATTTATTTAAACAAGATTGTTACACTTATATTGTAAATAAATTATTTCCATTTGATCAATAAGACCTAATGTGATACATCAAAAAATAATGGAAATTGCATCACTTATATGTCTTTTGAAATTGGATTTACTGTACAAAATTAAAGAAATAAAACCAATGACCGTAGACTAGACTGGTTTAAAAATGGCATAGGGCTCTATACTGTAAGAAAAAAAAAGAAAGAAAAAAATCGAGAATCAAATCAAATTTAGAAGTAGGAAGTACGAAGTAGGTTTGATTTAAATAAATCACCAAAACAAACATTATCAAGAGTGCACTGAAAATCCATCCATCCCTCCCTCCCTTATCTGATGTTTACCTGTGTAACCCTGGTTACAGTTGCAGATAATTTGTCGGCTGTGGTTGTCCTGGTAACAAGATGTAGCAAAGTGGCGTCCACTGTGTGGTCCATCTGGACAGGGGCACGGACGACACTGACCACCAGATGATATGCCCAAAACTGGGTTCCCATAATAACCATTGGCACACCTACAGGAATAGTAATCAATTTAATACAACTTTTAATATTAATAATTGGATTAACAAAAAGGATTCTAGGATTTAGGCCTCCGAAAACTCCAGTCAAGACTTCATGTTATGTTGATGCTATGAGTAAAACAAACTGGATAAGTAATAAAGAATGATAAATATAGACATGATTCTGACAGTATTTAGGGACAGTTAATGTAAATAAAGATTTATAGTAAAAGTTTTTTAAAGTGAAAAAAGGAATCCCCTGACCAGATTACAGGAGACATATCAAACTCATTCAAAGAAAATGAGACAGGAGTTTAGCTGCAAGTCGAAATGATATGTTGCTGTGTAAGTGATACACAATATTTGATCACACTGCATAACTCAATATAAAACATACTCAGGATGTGTCATTGTATTTATTTAAATTAAGTTTTAACCAAACTTGTTCTAAAATCCCACCTGTCACAATAGTCTCCTCCAGTGT
The DNA here is from genome assembly GCA_028564705.1 of Apricaphanius iberus. Lineage (NCBI taxonomy): Eukaryota > Metazoa > Chordata > Actinopteri > Cyprinodontiformes > Aphaniidae > Apricaphanius > Apricaphanius iberus. The sequence goes on along the minus strand of JAPXFQ010000769.1, from coordinate 190,741 downwards.
TGTCCCTGCAGTTGATGCAGATTCCAGTTCTCTGGTCACAGTGGTCGGCATGTCCGCTACACTGGCAGGGTCGGCAGTTGGGAAAGCCCCAGTGACCCGCCTGACATCCATCGCATCGCTGACCAAACGCTCCGGGACGGCACTGGCACTGCCCCGTGTACTTGTTACAGAGTCGAGTTACTGACCCTTCTGAGCTGCACTCACATGCTGGACAAAAAAAACCCAACAGAATATTGATCTAGAAACAGTAGAGGATGCCAAATTCCTAAAGATCTGCTGTATAAATAGGTGAGATTTAAAATCATATCCAAATATACAGTAGCATGTATTACATAACGTTGCAAAAATATTCATATCTCTCAAACTTTGCCAATTTAGAACTGTAGAAAAGTTGCGCCAAATTACAAAAATGATACTGCAGATCTTTTTAGGTATGTTTCTAACAGCTTGGTGCATCGAAAGCTAAATATTATGGACTATTTTTACTTACACAATAGCTCTAGCTTAATCAAAATGGAAGGAAATGGTAAGTGAAAAGCGGTTTTCAAGTCTTGCAACAGATTTTAATTGGACTGGGCCATTCTCACACATAAATATTAATATAATTGTATATCTGGCTGCATGTTAAGGGTTATTGTCCTGAACATTAGACCCAGTTTTAGGTCCTTTGGTATCAATAACAAGTTGTTTTACTGGATAGCCAGCAGTTTCAGCTCAGTCTGTCTTCCTATGGACTCTGACCAGATTATGATTCAGATTATCAAAAGGTCTCCTCACAATGAGTCTGCCACCAACATATTTTTTGTTTTTGGGATAGTAAAAATGGCCAAAAACTTTTCAGTCAATGTTGTCTTGACAGCACTCCTGAGGGCACTCATGCTTTCTGAAGTTTCTACTAACTGAACGTCATGGAGAGGAAGGTTTATATGAGTCTGTACTCAAGATTTGGGAAGACGTTATGATAATGATAATTCTCCATAAGTGTTTTTTTGGTGCTTGTTGCTAGACTAATTTTTGAAATAGATCACAGGAATGCTGCGATATTCTCAGCAACACCTTTGGCTTCCTGAACAATTTTTCTGATGTTACTGTTCCATTCCTAGAGCTAAATAACAACCCATCTCAACTCCAAATAAAATATGCAGCTGACCTGGAGATAGACTTTAAGGAAGAGATTAACCAGTTCAAAGATTTTGTTTGTGGTAAAGGCATGACATCTGCTCCACTACTTTTACAGTTAAATAGAGAAGATAACCTACAGGAAGTTTTCCCAAATGTGGACCTTGTGCTCAGACTTTATCGGACATTTCCTGTCACAAATGTGAGTGACGACGATCCTCCTACAAGCTTAAAATAATAAAAAATAAAGTTGTTGGGGCGGGGTGGGAGGGGGTCTGCTTCCTTCCGCTGCCTGCTAACCTGTAATAGAGGACCCTCATGAAAATGAGATGATGCCTCATGGGGCTAATCCTCTTTAAATAAATGTCAAACAATATCCGATCTCACTACAGTTGGAAATGTGTACACACAAAACCGATTTTGTACATCAGACAGACAGACAGACAGACAGACATTCATGTAAAACTACAGAACTATGATTATGTACGGCCTGCACATTTGTTCAAGCCCAGGCTCCCACATCCTCCTAAATCCGGCCCTGGGTGAAGTAGAAGTAATGTAGAGGGGTCAGAGTAAAGGAGGGTGGCTGGCTGATATTATGCATAACCTGCATAATATCAGAGCTAAAATAATAAGATTTGTGCTCTGCAGACTGTCTTAAAATGATCGGATGCGAGTTAAATGGGGGCAAAACAGTCGGATTTAACTAGCTTTTTCCTGCAGTGTGAACGCAGCCAAAGTTACCAGTACTTTGTGTGTAACGTTGAAAATGTCTGAGTGTCTGCACCAAATGGTCAGATGCATGAATACTTGTCTTTCTGTTACTGCCCTCAGATTTTTCCCTCAGTGTTCTAAAATCTGGTCAAAAACAGAAAATATTAATTTTAACATGAACCCTGTTATAACAGAGTATGAAAACTTTTGCAAGGAACTGTTTAAAAGCAAACGGTGGATAGAAGGACTTCCTCACATATGCAGCCTGAAGGTCCAAAGCCATAAGTTCCCGGTGCACACTTGTCACAGCGCCGACCGATTATGTTGGGCCTGCAGCGACACTGGCCCCCCCGGGCATCACAAAGGGAGCTGATGGACCCCTGAGGGTCACAGTTGCAAGCTGGTGGAGCAAATATATGGACATTAATTCACAGCAGGTAGAGTATATCTGAATAAACTGCACAGGTGACTGTGAAATAATTTCTCGAGAACACAAACACTTTCAAATCGAAGCAAGAGCAACTCTTATTTACTCACCTAGAGCTCCATCATTAATAATGGCTGACATGCTGCTGATGAGTTTAGCACAGGTATCGCTGATCTGTGGGCGGATCACACTCCTTGCTCCCTCGTGGCACCGGTATCGCTCAAAAGTCTGCTTCCTGATGTTTGAGGCTAGATCCCCAGCGCTGAACATTTCCATGGAGGAGTGACGTGGCATTAGCACAATCTGGAACAGAGACAGCCAATAAACTGAGAGGATATCACAGACATTAGAACTGCAGATTCAAACAGGCAATTTGTTCTCACAGAGTCTATGAGAATGACAGCGTAGTCTGCTCCATTGAGGATGCTGTTAGCATCTTGATAGCGTGTGAACTCCAAGCGAAGGGTGTATGTCACACCTTTCTCCAAACACACTGGCTGAGGAAGAACCACAAACCTGGGGAAGATGGAAACAGAACACAGTCTCTATCAACAATGAAACAGAAGCTCACAAGTGTTTGTGAACATTGATAGGAATGAACAGGTGTGTGTGAAGAAATCTGTGTGTGGGATTGTTTGCCTGCTTGAGTTGCACACCTGGCTCCAGCTGGCAGAGAGACAGTGAGTCTGTCGTCATCTGGGATGGTGTTTCCACAAGGACTGCTGGTGGGAATCGGACCTGGACGGATCACAGTTATTTTCACCTCCTCCCAGTCCCGGGGCATCTAGAGTTGAGAAGGGTACAAATTAAATGGAACCCAGGCCAAAAAACGAAAAACAAACACAGCCAGTAAATTGGAGGAATGTCACATGGTATGATAAAAGAAAAAAAGCAGCATAAAGGGTTGGTTAAGTTCAAAATGATGGCTCAAAAAAAGGTTTCTTATTCCCAATGTCCAATGTAGGAGAACCCATCAACTTTCTAAAGACCGTCACATTGCTTTTTTGGAACATATTCTGAAAGCAATAGCGACAGACATTTCTACGCTTCAGAATATCCTATTTAGCAACACTGGAACCATAATCTGAACTCATACAAACATAATTTCACAATAAATCAGCTACAACCAGGTACCCCTCAGCATTTTCTGACACAGTAGTCAACAGAATAAATAACAGTAATTGTCCAAAATCATTAACCTCTTTGATAAGAGGTACATAATGACCTGAAATGAGCAGGTCTAATAAGTAAAAAAGGCTCTAATAAATCTTAAAGTGTGAGACACTTAGTTATTATACATATTATTATACATACCTGGGATTCATAGCGGATGACCAAATCATATTCCATGGAGTAAGGTAGATTATTTATCAAAAACTCCAAAGTGCCTCCTTGAGGGACCTCAGCAAAGCCGATATCTGTCCACTGGGCCGGGCGACCAGGCTGATGTTCCCTGGTCTCTAAAGTGCAACCCTAAGAACATACACACAGAAAGAAACAGGCCACATATAGAGAGGTTATAAAGTTTCTGTTGAGAAGGAAGTAAGACTCACCTGCCCCATTTTAGCAAATTCAGCTTCATAAAGAAAATGATCCAGAGCCATAAAGAAATATCCAGACTCCACTTGTGTGCAATCACGTCCTGTCATGTGACTGCGGCAGCGACACTGACCACTATCCATGGAGCATCTAAAAAGAGTACATACATAAAGGTATTTCAGATTAAAACTATTTTACGAATCTTAATTTTATTTATGGACCTCTGGTATTAATAGACAAACATTTTATTAACTATCATGTAACTCATGTCAAGAGTAAGGATAAATAAGGAAATCAAGATGAAATAAAACATTTTGTTTGGGAGAAACCACGCTAAGAGTATATCATCTTGTCATATTTTCTCCCAAGAGAAGGTTACATGATAAAAAAGAGCTGAGCAACTGAGTTGTGAGAAAGTCTGCTAGTATTCAGAATAGTACAAATCAAGTAATCTTGAGTGAAACACAGCTTATTTGTCTGTAACTAAATCTTTTACGCCAAAATTCTAACTGGTGAAGAAAAGCATTAAGATAATTTGAATGAATAAAAACTTTATAAGTAGAATTACATTTATAAATTATGTAAACTTTGTTTGATCTGACTTGACTGTGATGTTTCTTCATAACACTGGTAGAATCCCTGAAATTCATCCTGATAGGAAAGAAAACGTGTTGCCTGTTTGGAATACTTATGCTGCATTCAGACCGCAGGCTTTGTCAGCGTCAGCAACGTCAACATTACATGTTAAGGATATGGTGGAGGCCGTTGGAGGAGCGTCACGGTGTTTGCGGCGCTTTGTGAGCTTTGGCTCCGTCAACTTTTCATGCTGCTCCTGCATTTCAAGCTTCAAAGCTCATAACACTAGCCACGCAGAAGTTCAGCTAGTTGAACTTCTGACGGTCCTAAAGCTGTTGACGCAGCAGGTAGCCATTCAGAGCGACTCACTATAGTGACCACGATCCGCGAGTGTTTAAAACATCCAGCAGAGAAAGGATCGCCCACGACATTGCAAGCTTCTGCTTAAAAATGTATCTTCTGTGTATATGCGTCAAACTAGTCGCTTTATGAGCGTTGCCTGACGCTGACAAAGCCTGCGGTCTGATCTCATCATTAATCCTTTGGCTACATTTTTTTTTCTTTTCACTTTTTCGTTTACTTAGTTTTATACCATAAATATTAAAATAAATATCTGGGTTTCTCCTGCGTTCATATTTGCGTGGCGGCCGCCTCCAGCTAATTTGCTTGCCACCTCAGCCTTTTATCGCTCTGCCGCCAGCTATATGGATGTTATTTTAACTGCAGTTGCAGCGTTGCACCACTAGGCGTGCGCTGTATCACCACCGGTGTGCCGGGGGAAGCGGAGAAAAAGAAGTTTAAAAATGGGATTTTCCCGCTATTTAGTGCTATTGGTGTCATGATTTCCCCCCGGCTCTTCAACCAGGTAAATGTTTTTGTTTTTTGCATCCAAGCATGTCATGTTTATTTTTTTAAAACATCCTCCGTCTCAGAGTAACGTTAATGGGTTTTAGCGTTACAGATACGACCTGGGAAAGCCACTACTTTAAAAAACAACCTCGCGAGGATAGTCAGGAATCCAGGTGAAACAGAAGACAAATTATTTTAACAGGCAGTTAGAAGGTAATCATAGTTGGGACAAGATGTGAAAATCACAGGCAGGGACTGGCGAGGGTCAGAATCATGGTCAGAATGCAGGACAGGACACTTTTTATGAGCGCTGTGAAGCGATCGTTTCGGACCTACTGTGCGAGCGATCCAGTCCTTTGCGAAACTAAAGACAATTTTTCTTAATAAAGTACTGCAGATTACAAATGCGACCACATTTATGGATCTAAACATATTATATATGTTATGTTATATATTATATATAGATGATAAAAGAGCTTTCCTCCTGTCTTATTCACTGCGAAACAGGAAGAGAAAATATATTTATTAAATGTGAAGAGTAGATATCCAATTATGTGTATTTCAACAGTAAATACTCATCTCTACTACCGCGCACACTGTCATGTTTTCTTTCTGCACAGACGCTACTTTTCAAGATTTTTACAGACTCCTTTCTGCTCCAAAAACATTCTGCTATGTTGCAGGTACTGTTTCGAGATGAAAAAAACAAACCATAATCTGAATGCCATGGGTCTGGCGGAAGTTTTTTCTTTACTGTGGATGGGTTAAAAATATGAATATAATATTTTTGGTTGACTCCCACTTTCCATTGTATGGAGAGAGTCTGAAAATCTCTCCAACTTTGCGCTGAATGCTGATTATTCTCGCTATCTCTGCATCCAGCGCTCCGAGAGAGAGATTCGATGTGTCCACCTAAAACAGCAGATTAGCTGCAGGTACCCGTTTTATTGCAGGACTCTGATCTGTAAATTTTAGATTAAAGTTTCTCTGCACAGAACAGGCAAAAACAGCAAAGGTTGCAAAGGTAACACATTTATTGTTGTGCATATTCTTCTGGTGAGAATACGTATAAATTTGCCATCATTGTGCTTTATGTGGATTTTTAATGTCTGCCATTTGAGAAACAACACGTAATCAACTGTTATTAACTGAATAAAGATGTGCTTATTGTGATAAAACGTGAAACAGATTAATAATAGGCTATGACTAGATAATAATTAATTAAAGTTAATAATAATAGTTAATGTCTGGCTGCCAGATGTGTGGATAAATCCTACAACTTAATGCAATTTCAGTTTAAAGTTGGCTCCTTATTTTTGTATGTATATTGTTTTAATAAAATGGTTCTTTAACATGATAATTGACATATACTTATTAGAGTGCTTGACAAAAAAATATGTTGCCTTTAAAAACAGTGGGTCAGTTGAATGCATAGAATTCATGCATGTGTTGGCGCATGGTCAGGATGGTACCACCTCTGCCTCAATATGAGCCAGAAAAAACCCTGAATATAAATATATTACTTTTTTTTTTCTTCTGTAAAAATTGTGTGTTTCTGTTCTGTGTCCTGTTCTGTTTGTACATCTGTTTCTTGCTGCTGTTAAGACCAAATTTCCCCTTGCAGGACAATTAAAGGATTATTCTATTCTATTCTATTGGGGTCTTGTACTGGATGTGTTCAACATCATCTCTGACCTCTATAATGTTGCCATTGTTTGTTCCAAGAGAGTTTATTTTGAAAGAGGATACCAGACAAATATGACATCTCTATAAAGTATAAACAGTGTCCATCAATATTCTGTAATAACAATGAATATGTTCTTCACATCACTGTGGAGCAATTTTGGGTCAAATCTTCCTTGCAGAATTTTTAATTTAGCCACACTGGATGGTTCTTAAGCATGAACAACCTGTTTAAGGCCATGCTACAGTAAGAGAGTTAGATTTGATTGAATGAATGAACGAATGAATGAATGAAGACCTTTATTGTCCCATGTGAGGGGAAATTCAACTTAAAGTGACAGTGTGTAGTTTTAGCAGTACATCTTTGAAAATAGCCATTTTAATTTTATGTAATAATACTTATGTAAAGCACATTAATTGCAAAATATTGGCGATATTGTAAAATATAACTTTAAAAATCAGTTTTAAAATACATAGACGCGAGTCCTCTTTTCAGGGGAAGGCCATATTAGATGACGTCTTTACTTCTACAAGAGCCCGTACAGACAAAGCGCACGGAACAAGCCCGCTATTAAAAAATTGATTTCCCCTCAAAATGCAAAAAAGTTTAGCCATAAATAGATTTTTACCTCTTCGCTAGTTCCAAGCGATGAAAGAGAGACTGATGTGCTCGTCATGTTGCTGCAAATAGATAATTCTCAGGGAATTGAGCGTTTGAAAACAGCACTAGTTGGACCTCTGTTGTTGAGTTCCTTACTCCAAGACACAGATACCGCATGCTTGTGATAATTTAGGTATACACTGCCCCCTACTGGCCGAAAATTACACAATGTGCCTTAAAGTAAAAACAACACAACACAACATAGACACGTACAGGCCAACTGTGGTAATACAGCCAGCATGAGCAGTGCAGCATATGCAGATGAGAGAGGATTTACAATAATTCTTTAGCATCTAAACAATTACTGAATTTCTTTATATCACGGCATGATGTGTTGCTTTTTAAGCTTTTAACAAGCTTTGTGTTGTCACACAGCTTCTACATAAGGAGTTTTTCTATAAGTTATCTAGCAGTAATCTGACATGGGACTAGCTAGTTAAATTAAACTCAGCAGTGAAAAAATGCAATAATAGGTTTGAAATGATCTAAAACATATAATAGAAAAAAGCTATAAGATTAGAAATCTACTTTTCACAGTAATGTACTATTTCTGCATAAATCAACAGTCTTTTGTTTCTTTTTAAGATGTCTTTTGAAAGAAGGAAATGCTGGAATTTGCCTTGAAGAAATAAATAGAAATAAATTACATTTAAAAAAACGTATTTGTCCCTACATTTTTTATTGTTTTTGGTTAGCAATTTAGAAGAATTAGTATTGCAAGTGATAAATATATGAATAAAAAATGTCTTTTGGCACTACAGCATGTACTCTCTAAAAATGTCAGCATTGTGAACAAGTGTCAAAAAGATGTTTACACAGTGAACATATTCTTAGTTTATATTATTGCAATGTGACTGCTGAAACCTAGTCTGTGAACCTACTCTCATCAGAGGTGGAATGACTAAAACAGAAGAAACCGTTTCCTGCATCAATCACATAGAATAGTATTGTACATTTGTGAACCTACTGGTTAACTACTATAGACTGAGCATGTGATATGTTGCCCGTAGCCTAATTACAGTAAATGTGAAAAAAGCTCAATTTATATGGAGAAATCAGGTCGGATTACCGTATGTTGGAAATAAAAAAGTATATACATCACGACCTGCATGAAATCTTGAATAGAGAACAAAGAATGAAGTTATAGCACCACTCACAGGTTGTCGAGTGCTCCTCCAATATCACACTCACAGCCTCTGCAGCCACTCTGGTCGTGGCTCAGTCCCCAGTGTTCTGGCTAGAGCCACAGGATGATAGAATGAAGGTAAAGATTGACAGACAAACAAAAAAGAAACAGTTTGATCAACTGAAACATTTCCTTAAAGAGACACCTTCAGTCAGAGTGACCAACAACAGGAGTTTAACATAGATAACAGAGATGTGCATAATATCTCAGGTTTTGTAGTCCAACAAGACCTCAATCAATTGGTTTAAGGGAATCATTATATTCCGACTCTTGCGGGAGACTTTGTTCTTTCTAAGAAAACACCATAAGCTTGAATTTTTGTGGTAGACAGAATTCTGCTCTCTCTACTGTACCTTATACTTTGCTCAATGATGTGGATTCTATAGAATGATAATAATATTCCCCTAAACATTCCTTTGCACAGGCTCCGTTCAAATCAGCTGGAAAAAACTATAAATCAGTATAAGCAGACTTTCAAAATAAAGCCTTGCAGTGGCAACAAACCTTACAAACCTTTTTAAAAAAAACATTTGTTGAGACAGAATCACGTCAATGCTGGTGTAATCACTGTTGCTGTAGTTCTATTGGTAAATATCTGTATTTTCTCTCAAATCTCTGCGTTAAACTGAAATGTTGGCTATGTTGAGAAGAAAAGAAACATAATAAACAGGTGACGCGATCAACGATTGAATCGATATAGTCGCAGCAGCAGTTTAAAGATTTTCAGAACCCCGCTTTTATTTTAAAAGATGACTTCTGCTCACTAGCAAGTAAATACACATATTAGCTAAATATATGTGGGTTTGCTGGTGCCTATCCAGGCAGTCATCAGGTTCCCAGTCCATCGCAGGAATGACAGCGCCAAGAGCAGCAAGATTGTATGTAAAGTCTATGGTTGAGGCCGTCAGAGGTGCGTCAGTCTCTGCAGCGCCTCGTGTATGTTGGCTGAGTCAATTTTTGAAACTTTTCCTGTGCTCAAAGTGTCAAAGCAGCAAAAGCCAGCAATGCAGAAGTTCAACTAGCTGAACTTTTGAAGCTCTTGATGCAGTGCTGATCATTTTTGACAGTGTAACTGTACAAATAGCACCCCATAGAAACCTGGGTTGTTTTTTTCTTTAAGGCGGGTCTGAAAAAATGGTGAAATACATTTTTGCTATTACCATCTTTCCTTCAAAACAGCATAATTCTTCTAGGTACACTTGCAGTTTTTTAAGGAACTTGGCTGGTAAGTTATTCCAAACGTCTTGGAGAACTAACCACACACTCGATGACGCTGAGATTCTTCATGCTGAAGATAGTTCTTAATGACTTTGTCTGTATGTTTAGGGCTGTTGTCCTACTGCAGAATAAATTTGGGGCTAATAGTATACCTCCTGACCATATCTCCAACTCAATTTGTAGAAATGCAGCCCCAAACATTCAAGGAACCTCCACAAGGCTTGCCTGCCTTTTGACAAACAAACCGCTGCTACATTTTGACTCATCAATCGGGAGCACCTGTTGCAATTTTTCTGCACCCCTCAGTTCCTACGTGTTTGTGCATATTTGAGTTGCTTGGCCTTGTTTTCACATCAGAGGTATGGCTTTATGGCTGCAACTCTTCCATGAAGACCACTTCTGGCCAGACTTCTCCAGACAGTAAGTGGGCGTACTTGGGTCCCATTGGTTTCTGCCATTTCTGAGCTGATGGCACTGCTGGACATCTTCTGATTTCGAAGGGTAATATGCTTGATGCTTCTTTCATCTGCTGCACTAAGTTTCCTTAGCTGATCACTGCATCTGCAGTCTTTAACATTGCCCGTTTTTTTTTGCTTCTTCTAAAGAGCTTGAAAAGCACATCTTGAAAACCCCAGTCTGAAATCTTTGTCTGGGAAAGACCTTGCCGATGTATAACTACCATACTTCATAGCTGTCAAGTCTGCCATTTTGGCTGGGAAACTCCCGTATTTTACCTCCCTTTCCCACCATCATCCCGTATTATTATTATTATCCTGTAAATCTCCCATATTTTTCAATTAAATGATCTGCCTCTCCAAAATTAATTTTCACAAGCCTTGTGAGAAGTGCCACCTGAAGTAGCCTGAGTGGCAGTTTTTGCGAAGCTACAACGCATAGAGCAGGAATAACAAATGGATCTAAAGGTAGAAGGAATTCCAGCCAAATAAATAAATAAACTAAGAAGCATGTAACTATCTAAAAAACAGGACAGCCCATTTACTTTCCAACAGAGGAGCAGGATGGAGCACAGCATTTTAATGTCAGCAAAGGTAGGCAAATCAGATTCTGATCACTTAATTGCAGTGGCAAGTGGAAGTATAAAACATGTTGGACAGTTGAACATTGCCAACATAAATAAAAATTGTCCGGCTAAAAACTCGTCCGACATGTTGACTGACGTGCTTCTCCTCTGACCTTACAATACATTGCTATAAAAAAACCCACATTGTTATGTCCATCTGCGTCTCTCCACTGATCTGTGCTTCACTACACCTTCGCATCGCAGAGAAATGCATATGTTTATAACAAGCTCGGCGGTTTGCTGTCCCCCCTCCCCAACAACAGAATTTTATGCACAAAGCGCAGAGCTGAAAGAAATAGAGGTACTTATTGCGTCAGACCAGCTCTGTTTAACCCTTAAGTTTAATTCAGTGTTTCATATTTGAAATTATTGTAGATAATAACGCCTAAAGAATAACGTTTATTTAAGCTTAAAAATATTTCACTGCAGGGCTGTAATTCAAAGGGGGGCCTAAACTGAGTAAAAAAACAAACATGGGAATCAAAGTTTGATGTGAACAGATACATAAAACGCATAAATAATTCTAAATATTTAAAGTTATTTCTCTCTTATTTTATCATTTATTAAAATATCCCCAACTTAATAAATTATAATGTAACATCTTCATAAATTCAGAAAAGAAGCAGGCGTTGCAGAAAGCAGAGCAGGATGAAAAATCAATGACCGATCAACAACTAATTTAACATTTTGACGGATTTACTGACAAAATAATTAACCGCACCTCTAGAAAGTGATACATATTGTACATTTGCATTTAAAGATAATTATTTGGACATTATTTTAGAAGTTAAAACCTAAGAACCAACATTTTTTGTAAGAAACATTTTATACATGTAAAACAGTACATACTAGCATATACAGGTGCTGGCCAGTAAATTAGAATATCATCAAAAAGTTGAATTATTTAAGTAATTCCATTCAAAACGTGAAACTTGTACATTATATTCATGCAGTGCACACAGACCAATGTATTTCAAATGTTTATTTCTTTTAATTTTGATATTTATAAGTGACAACTAATGAAAACTCCAAATTTGGTATCTCAAAAAATTAGAATATTTTAAAGGCCAATGAAAAAAAAAATTTTTTTTTAAATGTTGGCCAACTGAAAAGAATGAACATGAAAAGAATGTGCATGTATAGCACTCAATACTTAGTCGGGGCTCCTTTTGCCTCAATCACTGCAGTAATGCGGCGTGGCATGGACTCGATCAGTCTGTGGCACTGCTCAGGTGTTATGAGAGCCCAGGTTGCTCTGATAGTCGTCTTCAGCTCCTCTGCATTGTTGGGTCTAGCGTATTGCATCTTCCGCTTCACAATACCCCATAGATTTTCTATGGGGTTAAGGTCAGGCGAGTTTGCTGGCCAATCAAGGACAGGGATACCATGGTCCTTGAACCAGGTACTGGTGGTTTTGGCACTGTGTGCAGGTGCCAAGTCCTGTTGAAAAGTGAAGTCTGCATCCCCATAAAGTTGGTCAGCAGCAGGAAGCATGAAGTGCTCTAAAACTTCCTGGTAGACGGCTGCATTGACCTTGGACCTCAGGAAACAGAGTGGGCCAACACCGGCAGATGACATGGCACCCCACACCATCACTGACGGTGGAAACTTTACACTGGACCTCATGCAACGTGGATTCTGTGCTTCTCCGCTCTTCCTCCAGACTCTGGGTCCTTGATTTCCAAAGGAAATGCAAAAATTGCTTTCATCAGAAAACATAACTTTGGACCACTCAGCAGCAGTCCAGTCCTTTTTGTCCTTGGCCCAGGCGAGACGCTTCTTACGCTGTTTCTTGTTCAAGAGTGGCTTGACACACGGAATGCGACAGCTGAATCCCATGTCTTTCATGAGTCTCTTCGTGGTGGTTCTTGAAGCGCTGACTCCAGCTGCAGTCCACTCTTTGTGGATCTCCCCCACATTTTTGAATGGGTTTGTCGTCACAATTCTCTGCAGGGTGCGGTTATCCCTAGAGCTTGTACACTTTTTTCTACCACATTTTTTCCGTCCCTTCGCCTGTCTGTTAATGTGCTTGGACACAGAGCTCTGCGAACAGCCAGCTTCTTTAGCAATCACCTTTTGTGTCTTGCCCTTCTTGTACAAGGTGTCAATGGTCGTCTTTTGGACAGCTATTAAGTCAGAAGTCTTCCAAATGATTGTGGAGCGTTCAGAACAAGACTGAGGGACCTTCTAAAGGCCTTTGCAGGTGTTTTGAGTTAATCAGCTGATTAGAGTGGCACCAGGTGTCTTCTATATTGAGGCTTTTCAGAATATTCTAATTTTCTGAGATACTGAATTTGGTGTTTTCATTAGCTGTCAGTTGTAATAATAAAAATTTAAATTAATAAACACTTGAAATATATCACTATGTGTGGAAGGAAAGTATACAGTATACAAGTGTCACGTTTTGAATGGAATTACTGAAATAATTCAACTTTTTGATGATATTCTAATTTACTGGCCAGCACCTGTAGGCACTATAAATAGATATAGATCTGCAGGATGAGAGTACGTTGTTTTACATGTTGTAAACATCTCCTGTCTGAGATACTCAATCGTCTGCTAGTTTGGAGGGCCTGACTCAAAGGTTTTTGCAAACATTGCAGTGTAAAATATGGAACTGTTAGAGGTCACTACAATACCCTCTGTTAAACAGATCCAACTTTGGAGCATGTGAAAAGATCGTTCTACTTGCTTCAAAAATGGCATGTGTCAGAGTGGGAGTTTTTGGGAATAGTACAGCTTAGTTGGGGTAGTGGGATGGCTCGCGTCCGAGAAAATGTCCCTTATTTTCGGATCCAAAACTTGACAGGTATGCCCTACTTTGTGTCTTGTTGCTAAGCTCAATCAACATGAAACTATCTTCCACAACCTCTCCTTGGTAGCAGCAGAGTTTGGCTGTTCCCCACCCAGTTTTAAGCCTCCTGAACAGCTGTTTCTGTTTAAGTTAATGACTGGGTTTAAACCTCTGTGTGAAATATATGATCATTAGCACTTGTTTGGTATAATTGTTTGATCATACATCTAACCACAATACTACAAAATCCCTGACTTTGTGCAAGTTTATTGATGCTGTTTAAAAGGCAAAAGGTAGTAACACCAATTATTGATTTGATTTAGATTTTTCTGCTGTTTGCTCAATTCGCATTTTCTAAATTGATAAAAAATAATCCTTATTTATATTTTTTAAGCACTCTTTGTTTACAGCATTTTTTCACATCTGCCTAATACTTGCACACTACTGTACATATTTGGTAAGACAGGTAATCCTTAAGTGATAACCACACAGTGGTAATATGTTACTCTTTCTCTTCCTTTTCCCCAGCTCATTTTGTCTCTGGACCTATGCTTTACAAGCTCATCTACAGGATCCACATCAGAACACATGAAGGCCTGACCATTTTAGGGCCGCTGTAACTTGCACCAGCTGGACAAACCTTAAATCCCTCAGCTAAATTTAGACATGAGACACAGGCAGCAGCTCGGATTCCCGCCTCTACTATTCCTAGCTGAGTGGGTTCAGGACAAGAGGTTGAATTATAACAGGAGGCTCGTCAATATTTAACACATTTGGCTGCTGGACAGACAGTTTAAAGAAAGCAAATGGTCTATATGACTGTAACTGTGTTAAAACAAGTAACCACACATTTAACTTTTTCACATTTTGTCACGTTACAACCACAGTGTATCTTTCTGGAACTTTATGAAGTAAAATTTAAAGGTCAATCATTTTCAGATTTTGTGTCACAAAGAAAACTCTTAACGCACAAGCAGAGACTGAAAATGTACAATATTCTTTGCATCTGGAACTCAGATAGACTTGATGTCAGTGTCCTGCTGAAAAGTAAAGGTTAAAGGGGCAGTATGTTTTTTCCAATCTGTTGATAATGGATGGATGGATGAATAATATAAATAAAACTCCTTCATTTGACCAATGTTTTGTTAGGAATCCCTCACGCTATTCCCCTGTGAGCTCGGAGCAACTCAGAGCTTCTCTGTTCTCAGTGTTGGGAGTAATGGCGTTTGAGTATAACAGCATTACTTTTTAGCTAACGGAGTTATTAAATGAATTACTTTTACCATTGCTGCAACAGCGTTACCTTTACTAAGAATGTACAGTGGCAGGTTACTACAACATGGTTGAATGAGGTGCAGATGTGTCAGGCTTTTTGAGGGCCACACTTCAGCTGTAGGGAGAGAACAGCCATCAGTGATAATGCGCTGTAAATGTGATGAACTTGGCTGATTGGCGGATACAGCACCTGAGTGCTCTCATTGCATACTGTAAGCACAAGACAGCGAGCCAAGGAAATTTGAAAGTAGCATTCTTGAGCAGGAATTACCGACACTACTTCTTGCTTCAGCCTGAGTAAGCTTGTCGTCTCTCCAAACAGGAAGACTATCTGACAAAATATTTGTACTCTTCTCATCCTACGTCACAACCAGTAGTTTCGTGGCCAAATGAGGGGAGTATTTATTTAAGTATTTTGTTGTATTGTTTATTTTTACTGAGAACAAACATGTCAATCTACATACTTAGGATTTGTAAAGATTTTCACTATTTAATATTCAGATTTCCTTTTGTTGCTATTTACCCACGTTTGTCTGTCTCAGTTTTTTGAAATTTAAGTAATTTTTTATTTTCAATATTGATTTTTATTTTTAAAAAATCTGCATAAGGCTGCAATCTTCTTGAGTTTAGTTCAAATGAATACCAAATGTTCTAAAATACCATAAATTGTGTTTTTTATTCTTCATTCAGTTATCATAAAAAATCTTTGTTGTTATATCTATTATAGAGCGTAACTCCCTTGAAGAACATAAAAATAACTTCAAATTGAATTGCTGAGTAACTATTCGGACATCGTCGCCCCCTGCTGCCCGCACATAAACAGGAGTAATGTTAACACAACAGCTCTAATGAAGGCGGAAGCGATTTGCCGAAACATGTCAGCTACAGGTAATATTCTTTCCTACCAGTCTGAGTTAAATAAGAACATCAAACAAGATGCTGAGAAACTAATTACTTTTATAGTGTTGCAACTGAGTTACTAACTCATTTAGTTTTTGGAAAAAGTTTTTTGTAACTATAACTAATAACTTTTGATATAAGATGCCCATCACTGACTGATGCTATCTGCCAGTGTGTTTTACAGGCTTTTAATCCAACTACCCTGTGCACCACCCTAGTTGACAGTTGTAGTCTGAGAAGGGCTTTCACTCTGGGCAGTCAGTCTGACAGAATTCGGTACTAAAAACTTCAAAATGGTTTGTGTTTGCGTGCTTCCAAATTGCACAAACAAAATTACCAAGTTTACTAAATTAAGCTTCCTTTCCACAACCTGCTAAAACTACAGCTGGAAAGGTTGGACGGCTGAGGCATCAGTGAAATCGCCAGTTAGTGTAAATTGGAATTGGTTGGATTAAACTCTGACAGGGGAATAGTGCTAAAAATTCATAAATAAATTCATGAAATGAAGAAGTTTTGTGGCAGATAATGCCTCATTTAGAAGCTGCGCTTTGGTTGCCCCATAAAACACCAATTATATCAAAATACGCTGATTGTGAATGGATATAAATTTCTCCCGAAAGACTCCAATTGGCTGCAAAAAACTGTACTTCCCCTTTAAAACAGATGAAAAGCATCCCAACAGCATGATGCTGCCACTACCATGTTTCACTACAGGAATGGTGTGTTTGGGATGATGTGCAATGTTAGTTGTTTGATTGCCTGCTGAAATATTCAACTGTGGTCTCATCTGAGCACAGCCCCCTTTTTTCATACTGCAGTGTGTGGTTTTAACATGACCAAATTTGGAAATGTTTAAGGGGTTTGAATAATTATTAAAGGCACTGTAAATTTGCTTTAGCTATAAAATTGCTTTGCTGCTTTTACTTTAATGCTAAAAGTTCTGTTCAACACCAGCCAAACCTTATATCCTCCTCTTCTCTAATTTGCAGCTATTCTGTTTACCACTCTTTGAAAAGTATCAATGACAGTAACAGATTCTTTATCAAAGTTAAATAGATCTACACACAAATAGATGGAAACATTTGTATGAAGAAACATTGAAGAGTTATAAACTATAAACCAAAATGATACCAAAAATGGACTAAAATGATAATAAAGGTTGTTTATGAGAGCAGGGAGTATGTTGACATATGGAATGAACTCTATCTAGTAGAATCTGTATTGATCATTTAGGCAGTAACTGAAATAGTCATATGTGATATCCTACCAGACACTCATCACAGCTGCGTCCTATCACAAGCCGCTTGCAGAGGCAGTCTCCACTGAATGCATCGCACATAGCGCTACCTGACACGGTCCCTCTGGGATCACATCGACAAGCTTGAGGTTACAGAGAAAAAAAGGGTGAGGTTAAATGGTCCTGGATATATAATTCTTTTTACATCACGTGTACAGTTTTTATTTGTTTACTCACAGAGACACAATCAAAAAGAAACAGAAGAGCTGCTGATTGCTGAAGGTTTTCTGCAAATTCTAAGAGGATAACAAAACTAAGACTTCACTCACCTTGGCACCCCGCAGGGTTACCGGCTGACAAGCCAAAAAAGCCAGGCTTGCACTGGTCGCAGCGCGGCCCCTTGACGTTAGCTTTGCAGCGACACTGACCTCCCAGCATCCCGAGTGACAAGTCACTGTGGCTGTCGCACAACCCTCCATTCTCTGATCCATCTGGGTCACAATCACAAGCTGGGGGCAGGGGTTGGGGGTAGAGGATGTAAGATATGTTGACAATATTAAGTCACAAGAATTTTTACTACATGTTATACAACATAGAAAGAGTGCCTTTAGTCAGATAACCTTTTTGGCCAAAGCCGTCAGGGAATGGAAAGCTATTCTGAAAACAATTTCGGCACATTTTCCGCAACACCTTAAAAGAATGGATTTTCCAAAATCAGAGTTGTCATCACTGATGTCATGACAGAGGCATTTGGAGTGTAAAATGATTTTAGTATGCCACTTGAGATTTTACCCTATTTTTATCCGTATGTGTGTGTAAGTGTATATGTGTATGTATGTGTGAATGTGTATTCCGTTGTACTGTGTTGTATACCTGTAAGCTGTTTTATATGGTTTCTTTTAGGATGCCAAGTACATCTGGCTGCCAGGACTGAAGAAAATTAGCTTTGGCTATCTCTGGCATATAAAATAAAAATAAACGGACAGCAGTGTGATTGGTTGTTGAATGACACGTGTGAAACCAAGAAATGGAAAATGTCAATGTCGATAAAAGCGTAATTCCGAACAGCGCAAAGAGCAGAAGTAATGCACAATGACATCTTTCTGTCGGCCACGAGACTGACACGTCATCCAACTTACACACAATACACCCTACATGTTGCATAAAATGGAAGATGTGCACGTTTTCTTCTTTGTGCAGCCCCGGCATACCTGCAATCGCCATGAAATTGGCTTTAATTCGATGCAGTTGCTGGATGTCTAATGGGAAACGGATGAATTGTTGGATAATGTGTGGTCGACAGAGCGCTTTAAGAGTTTGGTGGATTGATCGGCTGATAGATGGTTTTGATATATCCAAATCGTCCGCGTTGCAAAGTTGCATTTTCCCTGTGGCTAAATATCTTAGTTTCGCTAAACATTTAATTTCTGGACTGATCGGGTTGTTTTGTTAGTTGGAGACGTGATTGCATCCCGCACCACATCTGCAATAAACGATTTAGTCGGTACCGTTTGGTTAATTGAGAGTGTCCAACACATTGCGTCTGGCTGCAGACATTTTGGGAGTCTTTGTGAATAGGTCTTAGCGAGTTAGGACTTGACTTCTTTTAAGAACTCCGAGACTTAGAGGCTATTTTCAGGCCTAAAAGTGGTTGTGAATTACTTTTATCTTAAGAAACTAGGAGTCCTAAATTTAAGAGGGACACGCCCACATTTTTTAGGAGTTAATCCTAAATTTGGCAGTTAGGACTTACTTTTAGCCCTAAGATTCTTTGTGAATACGGCCCTTGGAAAACATAATCCATGATTTTGTCTCATCGCATTTGGGCTACTGTAATGCTCTTCTCACTGTTCTACAGAAATCCTCCCTCTCACGGCTTCAGGGCATCCAAAGCTAAGCAGGTAGACTGTTAACCAAATTGTAGGCACATCACCCCAATACTACACTCTTTGCACTGGCTCCCTGTAGATTTTAGGATTTTTTTGAAAGGGCTTGTGCTCACGTATAGAGCCTTGCAGAGCTATGCCCCTGACTATTTTATCCCACACACTACCTCACATAACTTTCAATCAACATCTCAAAGCCCGTTAGCTGTCCCACAAGCTAGACTGCATAGTAAAGTATGCCCTGGCTCCCAGACTGTGGAGCAGTTTGTCCCTGAAACACTGCCTCTCGGACTCCGTAGTAGATGAGGTTTTCAAAAAATGTTTGAAAATCTTTCTGTTCAACCTCATTGTGGTTTTATTCTGATAAATTTGTAGCATTTTTAATGTTTATTGGCCAAATGTCCTTTAGCCAAGCTTTTACTTCGTTGTACAGCGCTTTCTGATATTTTTATCAGTGAAAGGCACACTGTAAATAAATATGATTTACTTACTTACATGATCTCAGTGTAAAAGAAAAATATATACATAAGAGTACAGTTTTGCACAATTAGAATTAAAAAAATTGTACCCATCCTCACACTCACCTTTGCAAACACTGGAGTCTCTTATGTGCTTTTTGGGATCTTTGTAGTAGAATGGTTTGCAGGTCTCACAGTTACGGCCCATTGTGTTGTGCTGGCAGTCATCACACACTCCTCCACTGGTGTTTCCCGTGGCCAAATAGATTGCCATGTCGAAGTGACACTTATTTGCATGGTCATTGCAATCACACTCTGAAAGCAAAGTCATATTTATTCAGATAAGAGCTGTTCAAAGATTTGGATCTAGCCAATTTTGAAAATCCAGAATGATTAATTTAATTGGACTAACTCTTGCAAGCGTGTGTGTTGCGGCCCTCAGCAGGCCTCCAAGGCTGGTCATTATAGAAGTCATCACACTTTTCACAGTTCAAACCTTTTGTGTTATGGTTACACACACATCTGCCATGAACCTTAAAAGAGTTGAGACAGAAACCAGTGGAAGTAAATTCAGTCAACATGAATGTAAAAAGGTAGCTAGTTTTAAAGTGCTTGAAATGTTTTTTATGTGCTTTAAATCCTCAGTACCCACCATTCCTTCTATTTCATCCCTGATGCCTTCAATGGGAGCACACTCTGAGGCGTGGCCATAGCAAAAGCAATTTCCACGTACAACAAGTTCATATATTGCGTAGTAGTATTTCTCTTTGATTTCAGCTCTGGGGTCCAGCAGGTTGTCTCCAAGTGTGTGAAGTTTTGTGAATTTCAGTCTCAGGTTAGTGATCTTCAGCTGGTCTAAAAATGGATTTAGACATAAAAAAAAAGTTAGCATGTAACAACTTCAAGTCTGCCGCCACTAAGACTCTAAGTAATTCTTAGACCTTTTTTTTAGTGTGGCTTACAAATGATTTAGTGAATGGAAGCATTTTGTAAATCTACTATGAATGCCTTTTAAGTAGTTGCATTCTGACTATCTCAAATGACCAGAAAACAAAGAGGAATGCCTTTGTGTTAGAGCCACCTATATAATGCATCAGGAGAAAGTGATTCTTCATCAGTACAAACAGAATGTTTGCATAGTGTAGCATGAGATTAATTAAGGTTAATTATAGGTCATAACAACAAATCTGAATAGGGTTTTAAAGTAAATCCTGAAGCATTACTGCATGCATGGGGTATACAAAGGCCTCCAAGTAGTAGCATTTAAGCTCTAATAATTTGCAACTGTACATTTCCGTGCACCACTGAAATGCAAAACAGATACGCATCAGGAGAGGGGTGTTAGTTTTTTTTTAAACCCTGTGAAGATTAAATTCTTTTCAATTACACAAAAACCAAAAATAATTGGCAGTAATGGAATCCTTTATTTAGTTCTCTTATCCAACAATCTGCTCCCTGTCATTTTGAAGAGGGTAAGCCGGAAAGATATTTTTCATCTGTTTTTATACTCTTCCAATCTTTGAAGGAAGGGAGTGAAACATAAATTTCCTGTTAGAGTCCAGCTGTCCAGTCAAAAAGCCTATATTCAACAGTCACATGAAAGTAAGTAAGATGACATTCCTTATATTATTTCTGATAGCTTCCTGCTCCCTGGGAATCTCACGTCTCATAGCAAAGCAAAGGATACAACTATTGGAAAGTATTCATGAAAACAGCGCATATACGTTTGAAAGCAGATATTTACGTAATGCATCAAAAATAATTATCCAGAGTAATGTACATGGGTTCCTGATACTGAAAAAATGCTGATTGTTTTTTTAACAATTTGTTAAACAGAGTTTTCATGCATATAGAATGTGACTCAGCATTGACAAATGCCTGTTCAAAGATGACTCGGGTCAGCATCCAATACAAAGCATCATGAGCCCCGTGATCCACTTTTTTGACACAAATCTTTTAGTTCATTGATAATAAAAACAAGCAGAGTTCAACAGGACCCTGACTAATTGTACCAAACACACTTGTCCATAAATATGGATTCATTTGAGGTAAGGGAGTTAGAGGACTTCCTGTGTGCCAATTTCAAAGGGATATTTCACAACAGAACATGACAGGCTCTGCTGCTATGCTGGAAACATAGCTGGGGTTTCTGGGAACAGATCACATGACCTGCCAATTTAAACATGAGGACTAGGACAACGAGGGCTGTGTGGGCGAAAAACAGCTGCTTTTCCCATCTCACCATGTCTTCTACACAGCAGGGCCATGTTTCACACCCGGGAGAGTCTGTAGTGTGTCACAACCGGATGACAGGAGCAAATTTTGGTGGCTGAACTTTGATTTATAGTGACAAATGTAAGTACATGGAAGATAAAGGAAAATCCCCTTTTCTATTAGAACTTCATTCATTCTTAAAATATTTTAACCTATTTTGTATCTCTAAATTTTTTAAACCTGAAATGATAGTTGTCCATTGTGGTCTAAAATAGCTGTAAATGTTTGATAAAAGGCAATTTATCTAGTTCTAATATTGATCGCAAATGAAAATGCCGCAGCTATTTTATCATTATTTTTATTATGATGTAATATTTGTTGTAAGTGTGACCTACTCTGAATGTTGGGGCTGTATGGGTCCTCAATCTTGATAGCTGGTTCCAAGACCCTGTAGATGACCTAGATCACAAAAGAAAATACAAATTACTTCCCAAAATTACTGTTACAGCCAATTTAAGTTATGCACCATGAGCGTACACATAGAGATGGGCATATGTGGAACATTTGATCTCACCACAGGAGATGTTGATTATGCTGAGGGCACATCAAAAAGCTAATGGTTTTTTTTGTCCGATCTGAAAATATTTAGCTGCATTAAGACAATTTAATCTTACACTCTCATCTCTTCAAAGTTTAATGGCCCGAAAAATTAAGGGAAATAAAACATCAAAATTTCACAAGAAAAAAACAGCATTATTAACTCCATTAAAAAAATACATGTCAAAAAATACTTTAAATGAAATAGGGTCAGATGGTTTTCTGCTACAATTATGATTTATAAAAGATAAATTAAACGAACAATTCAGGAACTGAGTCTTGTTTTAAGTCCACCTTGCTTACTCACACACACACATTTTCAGAACTAACTACAAATTCAACATAGGATTCAGATCAAGGTATTCTGATGGCCAAGCCATTACATTGACTTTGTTGTATTTCAGCCCCTTTGTAACAACTCTGGTTGTATGTTGAGAGTTATTCTCTATCTGGAAGACCCATTTGCTCCCGAGCTTTAACTTTCTGGATGATATCTTGAGATGTAGCTTCGATATTTCCACATAGTTTTTTTCCTTGTGATAGGATCTATTTTATGAAGTGCACCAGTTCTTCTTCCAGCAGAGCAGTCCTACAACATGATGAAGCCACCTCCATAAATAAAAGTGGGCACAATGTTCTGAGGCCAACTGTAACGATACTCATTGTGACTAAACAGTTCCACTTTAGTTTCGTCAGATGGCATTTGCAAGCTGCTATTTGGCTTTCGTCTGTTTCTTCTGGAGTAATTGCTTCCTGCTCGCTGAGATGTGTCAGGTGCATGCCTCAGGATGTAGCATGGACTACGGATGCACCGATCCACTTTTTTCGTTTCTGATACCAATACAGATATATGAGGTTCATAATCTGCCATTACTGATCCAATACCTGGAAAGGTCCAAACAGTACTGAATTACATAAACTGCGTGCCGTGAAGAAAAAGGACAAGGGATGCAACAATTCCACTTTTTAAAAACCGATATGATACCAATAGTTGGATCTGAGTATTTCCCGATACCAAGTACCAATGCCGATCATTCTACCAGACATAAAAATACAATAAATTGGAAGACAGGTTTTTTTTTTCCCTGCTTGTTACAACAAATGATGGTGAATTAGAAGAACGTAAAATGTTAATAAAAAATTTGGCCAAAGGTAAAATTTCAATTGAAAAATAAAGTTGTCTATGAAATTATTGCAGTTTCCACATTTTAACTATTGTAAGTTCATGTAAGTAAGTAAGTTCATGTTACCAGTTAACTTTAACCGATACCAATACAATACATCGGGTATTGGCCCTGATACCTGATACCAGTATCAGTACATCCCTTGTATGGACTCAAATGCAGACGTAAGTAGCTGCAAAAATCATTATTAGAGATAAGGATGATGATGCAGATAGCAGGAATAACGAGAAAGGACACAAGGCTGACACAAACAAGTAGAAGGAAGAACAGTAGAGACGCACCATAGGGAGACATCAACAACAAAGTTACAACAAAGTGAGCAGGTGAACGATTGCAATACAGGAAATGAAGGAGGATTGGATGTGGCAGATTTGAGACAGGTGCAAACAATGATTAGACAGGAGTGAGAAGGACAGAGTGCTGACTGCTCTGAAAAGTGGCCTTTTAGCCAATCTCGGTACAGAACATGGGTATTTCTCAATGCCCAGGAATCTCGCCTTGAAGCCTTGGTCCCGCCCCGGTTGCCTAGGAGATACGTCATCAGGGACCACCAAGGCGTCTTCCAATGTTCATGTTCTACCGAGGCATCTGTCCTTCGTTTGTTAGCTGTTTAGCTAACAGACCAAGGATACATCAGACGTGCCTTGATGCCTTCGGTCGGTCAAACATTTCCCAGAATACAGCGTGGTAGAAGCCGGCAGCAGCTACTTCGGGGGTAAATTTCTATTTTAAATGTAAGTCAACTAATTTTAACCATCGGGCTTATATCTAAAATGTTTTTATTTTATTTTTTATTATTATTTTTTAGATCCAAAGCAGTTATATATGGTTGGTTAGTTGCTTAGTATTTGCAGCTTTGGTGGCTACCAGGTACTAATTCGTTTGCACATTTGATTTAACTGACATATAAAAAAAAAAAAAGTAAAACTCTCGTTATACATTTCCAGTTCCATGGTTGAAGTAATATTACTACACTACAATGCTACTACGATGGGCGGGACGTAAACAGAGCACGTAAGCCGGCAACCGCGGTCACGTAAGGCAAGTCTTTTCCAAAACCGTTTTTTTGACCAAGGAAGGACAGTGTCCTCGTAAGCAAGGCGCCTCGCCTACCCAGGGCCTACCCTTGTCTTACCCTTTTGTTCTGGAGTCTATTTCCACCTTTCAGACCAAAACCCATTCTTCTGTGGGACACTGAACCCGTGTCCTTCCTCAGTGGTATGACAGTTGAACATTCCCACTTTTCTTTATTAAATACAAATAATTTAGGTAAATAAGTTGGGTCTGATTTTCCTTCCGAGATAGATGAAAAAAGGTTAACTTCTTTTTGTTTTTTTATTCAGTGTATGTAAACTTCTGGTTTGAACTGTAGGATTTAGCATCAGTCCTGTCGTTCAGAAATGCACTAACCAGTGCACCCACTTGGGTTGGACAATTATCATACTGTTAAAAACTTTCACTTGTTTTTTATTTGCTGTTGACTACTATTAAACTAAAGTTTGATTTTCTGAGGCTGCCAAGAGTCTGGGTCATGCAGATAAACTGCTGTTCATCAGTATTTTTCAAAATCTGCAAAGAGTAAAGTTTTGGATTTTTTGATAGGCAGTCTCCTAAAAACCCAAAAGTAGATTTCCCAGAATTCAATCTGTGAATCCAAAGTTTATTAGTTGGACGCCAAATTAAGATGGGCTCAACAACAGATGTTTTCATCGACTGTGGCTCAGTTAATAGCATAGTTGTTTTGCAAACAGAGGCTCGTTGGTTAAATTCCAGCTTTATCCTGTCACATGCCCCTTAGCAAGGCACTCAACCCCAAGTTGCCTATCAGTGCATATCAGTGTATGAATGTGTGTGCATTTATGAGTGTGAATGGGTGTATTATAGTATGAAGCAATTTTATTTGAGTGATCCATTTACTATTTACCATCACAAAGGGGAGAGAGAATTGCATAATAAGAAAGAAAAAACAATGAGTAATCACCAGACATTGGACAAGCCTAATTATTTTTACAAGTCAGTAAGTCTGTCCATTTTTATTTGCATTTTCCAGTAAATAGAAACTAAGTTAACAAAAAAAAAGATAGATAGATTTAGTTAATTGAAACTGAGAACCCAAAGAAAATTAATGGAAAAGGCTTCCGATGTTCAAATTCTGACTTGAAGTTGGAAGTTTTTTCGCCAACCATGACCTCGTAATTCAACATGGCTGCTTGTACATAAAAAGTCACATAGCATTCAAATGGATCAAATGCCCGTCTATATGTTGTTATTTACCGATATTGCAGCTAAGAGCTAGCCTGATCACTAAGGACAACATCATGTAAAATAAAAATATTGTCCATGTTTGCATCTGGAATGTAGTTGTTTGTATTGAGATCTGAATTCTGACTTCTGAGATACATTTAGCACATTTCCAATACCACCCACTAGTGGCCACGTGGTGCTTTAACATGTAAACCTATTTTTATAGGCACCACTGGAAACGAAATGCTAAGGGATGATCTTACCTCTCCCTCTGTCGATGGCTCGATGTCAGAATAACGTGACTCACAGATTACATCATTAATGTTACGCAGCGGACCGGTGGAGACTCCAGGAAAGGAAGCAGCACAGTCGTGAGCAAAGTAGCGATATGTCTGCCAGGTCCGACCAAAATCAGATGAGCGCTCAATCAGCATGGCTGCAGGGCGAAAGGTCTACAAGGGGAATAAAAAAGCAATAATTTTATTTCTTGTATTTTAGCGTTAACTCTAATCTGTTCAGCACATATCACTAAAGTACTATTATCTTACCTTAAATGTCATAATCAGATGAGTAAAATGAAACTCTGCCTCGAGATCCAATTGGATAAAGACATCTGACTTTCCTGAGAGAAACAGAAGTTTAGTGGGACAAGTTTATCGAAAGCCTGCCATTTCTCATCAGACTGATAATTAGAAAAAAAAAATATCACTATATTTCATCTGTATCATCACTTTCTCACTGCTGAATGACACAGGCCGATGGCTAGTGGCAGTAAGTGGAGTAACAAACATCATTTTGGCTCAAAGAATGACCTGTTGACAGGGAAATTCCCTCAGTCTCAGCAGGAAAAATGTGAAGGGCAGGTTAGAAAAAAACAAAAACTTCCTGAACCCATGATCTTGAAGTATTACTTTACTCTGAGAGCTATTATCACTTATGTTCTTTGTCGAGCAGAAAAAGGAGTTCTCCAACATTAATACTTCAGTGGTGGAATGTAACGAAGTACAAGTACTGTACTTATGTACAATGTTTCTGTATCTGTACTTTAATTAAGTAATGCTATAGAGGCCTAATTTTTAAGTTACTCCACTACATTTTGAAGCAATTATCTTTACTTTCTACTACAGTAAATTTCTCAAAAAGTTTGTGTACTTTAGTTCTAGCTTTAGTTTTACATCGATGAATATATATTATAGATTCCACTGTGAATTTGCGTTACTCAAACCCGGCTGCAAGAGGAAGAATCATAAGCTGCTTGTAGGGCTGCTAGAAAGAGCACATGAAGAAGAGGCACCATAAAAAGACAATGTAGCTGTAGAAAGAACAATGGTTTGAAGAGGAGGGACTGGATTAAAAAACCTCAGAAAATCAACTTCTTATGAATTATAATGAAAAATGTAGGTAAAATTAATAAAGATTGAGCACCTTTCTGAAGCAATCATATTTTTATACATAATTTGACTTTTTGTCTTAGGCCAAACGGTCTTTACGCTCCTGTTCATAAAGCTCTTATTATTGCAAAAAAAAAAAAAAAGTTGTAAAAGACTATCTTATCTACACTGTACTTAGTTTAGCGTGTTTGAGAACACCTTAATCCATACACTTAAAACGCAGCGCATATTTAAATGCAAGTTGAATATTTCTGTTTTTTTTACAGTTTTACATTTAAAAATGAATCCTTTAATACTTTTACTTGTACCTTCTTTTCAGTACTTTACTTAAGTAAAAAAAAAATCAAGCATTCTACCATTGTAATACTGTAATACAAAAAGTATGTTTTTTTTACTTAGCTGGATAGAGAGTTAATATCATCAGTTTTGATTTGCTCTTACAAAACTAAAACACTGCTAGCTAACTCATGTCCACTTGGTTAGATGGTCTCTGAAATAATGTGCCTCTAATGGTTGGCCTTCTCTGGAAAACAGAAATGTATTTACACATAATACATAAGTACGTTTTAGTTAGCAATGTTCAAACAACAACGTTAACAATAACTAATCGTCATCAATCAATCCATCCATCTATCCATCCATCCATCCATCCATCCATCCATCCATCCATTGTCTAACACCTGCTTGTCCAAGCAGGGGTCTAATACTTAAATTTTAAACAAATGTAGATCAATACAGTGCTGGTAAGCAGTTTGCAGTCATTATGTAAAGTCATATATTAATTACGGTTTTCTAGTAATTCTTTTAATGGTGGTATGTACATGTAAATAATTTTAATACATTTTACCAGCTGGAGTCTGATGTAGTATTTGAAAATATTGTTAGGACAGCTTTACTCAAATCTTGATACCACTCTTTATATTATAAATGACGAGAGTTAGTTTCCAGCCACTAACACGGTTTTTAGGAACAGATGCAACATTTTTGACACGGCTGATTTTGGGACCGTTTCAGAATTTTTGTGTAAGGCTGCTTTGTCCATCTAAAACCAGTTTTGATATATGTTTGGGATCACTGTTATATTGCGTTTCTTAACTTCATGTCTTAACTTGAGGGGGAATCAACACCCCTCCCTCCATTATTTCGTATATGGGTTCCTATGGATGGCTACAAAACCAAGAATAGAAGCAGAAAGCAACTGAAGGGGGCTGAAAAGGGCACAGGAAGTAAAATCTAATTTTACTCCTGCTTCTCCATGACAGCTGTGTGGCATTTCCATGTCGTACACAGTAGGCTTGTCTGGTATGACAGACAGTAATTTGATTGGGAAAGTACTGTGAAACACAAGAGAAGGAAACATGCAAGTAAACAGGGTTTAAAATCACAATTGCCATTTCTCCTGGTTCTACTGTTTTGTGACTAGCTAGCTTTCTCTAATCTAATGTTTGATACCACTAAAACATTACTGTATTTTATAACTGCTTAATTAGTCAAATGCAGCTGCTGTACGTCAAGCAAAGAAACATTTTTGTTTTTCTTAAAGTTCTATGTTTCCATCCATCCTCTGTTGTACAAACAGTAGCTGAAAAATATATTTAACTGCAATCATCTCAATATACCTATGTGCAATATAACAACCGCAAACGATTGCTTGGATGCAACATTAGATATATCTAACGTGATAATACTGATAAGGGATTGTATTTATTTAGCACTTTTCAAGACCCTCAAAGCACTTTACAATTCCATTATTCACTCACTCTCACATTCACACACTGCTAGAAGCAAGCTACATTTCTAGCCACAGCTGCCCTGGGACAGGCTGGCACAGGCTAACAGATGTGAGGCTGCCAGTTTGCGCCATTGGCCCCACTGGCTAACACCAGTAGGCAAGGTAGGTGAAGTGTCTTGCCCAATACAGCATGTGTAGGAATCAAACCTACACTTTCTGTGTAAGTGTTTGGTGTTCACACTCTGCTTGATACATTTGATCAACTGAACAGCCTTTTGGAAACCTTGCCCAGAACTACATTGTGAAGGAAAATGGAGGTTGCTGTGTTAGTCAAGGTACAGATCAGCAGATTAGAATCTGCGTTCCAATAAGGTTCATTAAATGGATGAAAAGTAAGTTTTCAAAATATCCTTTAAGGAGGTATTAAACACATTGTTCATTACACCCACATTTCTGAATTATTATTATTTTTTTATATTGTTCTGATATAATATTCTAAACTTAAATGTATTTTCATTTGCTGTAGGCAGAAAATGATCACATAAATACAGGCTTGTAAACTTTAGTCAGTGTGTAATTAATTAATTAATTAATTAAATGTGTTTTGCTTATTGACTTGAGTTACTGCACTAGATTATCTTTTTTGAAAATATTCAATTTGATTTAGATGCACCTGTCTAAAGATTCTATTATTAATTTGTTTTAAAAATGAAACACACCGTACAGCACTCTCAATTACCCTGACACTTGTTCTTTTTTTTTTTACTGGAAGGCCAGTAAAATATATATATATATTTATTTTATATATATAAACACACCGTACAGCACACTCAATTACCCTGACACTTGTTCTTTTTTTTTTTACTGGAAGGCCAGTAAAATATATATATATATATATTTTATATATATAAACACACCGTACAGCACTCTCAATTACCCTGACACTTGTTCTTTTTTTTTTTACTGGAAGGCCAGTAAAATATATATATATATATATATATATTTTATATATATAAACACACCGTACAGCACACTCAATTACCCTGACACTTGTTCTTTTTTTTTTTAATGGAAGGCCAGTAAAATATATATATATAATAGTTCTAAAAGATGATAGAAGTAAGCACACATCTTTATCAGCAGGTGAAAAACTGGAGAATTTGATGCATTTCATTATTTTTTTTAATATAATATGCACCTTGTCACTGTCTAAACATTATCTCACCGTTCCTTAATTCCCCTAAATTTCACTTTTATCTTTCCATTGGGCATTAGACTTCTTTCCTCCTTCCCTTCCTTAGATGAGATGCTCCAGCTGGGCCTGCTCTGTTATTAGTCTGATGTCAAGCTAAAGGAAAGATGTTGGCCACAGTGTCTTCATGTGGAACCTTTCTGATGTTCTGATTTTTCTTCCTTTTGTATCTATGTCAATTCTTGGATTTGACTAGTGTCTAGAACACAAAACCAGCTGCAAAACAAAATTTTGTCTGAAATTTCCCTCTGTGATTTACATGGATTGGTTAATAATGGTATAATGGTTTCCCTACAGAAATGTAATTGTAATTGCAAGCTCTTTAAATAATGCCAAAAGAAAGAAAAAAACCTGTCAGGCTAACATACAAGCAAGCACTAACCATTCTCAGACTGCCACCAGGACTTTTTGCGGTGTGGTTTAAAGGTGGTGATAACGTTTTCTATCCTGTGATTAATGGTGTTGTAGACTGGGTGGTATGGCCGTCTGGAGTCACACTCAAAACATTTCTTCTCCTCCTGCGAAAGGATAGGATCACATCAAATGATGTGGTCAGAAAACAAAGACTAGGGAAAAAAACAGGACCAAACAAGAGCCAAAGAAAATAAGGAGATCCAGTAGGGAATGTCAAAAACAGTCACCTGCAAGTGACTGACGATGCAGTATGGCTCCTTCCTTCTCATGCCACATGTGGACGAGGCCTTCAAGTTTTTTTCCCTTCCAACTAACAAGTCTCCCGTTGCTGGATAACAGCTGCCATGGGCACAGCCGTGGGCTTGGTCTGGTTCCTGGCCAACAGCGGCAGCCAGGCCTGGAGGGATAAAAACAGACATGGATTACAGAGAACAGGAAGAAACAGCACTGACATCATTCATTGACAAAGCAGCCATTTATGAAATTCAGCTGGCCAATAAAGTAAACCTAATTAGAGCTCTCATTTTTGCTGTAAACACTGGGGTAGGTCTTATCTCTAGCTCAGTAAAAGACTAGAACCCCAGGAAGTAAAGGACAGTTGTAGAAATCTGAATTGATCAGTGTATACCAGGCCCTATAAATAAACATGTTAAGGAGTCACAGCTCATCGCAAATTGTGATCAGTTGTAAGGTTCTAAAACAAGAAAAAAATGGTCTTTTTTAATGAATTTTAGAACCCGTTTGTACTCTTCATAACCTCCTTGTTTGTTCATATGCATTCCTGCAATAAGCAACACTTCTTGCATGAATAGTGATCTGAGCAAAATCACAAACACTTCCATTACGAAGAGCATTTAACAAAGAAAAATTTCTGGTTGATCCAGCATAATGGTTACTTATAGATTTATTTTTGGGGAGAATTTTAATACCCCCACCAAATTTCTGCATATGGCGAAAAGGAAAATGATGCTCTGGCATAGCCGTACCTCATGTATGGCTATACCATGTACAGTGGTCCCTCGCTATAATGCCGTTTAACCTTCATGGCCTCACTGTTTCAACGATTTTTAATAGTACAATTTTGCATGCTTTTTTTTTTTACAGCGTACTAACGCGCATTGTGTTCTGCGTCTTGATTGATTGGAGGCAATTATCAATCTCCACAGTGTTGTGTCTCCTGAGCTTGTTAAATTGATCATGTCTGCTTATAAGAATTATCTTGTCCAGAAGAAAAAAACAACGGCACAAACAACTACTCATAATTTTGTTTCTCACTGAGAAAGGGAAACGTGCACCGAGACCTTCAGTGGAAAAAGATGTACCAGTGTGCCACAAGGATGAAGAGACTGTAACATAATAATATTTTTATGTTTTAAAACCTATGAAGGTTTGAACTTTGAGAGTATTAAAACTATTGAGAACTGTGAGTAAATGTTAATATATGTCTGAGAAGTGTGTATAAAGTGTGTGGTGAGGGATTTTACAGCCTTAAAACATATATAATAATTAAAAAAAAATCTATTTGACTACTTTGCCTGTCGTGAGTTATTTTTATAAAATAACCCCGGTGATAAACGAGGGACCATTGTAAACTGCACATACAGTATGCACAACTTCAGCTAATAACAACAACAACAACAAAAAACTGTGATAATCCAATAATATTCAAACACCCTAGGATGCTGGATGTTTGAAACTAAAAGAGAAAACTGATGGTATCACCTATGATGCTTTCCTTCAATATGGTGATGTCAAAAAAAGGTAATTCCCCCAGTAAAAAGGCAGCAGAACACTGAATTCTAAATCACTGCTCCCAATAAACATGCACTATTTAGTACAGAATAGTGCATCATAGAGCTGTAATTGGGCCTAAGTCAGCCTAAGCCTGAGAGAATTCAGCCCGAGCCTGAAGAATTACAGAAACCCGATTACAGCCCGGTTTCTGCTAGAAAGATTTACTGGACAAATGTTTGAAATTTCAGTCAAAAAGGTCTATTAGCTGAAGCTTAAAATGATAAATGAGGCCCTATAAGAATAATATCAAGGCATGTCGATTTTAATTTTTTTCTTCTAAAGTCTGCAGCCATATAAAATAAATTGAGTAACATCAATAAGGTATCTCACATGCTTGACTTCAAAAATTAGGCCTATTGCACAAGCCTGCTGTCTTTAAACATGAACATAAAGAAACAGAAGGCCTACCTATTATGAGATTAAACAATTTGCAAACTAAAATACATCTGGACTCAGTCATAGGATTTTGATAATGCAGTGCGCTGCCGACTTGAAATAAAATAATATCTGTTTGAAAGGTGGAATAAAAACTATGAACTCTGAAAACAAACTGAAATATCTCTGAACATGGATTGCTGCCCAAACCATCACGATCTACAATGACTCTCAGACACTCAGGTGATGAGTTAAAGCAACATTTAATTTTTCTTTGGATAAAAGTATTTTTGAATTGAATCGCCACAGTTTTATTAAATTGCTTAAATCTGAAGAAAACCCAAATCTATTATACACTGATAACTTTTCAAAAGCATCAACAAATTCCACTGCATTATAGTTGCACGTGGACCTGAGTCCTCAAGAGCTGTCTTAGGCTACGTCCACACTAAGCCGGATAAGGTTATACGGGGAGTTAGACGTCTAATGTTATCCACTCAACACGAGCATTTACGCCCCGTTTACGGTCCGTTTAACGTCCCATGATTGCGCAATCCAATGCCTACCTATGCATGTACTGGGCATGCGCGGGGAAAAACAAAAAGAACACAGATTGACGCGTATAATCTATGTCGCTGTCGGCGCCTCCTGGATCGCCTCCTGTGTCGCCTTCTCATCCGCAAGTAGGTTAGGGTTAACTTTGCAAACATCTGAATTTGCAAAAGAAGAAGTAGCATAGCGAGACTCGTCTCCATCTTTGCTGTTGTCATTATATGCTGTCGCGTTGTTGTCGTCATCAATTTAGGACGCAGCATTTGATTGACGTTGCTGCTCTGATTTAGCCGGGGACCGGATAAGTTGCGTCCAGACGTGCTCATTTAGCCATTGAGATAACATTTAGACGGCTCTCTTACCCGGCTAATACTTATCCGGCCACAGACCACAAACAAAGCCGCCTTAGTGTGGACGATAGGGGTGTGCAGACTAAATACTTATACTTTTAAGGCATTATCCGGCTTAGTGTGAACGTGGCCTTAGATTATGACAAATTTTTCAAACAAGCCTGTCACCCAACAAAACATTGAAACCATTTAGACCTGTGCAGTAAAATGTTTTGGCCCAGTATGTTTTTGCAACATTTTGCCTGTCAATGCCTGGATGCTCTCTGTAGATCAATACTGTGATTAAAGGAAAGTGGTGGAGTAGACACAGTCATCATACTACCACAGCTTGGCAGTACAATGAGGCCAGATGCTGATATGAAGCCGGCTGAGAACAGTGCAGAGGAAGATTCCGCAACGACACTCACACAAACACCCCTCAGATATCTGGACACACAGTCTGGAAGAAGCCATGCATTCCGTCAAGTCTCAGATTGGTGTTAAGCAGACTAGGTTAACTTGCAGCACTCCCTACCTGTGCATCTATGCAAACAAATGTGCTCCACTTCTGCACAAATATGGAACTAGAGTTGGGACTTATGTATTGTGACTTGTATCTGCTTATTTGTAACTTGTACACATGTTTTGAAAAATACAAGTACGGATTCATTTAATAATAGAAAGTACAAGTACAAATCAAAGATACAAGTACAAATCGGAAACACAAGTACAAATCACGCTACTCCCAGAATCAATCAGATTTCTCGATTCCCTAACCAATCACGGAGAGAGGAGGGCGGTGTTCTTCTTTGTTCACAACCAAACTTGACTCTTGGAAAAGTGCAGCCGAAGTCCGGTTATCCTTAGTGAAATTATTTAATAGCAGAGACATGTCTTTCAGTCTTCAGAGAGAAATTTTAGTTTATGAAAATTCGACTCACCTTCAGAGAACTGTATGTGGTAATGACAGACGGGACTTCGGCTGCACTTTTCCAAGAGTCAAGTTTGGTTGTGAACACAGAAGAACACCGCCCTCCTCTCTCCGTGACTGGTTAGGGAATCGAGAAATCTGATTGGTTCTGGGAGTAGCGTGATTTGTACTTGTGTTTCTGATTTGTACTTGTATTTTCTGATTTGTACTTGTATTATTAAACGAATCCGTACTTGTATTTTTCAAAACATGTGTACAAGTTACAAATAAGCAGATACAAGTCACAATACATAAGTCCGAACTCTAGTTCCATACACAAAGGCATACTCACTCCTAAGTAGAGTAACAACTGATGCTCCCTCATCTAAGTGAATGTAAGCTTTTCTGCTTGCTCACTCCACAAAATATGCCTATTAGTGGTTTTGTTAAACACAACAACCAAAGCTACAAACATGTATCATTATTATTATAAGCAAGGACCACAACAAGCTAGACAGACAATATACAAAAGTTTTTCCCCTATCCTCTGTCTGTCAATGTGGGAAAGGAAGAGGGGGAATCACCAGCAGAAAAGGACAGAGTATGGTTGAAAGAAGTCTGAGAGAGAACAGAGATTCCCTCCAGACAAAGGGCTGATCCATCCAGACAACATGAAATCTGCTCTGAATACTGTTGGCATGCCCTCAAAGGTTTAGGTCTGTGTATGTGACAGTGTCTGTGTGTTTGTGTGTGTGAGATAGAAAAAGAAGAAGGCGGGGTTGAAGACTGAAGCAGACATTTAATGTATGTTTAACAATCAGGTTTTTCATCGCCTTTTATCTGTGCGTCTCTCTTTGTGACCTCACACTTCTAAACACCTGAGCTGTGACCTGACCTGCATCATGAAAAAAAAACGTGTGCAGATAATGTAATGCTTACAACTGCATCAATCAAATATTGCTCTTATAAGGACATGCTGGCAAAAACTAAATATTTTAAGCCAGAATTTCCATTTTGGCTTCAAATTTATTTTTATTGGACTTTTAAATAGTACATGCAGTTTGACATAGCTTGAACAGTTTAACATGAAGAATGGAGGAAAACTGTAGGGTCCAAATGGATGTTTACATGGACACAATGCTGTGATTGCGGTTAAAGCTGCGTCCACTAAAAACTGCCTTGAAGCGGTTTAATATTTGTGCAATCACAAATTTTTCAGGTTTTATTTCATTATCATTAATTTGTAAAAATCTGTTAAAGGGTATTTTTATAGAATGTGTTATTTTTCAAAAAAACTACATTTAATTGATCATGACTGATTTTTAAAAACAGTACACATGTAAAAGATCCTGGACCAGTCACCAGTCCATTGCAGGGCAACACAGAGTCAGACAGCAGAAACAACCACACAGTAACACCAAAGGACAATTTAGAGAGACCAGTTAACCTAACAGTTATGTTTCTGGACTGTGGGAGGAAGCCAGTGTACCATGAGGGAATCCACGCATGCACAGGGAAAACATGCCAACTCCATGCAGATATGCAACAGTCTTTCATAAGGCTTCTAATGCACATTGCCCACTATCAGAGCTTGTCTACAGAGAGCCTTTCCACGTTCTATTAAGTCCCATTGTAACAAATTTTGTTTGCAGTTCCACTAGAGTTCCACTGGGGGCGATCCCCATAGGTGCAACATGAATGGAAGTCTATGGAGCTAGACGGCTAAATGTGTCTCTTTCACCCTTTGCCTTTGAGAAATCTCAGATTTGATTGTAGTTTTTGCAAGTTCAACATGTGTTATAGTTCGAAAGTTGAATGAACGAGTACTTATGTCCTTCCGTTTTCTTACAGGTTGAGTTCTTGTTGCCTACAACACGCTAGCATTGTGCTAATGAATGCCGATTGGTCAGTGAAGGACTGATTACGACCAGAGGTACCGCTTGACGGCATCGTGGCATCCGACGCGGAACCAGAATGTTAACGCTGACTTTTTCAGCCAAGATTTTTTTTTCAACGTAATAACTTTTTTTGGGCTGCTGGCACTTTTATTTGCCTATGGTTATCTATGTACTGTGAAATTTAAACGGAAAAATAAATAGAATTTGAGTACTTGTGTTATACAATACAGGAAACACATGGTATAGTATTGCCACCTTAAAAAACAACAACAACTAATGACCCGCTCGAAAGTGCTAAATATCAATGAAATTGAAAAAGGAGAAAAATGCCTCGCAGGTGTGCAGTGATCAGTTGTTCCAATAATGGGCAAGGGTTGTCCTATTTCACAGTTCCCAAGGACGAAAAGAGGTAACGTGTGCTCTGTGTTAATTATCAATTAACTTATTAGACATTCTCTGCTACGACCAAAGTGACTGAAGGATTGTCGTAAAGGAGTATCTGATGTGTATGATGTCATTGACATTTTAAAATACTTTTTTAAGCAAATAAGTGACTCTTAAAAAAATCTAACATCCAGCAATGTGTAATTTCTATGCATCTCTTTTCGAATACAATATCCAAATTACTAGACAAAAAATTATAGCCTGAGAAAACTGGAGTTTAAGGGGTATTGGTTCATAGATCTCCATTCATTCTGCACTCGTCCTGAGAACACCCTCATATGGAACCAGAATGGAACTGCAACCAGTTCAGAAGCCGGAAGTTCACTGAGAGTGGAAATGCTCCAGTTATTATACATTGTCTGCCACTATACAGTGAAAGAGCTCGTTCCTCAGGAGGCTTAAGGAGACTGAATGCAGGTTGCTTTACCCAGCTGCTGCCTCTCTGGTAGACTCCATTAAGGCAATTTCTTTTCCAAGTTTTTTTTTCTCCCCTTCAAAAGTAAATTTGATGTTTGGTGCTTATCAGAAAACAGCTGGGGCTTATCCCCATGTAGCCACCCCCTAACTCCACCCCTGCTTCTAATATCAACTGTATGCAGTCCTTTGGATCAAACACATCAAAACTCTGATGATGAATATTTAGCTTGGCGGAGGTGAAGACTCCAGAGCCTGAGCTATGATGAGCAGTTGTGTATCCCAGCCTTCAAACAATATAAAACTAATGCCCATGTTGCACCCTCATGAGTAAGGCACAGAGAAGCATATTCTGGAACCAGATCAGAGAGTGCTCCCAGTCTGGATGTAGCAATACCAAGTCTGTGATTTGTGCAATTTTTGGTTACACTCCCAGTAGGAAATCTCCATGTTGTGATCTACTTGAAAAGCTAACATTAAACCAACAGATTGGTGACAGTTATCTCATGCCCAGGTAAACTTCAGCCTAAATCTGCAGACAATAATAATGAGACAAGTTGGAATGTAGTTTGACAGCAGAGGAAGATGGAGAATATGTGCTCTTGTGTGTCGTGTTTTTTTCACCTCAAAGCTAAAAACATACAAGTGTCAACAATCTAGTAATTAAATCCTTTTATTATCTATGTTCCATATCCAGACATCTGGGACGGACTGGCCACCTTTCAGGTATGTACCCCGCCTTTAACCCATTGACCACTGGAGATTTGCCCCTTATTGTTGCCCTTCAATGACAAGCAAATAGGACAAATGACAGGAAGGATGGCTATGCAGACATATATTTCATTGCATTGTTTTACCATGCTTGCTATGACAAAATGGACAAAAATTAGATACCTTTGCTTTTTATCATAAACGGTGGTAGAAGAATGAGCCACTGTCTAATATTGTTAACCCTTTCTTGGCTCATAGTCACAAAAAAACAGATATTGTTACACTCAAACTGAAAGACAGTGAAATCTGATGCAGAGCTAAAATGTCTACATCATGAGGCTATGCCCTTAGTGTGCAGGTTAGTTTCCTTTTCTAAATCCGGTTCTAACCCCTTCCCTCGGGAGGTAAACTGTGCTTTCATTAATGGTTTTGATTTGTCTTTAGGCTCTCTCAGATCATAGTCTCGCATTCAAAATGTCGAACCCAGAAACCCCCATTATAGATTACTTTACCCTGACACATTATACAGGTTGACCTGCCAAGATGATGGGACCTGGGCCTTTCCACAGCATTCACTTTAATTTCAGAACCAAAAGGGTTTGGTTTACAATTGGCAGCATTCAACCAACATGTAAGACGTGTGTGGAATTTCCCAAGGGGAAATTCCCAAAAGGAATGAGTTTATGTTATTATCAAGAGTCAAAATCTGCCTGCAGAATGTGAAGCAAAAATTGCAGTTCTCCCCTCATCCGTTGGGGGCTGGCTCCAAAAAGGAGCAAATTTACATAGACTCCAATGTTGGAAATGCCAACTTCACAGCCTAAATAAAAATGTTTACAGTCTTGTTCGAAAAACAATTTTATTAAATAGGTCAGGTTTATCGTCATGACAACTCTGATGGGTTGAATTTTTTTGTAACTCCTCCGTTTAGACGTAATTTAAAGTGATAGTCTGGACTTTGTAAGAAAAAAGAGAGAGAGGGACATGATTTGAAAAAAAACGACCCAAGCTCCCTCCCCCTCCCTTTCTGATTGGTCTTGAAGCCGCGCCTACTTTTCCGTGCACGCGCCAGGTCAATGGGCTAAGACGTGCGGAGAGAGAGAAAACAACCAGAATGTCAACAATGGAGTTATCGGAGGTGAGGATGCTTTTTCGGTTTGAAATCGGTATCTTGTGCTCTTGAGCTGAGTGTTGATCCATGGCTGCCCTCAGTGCTAATGGCGGAGGCTTGATTCGGAGGCTCCGTGTAAACAGAAAACTGAGCATGCGTGCAGTTATGAGCACGAGCACACAGCGTGCGTGATGATTAACAGCCCTTGGCATCACTTGATTGGTTGAAGTGGACGGCACCGTGGCTTTTGAGCCATAGCTCAGATACTTACCCGTAATGTTATAATTCATAAAATGACTTATTTTATATCAACATTTAAGGGCAGGAGGTCAATTTAATACAATTCTTAAAATTTGTAATTCATTTAGAGATCCAGACTATCTCTTTAATCTTTAAATTATGAATAATTAGGGTTGTGTCCTGTTGAATGACAGGTCTGTCTAACGTAACCCTGGTGGCTGACGTGGCTAACGGTAGCTAACAGCTGGCGCTGTAGTCTGCTTGTGTCCCCTGCTTGCTTGGGGAAGGCCTTTAGCCTGGTACTAATGTTAAGACTTCTGCCATTTCATGTTTCTGAACTTCACTAGTAGTGCTTTCTGCAGTTTTTATTTAGTTATTGGAGGTTATTCGTGTACTTATTGGACAAAGATGGCTTGCTGTTGTTTTGATTACAGTAATAGACCGACCACGAAGTCTCTGCAGTGCCAGTAGCAGGGGAGAGAATGGGCTTGATACGGGAAGAAGCTTCTCCAGCAGTGGGGAGCATTTTTATCTGGTCGCCAAAAGGAATGGAGCTCCGATCGGGGCTGTTATCTCCTTCCATAGACGGGTTGGAGCAGGCGACTGGTCGGGTACCGTCAGAGCAGCGAAGTTGGCGTGTGACAGATCGGAGAAGCCAGCTGGCGGTGTCAGGGAGGAAGGAAGTTGATAGCCGCTGGTAGCAGGAGGTCTCCACGGTGATCAAAGAACTCGAGTCGGCTAGATCGGTTAGGAGGCTGCAGAGTCTGAGTCTCTACAGAATGGAGGATCACTGCTTAGATCAGTACTGGTGTCAGGAACACAGATCAGGAGCAGGAGGCATGTATGGATTGATGTCTGAGAGATGTGAGGTGAGTCAAAAGTCTTTTCACTTTTGAGAAATCTGTATTGTTATTAGGGGTGTCACGATTCTCCAAATCCTCGATGCGATTCGATTTTAGGGTCACAATTCGATTCGATTCTTTATTTATTTTTTTATTTTTTTTATTTTACAATACAGAGCCCTATGTCATTTTTAAACTACTCTATGATCATTGGTTTTTTTCATGAAATTTTGTACAGTAAATCTTATTTTAAAAGACAGAATTGATGCAATTTTTATTATTGTGTGTAATGGATCACATTAGGCATTAATGGTCAAACTGAAATAATTTATTTTCAATTAAAGTGTGACAGTATTGTTTAAATA
This sequence comes from Apricaphanius iberus, assembly GCA_028564705.1. Classification (NCBI taxonomy): domain Eukaryota; kingdom Metazoa; phylum Chordata; class Actinopteri; order Cyprinodontiformes; family Aphaniidae; genus Apricaphanius; species Apricaphanius iberus. The sequence continues at coordinate 150,125 of JAPXFQ010000769.1, read as the reverse complement.
AAAGGAATGTAATACAGGCACTTAAAATGTTACTAGGTGTTGTTGTGAGTTGTGTGAGAGCTGATGAGAGTAACATATTAGGGAAAAGGGAATGTGTGGTTCCACGTGATGAGACGGTTGTCTGCTAACTGTTGCTACGGAGTCCCCAAGTGGGACGCACCTTATGTAAACATGGAAGAAGGTGACCGCGATCTTCTTTTGGATGTCGATGTGCAAGGTTGTAATGTAATTTTGATTGATTTCGATACAAAATTGAGATTGTGACACTTTTGAGTTAAGCCCGTGCATGTCCTCCTCGCCCTTTACTGTGCTTCTGAGATGCTAATACAAACACAACCATCCCGCTTTAGGCTGTACTGACCTGACCTATTCGGATTTTGTTTAGTCGTTATGTGATCCCCCTCGAGATGTGTTTCGTGTTAAAGCGACTCTAGTGGAAAAGGGTCACGAGCCTCAAAACTGTGGTCTTATGGCTGAAAGCGGCTTACATTAGCCTACGATAGCTTCAGTTAGGTCCTGACTAGCTTGTAGCTACACGGCTTGGAGTGTCAATTCTCCGCCCCCAACTTCACAGCGCCACTCTCAGCCCCACCTCTTTGCCCATTTTTGTATTTTCTGAGAGAGCCAAAGGGAGTGACGCAGCCAAGATGGCAGCAGCGGGAACTGCCCAGCTGACTTAATTTCCTGCTCTTCAGAAAACTATGGGTGACGTCACCCGAGGGTTTGTCATGTTTGTAATGTATTATTGTCTATGGTTGTGATTAGGGCTGAACAATTAATTGCATATGCAATCATATCGCAATATGGCAAAATCTGATTTTCTAATCGCGAAGGCTGCAATTTGACTGGTCATGAGCATGAGATCTGGGAAAGTCACATGACTTGTGAGCAGCTCAAACAATGCAGGGAGAGAAGGAAACGCTGTGCTTTAACCTGTTAGCTTGAAGCCAGAAGCCAATGCTGCACAACATTTGGTACCAAAGAGGAATTCTACATGAGAAAGTATATTGGCTGTAAAAATTATGATGCTACACAACTCCAGGTATTATACAGATTATTATGTTGTTAACTTATTATGTACACAGCGAACCTTTATCAACACATAAAAAAGATCACACTACCATACAGGCCCGGCCCTAAACAATTTGGTGCCCTAGGCAAGATTTTAAGTGGCGCCCCCTTGCATTGCAGTACAGTACTTGCACTGCTAGTGTACATATACTCACAAGAAACTTTATAGCTTTGTTTTAGACATTATTTTATTTAAATAAAACAATTGCACATTCAAAATACTAATTATAATAATAATAATTAAAGAAAGAAATAAAAAAATGAACTCAACATATTAAATACAATATAGATAGCCTACATAAGTGTAAACAAGTGACATTAACTTAAATGCAATAGAAATACGGCACTGTGCAAAATAAGATATTAGTATCTTGTCTATCTATCTTATTTTATCTATCTTCTTTCAGCTATCTTATGTATCTATCTCATGTTATCTATCTTTTATCTATCTATCTATTTATCTATCTATCTATCTATCTATCTATCTATCTATCTATCTATCTAAAAAAATGAAAAGATGATCTTTAAAAGAGCTTTATTGGTGTTTTTGGTCCTGCCTTAAATTACTTCAGGAACTACATCACCACCTCCTTAATCTTACATGACTTGCTACAGCTTGACTTTCCTGGATTTTCTTGAGGCAAAGTCATCTACGAAATCATCATATGACAACCTCGGTACTTGGGCCGCGGTCCACGGTCCAGTTCGGTACATGTTTTGTGTAGAAAGAGACTGCTTTTTTAAATCCCAAAACAAATATTAAATTTTTTTGGGAAGTGGGAACAAAAGCAAAATGTCACAGTTAACTTAATCCGCCGATAGTTGCAGGTTTGGGCAGGTCAAAGCCATGAGAATACAACATAAACGTGCTGTACGTCTCTCTGGGATTATTGTTCACACACAGGGCCCCAGTAACAGAATGTTTTCTGCATTTTACCAGTTCTTTAAACAAGAGCGCATCTGACCACACTGACACAGGTGGCGAATATTCTTCGTGTGCCCGCTGCTCAAAGGGCATTTGTGTGTGCATCAATGAATGGAGCGCAGCACATCTCCTCTTTGCTTCGCGCTCTGGCATACCACAAATAGGAGATGAACACAGCGCAACCCGGCGCCCCTGAATGCTGGAGCGCTCATGTCGGGGAGGCATTTGAGCAGCACCTAACACCAGGGCTGATTTCCGAAAAAAAGCGAAATCGACCCGTGTAAATTTTTTTGCTCCTCACTGCTCCGTGATGCACGCATTGTGGAGAGCAGTTCGTGTCTCTATGCCAACCAGCTGCTGGAGCGGGGAACAGCGAGCTGGTTGTTGCACCTGTGTCTGGGAGCGCGCCGCAGTTTGGTAACGTCGGGCCGGCAGTAACTAATTACCAGCACAAAATCAATGGCGGTACCGAAGTCCCACGGTACAGGAGGACGGATTGTCCCGTGCAGGGCGTACCGAACGGTCCGGTACTTTACCCTGTCCCGTTGAATCCTAACCACGTATGCTAATAGCTAATGGCATTATTGATCATCATCTTTCTGTAACATCAAAATAATATCATTAACATCATCTTTACTGTAACATTACCTTTGTCTTTGTCACGTTTTTCCTCCTCTTCTTTGCATTTCTTCCTCCCCTGGGCACCAGATAATTTTGGACAATTTGACATATTAACTTCTTTTGACGCAATAAAAACGGAAACCGAATGGCGGGTAAAAGAAGTCTGATTGGTGGAGGTGGTGGTTTCCCATCCTGCTTTGTGGCGCATAATGTTTTGTTCGGCACCGTGAGCTAAGTGTATGTGTGATCCCTTCAAGTCTCCACTGGTCATATAATAACAGCCCTTAACAGTTAAAGTCAATGCCATGTAAAGCTGTAGACTGTAAATTGTAAATCCTAACGCTGATACACTTGTTGCAGTGTCAAGTACAATAACAGCGGAAAGTTCTGAACGCGTCTCTGGCGCCCCCTGGGTATGCGGCGCCCTTAGCATTTGCCTATACTGCCTATGCCTCGGGCCGGCCCTGCAACCATACTGTATACGACAGTTGCATGGCTAAATGCCAGCCACCAGATGACCCCAGGAGGGAAAGCATTGCAGCTGGCCCGAGAGGGGCTTGCCAGCTTGGATCTGCAGGAAAAAAACTTTATTTGCATAACAACGGACATTAAATTGAATTTGGCCATTTAAGTAGATAAATAACCTTGTTTATATTCAGCAATGCTTCATTTGCCTTTATCTTAAAATAAGTCTAGCCAATGGAATACAATAAATGATGTATAAAAAAAATCTGACATGGTTTCTAATAATACACCTTGCTTTTCATGCTTGCATTAGTTATATATATATAAAAATACATGAGAAAAGCCGCAAAAAAAATAGCAAATTAAATCGCAACTGCAATACTGAAGAACAAAAATCACAATTAGATTATACATATTTGTCAGATCAGAAGGTCTCTGGAAAACCTTTGCTGTGCATCTACTTCTACAGCAGGGCCCAGAGTCCTGCAGCTTTCCTTGCTGTGTTTCACATCAAACATCAAGCTTGTTCTCGTGTCACCCCAAAAAATTCCGTGTGGTAACCAGTTTGTGACTATCACCTGTAGCAGATCAGTGGCCTATTTGAGGTGATTAGTGAAAAATCCACCTAACTTCAGACTTTTCAATATTCAAAAGAAAATGCAGCTTTGGAAACGGAAACACTCGGTGGAATGCTGCTGGACGGCATTCATGTAACAGCCGATCCAGGAGCGTAATTCATTGTGCTTGTCACCACCGACGCCCCCACTGTGCATATTAAGGAAAATTTGGAGTTTAAAACTACTAAAACAGGGTGTTCTAAGTAGATCTCAGCAATTTGTGGATGACTGAGGTCCCTAGCCTCCTGCAAATCCCGGGACTCTACTCTAATATCGGTAGTTTGTCTTCAACCCCATTTTCTGTGTCAGAACCTTACAAGCTGATCGCAAAGCGTAAGAACATCAGTGGGTTAATCATGAAAAGATGATCTGATAGGGGCTTAAGTTATATGCACATTAAGCAGTATCTTTACCTTAAACAGTGCCACATTTGTAATGATAATTAATTTATTGGTTGACCAACCGGGCTTGGTATATTGACTGTGCCTATTAAAATGTCCTCACTACCAGATTTATGCCCTAAGGAATACCATAGCCATGAACCCCAATTTAGTAGTCTGGATCCCAGTCACATAATTTTTGCCTTGTGACATGAGGCTCTGTCATGTTGGAAAAAAATTGTATGTCACCACACTACTCTCAGATTGCAGGAAAGAGTTGCTATCCGAGGTTGTTTTTATCCCAATTTTTACATGAGGCTATTTTAAAGGCAAGCTATCAGTAAATCCTCCTCCAAGGCAGACCTTCATGGGAGTGTTGACCTTTTCATATTTATCCCACAGTAAACCTGGTATTTCCAGCAAAATGTCACTTTCCTTGATGTTGTTACATGCAAGAAGTGACTTCCAATCACACCTGCCAGCTGCCATTTTTTTTTAGCAAGCTTTACATTGCTAGCAAATTCATAAGCTCAATCCTCCAAAGAAGATCTTGGTAATTGCAATACTCAATTCAATTATGCTAACCTTTCTTCCTCAGGTTTCTGGAGAGAACTCCTGTGATGGAAAGCAATGGTGACAGCACTATTCTCCTTATAGGTAACCACTGTTAGCAAAAGAAAAATGATTTCAAGAACCACTCCCTTGGAAAGGAATCATTTATCTATTATAGCTTAAGAAGAATGACAAAATAATATCAGCTGTAGTTTTCTCTGGGTTTACATATGATCATTAAAATAGTAGTACCAGGCCACTTTATGTCTCTGCTAAAACACAGTGCAAACTAAAGTTAGTTTCTATTAATTTTGATTATATTCAGAATTAACTGCACTTCCTTATCATGAAAAATTCAATGCCCGTTGCCACCATAAAAACACAAACAGTAAAGTTAGTAAAGCATATACATTTTTGACAGTCTCAATAATATTGACCACAGCTGTAAACCTAGCACTAATAAAAGGCAGTCTATAAAATAATGCATAAAACTGAATACATGTAATTTTTCTGTTCTACTGGATTTGTCCAAAGCTATTGAATTGAATAATCAATCTTCGAGGTCTGGAGCAGAGGGGAGTGAGATGTCTCATCCATGTGGGACATTCCTGTAAGACAGGTTGGTGGGTCATGGTTTGCTTTCACATTTACCAGGAAAAGCATCTAAGGATGCAGAGACTAACAGACTGACAATAGGACAAGCATGAATAGCCAAACGCACAGACACAAAATACCCACAGTGGGGTAAGAAGATGAAGAATGTAGGAGGAACATGGACATTGTCAGCAGCATGTTTAGATCCAGTATCATTTCTAGAAATGCAGTGAGCAAACTACATGACTCAGTTATAAAACTTTGCATAGAAGTTTTACTAAAACTGTACTTAAACTCAGCAAAACAATCTACTTATGCCTTAAAAGTTTTTGATCTAGCAAACTTAGAGTATGCACAGCTGCGTGTAATTTCTGCTTTATAAATAACACTCTCTCTAGAAAATGTGCTCAGGTGTTTTTGACCATATCCCACCTCCTTTACACCCACTTTCTGCCATAAACTGTCAATACAAAGTTCCTAGTAAATATTTTGCATCGAATTAAGACGATTGAAAAGGGGCATTTCAAAGATTACCATGGCAACCAAGAGATGGACACAGCGCAATGCAGAGGCACGGAAAACCGTTTTATTCCAGTCAATCAATCAATCAACTAATGTTCCTATATAGAGCTTTACTCTTCCAAAAGGTGACTAAAGTGCTTTATGTGAAAAAGGCAAAAATATAGTTGGCGATAACAAAATGTGTAACAACACAACAAGAGTAAAACGATTAAAATAAAAAATAAAAGCAGCAGCACGAGCAATAAAACAATTTAGAACAATAAATAAATAAAGTTGGAACTTCTTTTACCAACAATAGGATTAGAATTAATGCGAATTAAAACAAATAAAACTAAATAACAGCAGAACGTAATAAGTTTCAGCACTCCTAGATATTTAAAGCCTCACAAAAAAGGTGTGTTTTAAGCCTACTTTTAAAAATTATTATCCATGGAAAATATTAATTGGGCGTCACAATTAACAGATGAGCTGCAAGTGACACGGCATTGATGCAGCTGCATGTCTGACATAATAAAGAAGAGGGGCAGGATGTATTGTTCCAGTAGGATGGCAGAACTGGGCCCAGTTCAGCACTTAGATCTAATAGGACTGTTTTAGGGAATCTAAATCGGCTCCCCTCATCCAGATGATTGCCAGTGGCTGATCTTCAATGAGTGGCAGCGCATCCATTGTGCGGCATTATGCAGGAGAGTCACTGCAGTATTTATATTTATTCTTAGCACAACTAATGCACCAACAAGTGTAAATGCTATACGATCTAAATACATACATGGCATAATATGAACATACTGTAATCATTTTTAAATGCAACATATTTTCATTCAGATTCTCTTTTTTCTTCTATGGTCAAAGATGGGAGTGGGGGCAGACAGCTTTGTGTGCGAGGGTCTACGTAGTTTTCAGACCAAGTTTTGTGCGTAAGCAATCTTTATAAATGAGACCCCTGGAACTTAAAAGGAACCAAAAATAAGTTTAGAAATCCCACTCAAGCTTCTACTTTAAGAGCCTAGCAGAGAATAGTCAAAAGCATCTTATTTTTACCTCCTTCCAGCTAATTAGTTTACCTTCTCCCTCTCAGAGTCTCTGGTCTCTCTTTGCTCTGCACTTAGCTGATGGATGGTTGGCTCCCACAACCCAAAAGCCAGTGCTCTCCTCCCTGTTCCCCTTTTTTATTATTCTCTGCTCTTGACTCCCATCTCTCTTTCCTCCTAATAACCACTGAATCTCCCCAATAGACCATCCTGCCATCCTCAATAAATCAGCTTCTAAAGTCGATTTTATATAAAGAAAGTTAAAATATGTGTTGTTGTTTCTTTGTTCTTCTAAAAAGTACTCTCACTGAAGCAGTAATGAAAGGTGAGTATGTGAATTCTGAAGGGGACACTAACAAACTGAGTATCCTGATGCATGAGATCCATTTTTTCTGTTAAGCAAAATTAGTGAAAAAGTAGGACCGACTGACAACCTGTTGGAGCCACTACAAACATTTGATATCATCATGATCATCATCATCATCATTTACAAAGCACTTTTAAAGCCAAAGCTGGAGCAAAGTGCTGCACATCCAAAAAGAAACACTTTGAAACTACAAACACAATCTAAATATAAAATCATCACTCAAATTGGGAAATGTGGGTTGAAAGCCAAAGAGTAAAGATGAGTTTTTAACTAACGGATAGTGAAGGGGCCTGTCTGTCATGTCTGAGTTTAGATGATGATTATTATTATTCAGTATACCATTATGTCCCACTTATCCAAACATTATCAGTTAGAGTTTTTGAAATGAATCAAATCCGTTGAAACAGTGGAAGTGCATCTGACTATTAACCTCCACTGCACAGAGAATTAATTTATTTTATTTTTTTAACTCAGTGATACATGTTTTTATTACAGTTAAAGGAATTATTACCGATTAACTTTACAGATTTGCAGTTCTAAAAAACCTGTATCCTCGGAACTGAAAGTTGTCATCCAGAAGAGACTGCACCACCTCAGCATCAATACAATAGGACTGTGGGAAAGAGCACATCTAATCTGTTTTCTAGAGTTTCTAGATTGGGAATTTGCAGGCCTGAAACTAGAATCCTGTATTATTTAAAGTGTTAATGAGTGTAAACCCCAATAACTACTACAGACTGTCAGGGTTCCAGTCAGATAAACTGTATCAGTCCCTCGAAACCAGATGCTTCCTAGTGCACTGGTTTTTAGATTAACAAGGCAAGGTACTCGAAAGCAGCTGGTTACACTGGACAACACTTTTGCATTCCTGCCCTATGCTGGCAATGTCTGACTTACCTCTAAGTGGATAAGAAATATGGAGTTAGGCATTGACAGCAACATATGGGCTAAGTGAGGTCAACAATATTTAGTGTAGTAGAGTACAATGAATCTAAAGAGTAGTAGATGCCTATCTTACGAACTCGTAATTACTAATCATTCAGATTTAATGTGAAACATTTTCTAAAGATCAACTGAAGATAGAGGTTAAATGTCAACAAGGCTGCCTATGGGTAAATAGGGGCACACATGGCCAACAGATGTGGGGTGATGCCTGATACCCAAGCAGCTTGTCCAAAGAAAGCAAGTTGCTGCCGGTGTGGTGAGTAATTTTGGTGCCGTGTGTTTGTCCTGGCGCCCTGCAGCTGCTCGGGGGAGTCTTGGAGTTCTGATGGGAGTACAGCCTTGTTCATTGTAGCTGCTAATCAGAAGTGCTGATAAAAGGTCTGCCTGCACTTTGAGGAAACCAAAGCACACAGTACAGAAGCATGGCTTGTACATGTATATGTGTGCAGCGTGCTGAATGTGCTTTGGTTGAATGCACTCAGCTACAAACACTAATGAACGTGAGTTTCTGCTATGTGTTTTGTGTACCTGTTTGTATGTAAAACTATTAAGTGGGCAGGATAATATCTGTGTTGTGTCTAGCGCAGAGTTCTGTAACCTTTACCATCCAAAGACCCGTTTTGCACTCAATCCAGCTAAATAATAATCATTCAGAGCCATATATATATATATATATATATATATATATATATATATATATGTATATATATATATATATATAAAACCAAACAGAGGATGGATTCATTTGCTTTTATGAGTTTCTGACATTTGTGACAAAATTATGTAAAAATGTGCATAGTTTCAAACTTACAGACCAGAAAATGTATCTGAAAAATCCTTACTCTTGTTGTCCCTCAATAATGGAAATTCACAGCAATTATTCAATGAAAAAAAAAACAACGCCCGGTAAAAACTAAATTTGTCATTGAAAAACAACCCATTTGGTTAAATGACACATTTTTCAAATCTGCTTAATGTAAGATTTTATCCTCTGTGTTGCCAGGGGCAAATATCTGCACTCATGAACATGAGTGAGGGTGCACCAGGGAATACTATGGGAAGTAATTTTTTTTCTCAGAAAAGGTATAAACTGGTAGTGACCCTGTGTACATCCTGAGAGAAGAGAAGTGATTATTTAAATTGACGACTTGACTTGACGAGATTTACAAGCTGGAGGAGTTCTAAGAAAGAACAAGAGTTTTCTCAGTTTAACAAGAAAGCTGCTTCATTTAGGAGCAAGCTTATGTTGTATGCTGAAAATAAAGCAGGAACAAAATATAAAGTCCCAGTCTACTTCTTGATTAAAGTCAAGAATGGGAGCTGCAGATGTTATTAGAGTCTCTGCTCATTTTGCTGGATTGATGGAAAAATATGCTGGGCCTCTAATCTAGTTTTCAAGTCATAAAGAAAAAAGGCAGTTTTTTTTAAAAACAGTGCCTATGCAAAAATCTCCATCCACACGTAACCGGATAAATGCGTTTTTCAGCACATTCATAGACGTGAGAAAGCAGTACGGGGCAGTAGTTCTCCCAAATCCTATCCGCTAAGAGTAACTTTCTTTCCTCTATCTTCAGTACGCAGCAGTGATAAAGCTTATAAAAGCAGACAAACAAAACGTGCTTTAACAATGGATGATACCAGCACAGCTCTGAGGGCATAAATGCTTTTTTTTTGAGTAAACACAAGTGATGTTGGAGCATTTTTCGGTGCGGGTAGTGACGTTACGGTTCTTAAAACTCCTTTTTCAACCGTCCACACGCAGATATACTGAAAACGGAGAAAACGCAAATCTCCACTTTGGCCAGAGTTTTTGAAAAGATTCCTTTTTGGTGCAGAAAATCTCTGGTTACGTGTGGATAACAGGCTAAACCGTAGAAAAATATCTCAGTTTTTTGAGATACCCGGCTATGTCGTGTCCTTTATATATTGTTCCCCCTGCACAAAGAAGAAAACGTGCACGTCTTCCAATTCATGCAACATATGTAGGGATGCCTATATGACGGACATTGCCTGCATGTTGCAGCAGCATCCTTTTTATAAGCGGCGATCTCGAGCCGACACTGGGACTGTAGAGAAAACCATCTCTTCTCACAGTCTTCTGCCGTTCGAGACACCGCTGGACAAGATGTATTTATGTTTCGGCTAATTTCCACCCATGCCTCCCTTTTATTCTTATTCGTAATCCCAGCCTACTTGCAATCACTCCCTTAATATGATGCATCCCTCCATCCATTATCTATACCACTTTCATCCAATTCAGGGTCGCATGGAGGCGGGGCTGGAGCTTATCCCAGCTATCAGCAGGCGTTAGGCAGGGTACACCCTAGATAGGAAGCCAGTCTGTCGCATGATATGATGCATTTCACGTTTTTTTTGTTTTTAACTTCACCCTCTCTGTAAGTAGGCTATTGTGTGCATGTTGTATAAAGTGTGAGTCTCGTGGCTGAAACAAATATGTCATCATGCATTATTTCTGCTATTTGCGCTGTTAATAATTACACTTTTATTGACATTGAAGTTTTCCATTTCCTGGTTTCACACGTCTCATTCAACAACCAATCACACTGCAGTCCTTCTATTTACTCATACATAGGAAATGACGTTTTCCATAGCAACGGGACGTCACTCTTATCTTACGTTTAGGAATTTGTCCTACGTAAAAGTAGCTCTCAGTGCGTTTGTGAATAGGTTTTAGACGACAACTCCTGCGTAAGACCTTTTAGTGCGAGTTAGGAGTAACACCTAGCGGTAAGATAAGAGTCTTTGTGAATATGGCCCCAGGTCAGGATCATGGGTATCATAAAACCCTCATGTTGGATTTAAAACTAGATTATTGCAGTCGCATGACGATAATCATTCAGTAAAAGTGACTTTGGGGTTACTACTCCCTGGTTTAAGTTTACATGAGACTAAATTAGTCTTTGAAATGTGTGTGTATGTTAAGGTTGTGAATATGTATGCGGTGCTGTTTTTGGAATCAAGTCAATAATTAAAAGCAATAATTTGGGTTACTTAGCCTGTCATAGGAAAAAGAAATTGGGGTTTATTTTTTAAAGCCATATTTGCACCATGTTATTCCTTTATTCATAAATGTCCCAGTTTCAAGCTAAATATTTAGTTAGCAACCTAAATATTTAGTTAACAAATGTAATATTTACCAAAAATACGTTTGTAACTTGACTGTCAGTAAAATGACAGTGGACGGTTGCATGTGCGATCATCTTACACCTGGCAACAAGTTATCTAACCCCAACTGATGCCATGAGTGGCTCCTTGGTTTTTTAAAACACATGTGGAAAGACAAAATGGCTGTCTGTTTAAGAAGTCTTAAATCAATTTGGCATAAGCAGAAACAAGGATGTATCTACCATTGAGGACACCGAGGTCCAGAGCACTGTAATTTTCAGCTGTGTATTTAATGACAAGTAATGAACTTTTCTTGCTCGCATAGTTATCTGGGGTTATGGTGGAGGGATAGGCATAACAGACGTGGGGTATAGGTGGGAAACATCATCTAAGCTTCCTGTTTCATGTCAGTTCCCTCTGTTTTTTCTGCCGTCAAATCCATTTAGTCCCTTAAAATGCAATAACTTATTTTTCTTTCCGGACCGTCTTTAAATGCATCTTAAGTGTACACATGCTTAGGCAGGAATGGATCGGCAACAGGTGTTGCTCAGCAGAGTAGAGCAGAGTAGCAGATCCAGCAAACCAGCCAGAGCTAGCAAAATACAAAAAAAACAATGTTGCCCTTTTTACAAACAAGATGCAAGTTATGTGAGTTATGCTCTTGTATGCAGAGAATATTAGCTAAATAAAAGCTACTAGCCTACATGTCAATATATGATATTAAGCTGCTTAACAGTACTAATGTTATTATTTTCCTTGCTAGTTAGTTCATGATAGGGAAAAAACAATTCTCTGTAATTTCTGTGCTGAGGTTTACTACGTTCCATATATTTGAAAGAAACGTTTATTGGTATAATATACAGAGCAGGTCAGGGAGGGTCTGCACAGGTGGAAAGAAAATATAAGTGGCTGAGACATATATACATGGGTATTCAACGTTAATTTCCACATTACAGCTACTCATTATAATCATATTTTAAAAATATCCTACATTTACATTTTTACTACGCCACAATAGTAAAGAACAGAGTCAGGGAGGAGAAAAAGACCAGAGGCCAGGAGCAGGGATGATGATGCAGGTAAATCTCAGGTAAGGAGAATTAAGAATCGGCTCAGAAAAAGATCAATATCTGTGAGAAACCAGTCAGGTATCAGAACTGGGTTTTCACAGACATATTAAAAATATTTTAATTGCCACTCCAAAATATGCTTTGTCCATATTTCAATATCCCCACCGGGATCAAAAATACTGTACCTTTTTTTTAACAATCTTTAGAACATTTAGCCATGTCCGAAATTGATTTAAATGGTTATTTTAGCATTTGTGGAAAGATGCAAATGTGAGAGGATGATGAAACACTCAACTGATCTCTGAAAATGTTCCACCTCACTGTGGCAATGGTAGTTATATTCCTGGATGGGTCTCTTTGATTTTGAAACCCTGGATATGGACTTGACCAGAGCACACTTTTAAGGAGAAGCAGAAACTACTAAAACTGGGTCACGAAATATCTGACACATTGTTAAGGCCTGGAAGAAAAGTAGGGAACCACTGTTTTCAAGATTGTGAGAAATTAAAATGAAAGTGTTTCTCTGAAAACCTAAAACAAATTCTGCAGAATAACTGAAAGATCAGCCAAGTTTGTTTGAAAGCTTGGGACTGAACTGAGCAAAATTACTAATATTATACCCATCAAAAACAGTGAGCCTGTAAGAAACAGCTATGGTAAGAGCAGCTGTAAGCTGTAGCTTTCTACTGACCAGTAATATTAGATGGTCTACAGAACAGTGTACCTGTTCCAGTGTACACTGGCAACTTCCCTCCAGTTCACCACTGTGCCACCCTTTCCATTGTTTTTAAGGATACCAGCGCTATTTCCTACCCCCTCTCCCATACCCCCTGCATTCTGCCCCATGCAGTCCTACCCCTTTGCCTTTTTATCTCCACCTCCTGTTTTAATCCAGAAAAGCCCCTGTCAACAAGACGGAGAAACCTAACTCATCGTCCTTTCATATACCAGCTCCCCCACCCCCGTCTCTCTCGTTTCTCCAAAGTCTGTTACTTTTTTTCCTCTTTGTCCTGACTCTGTCCAATCATTTCTACTCCCACCTCTTCTATTTTTTCACTCTCTCTCTCTCGCTCTCTCTCTCTCTCTCTCTCTCTCGGTGTGCTAGCTACAAGGCTTTACCAAACCATTGTTCTGGTATCCGCACATTTCCGGAGGCTGACGCTTGCAAAGACCCCAAGCTCCCGTTGTCTATACCTCTCTTACCTGCCAACACACACACACGCACAGACACACGCACACATGTCTGGAGCTATGAAAAGAGCAATCCTAAACACACACTATTGCAGATATGTACCTGAAAGGGAGGTGGTAACCTGAGCAGGCACTTTAAGTCATAAAGCAAACCCAATGCATGTCCTTACTGATGAATTATAGCAAAAACAATGTTGTTGAGGCTATTGTTGAACAAAAAAAGCTACACGTTTTGGTCCAGGAAGGTGAAGAAGAAAACCGAAGGAAAAGTGGAGCAAGGTTTAATTATTTGTATGGTTGTCAGACTCTGTCTCTTCATCCTCTCAGTATTTTTCCTGTTTTATCAAACACACACAAACTGACACTTCTATTCATTTGTGCACATCCAATTAACCCGGTCTCTAACCCGGGGGTTTTTAGGCCGACCCTTGACCCTGCACCTCATTCTTCCGAGTGTCGAGAGTTTGAATAGACAGTTTCCTATCACCGACCTGACAGCACAGGACACTTTCCTGCGCAGCTCGGAAACACACCAGCACCAGCCGACAATTTCAATTCTCCAACCTATCTTTCATTTCATGGTTGCCTTGCAGCACGAAGCCGAATGTAGTTTGCATGATATCCCCTGTGTATGAACTGGATTCTCTCCCGGTACTCCAGTTTCCAGTACTATCAGTAAACAGGCCTGTTTGGTTAATTGTTCTCTCTAAGCTACCCTAGCGTCTGCCACATAACCATTGGAGAAAGGCACCATCCAACCTGGATCTTGTACATATACATTTATCCACATCTGAATCCAGACTTTTCATGTAGTAATGAACAGAAAAACTGCTATTATTGTGTTTGCACCTAGGGGGTTGTTGACTGCTTTTTCTGTACCACTGCACTCATTGTCTTCTTTTGTTAAGCCCGTTATTTCCAATTTGGGCTTCATGGTTGACTCTGAAAATAAATTTGACAAACAAATAAAAGCTGTTGTGAAATCCATTTTAATTTTTTATTTAATTGAGGCAACTGTCAAAAATGAAGCTTGCCCTAACTAAGAGGGATTTTGAAAGGTTCATCCATGCATTTATTACAAAAAAGCTGGACTACTGTAAGGCTCTCTATGTTGGGGTTAGTCAAGTCTCTCTTTCTTGGCTGCAGATTTTACAGAAAGCAGCTGCTCGCTTGCATATGGTTCACCCACAGGTTAGAGCATATCACTCAATGGGCAATTAGTAGCTACTATGTAGTATGTAGTAAATACTACGGATTCGGATGCAGGGCTAGTTGAAGCTTAGAGGTGATTGGGCTTTTACTGTGGCAGCCCTTAAACTTCCTCACTCCTAGTTTTTAAAACTCCCCTTAGGAATCACTTATTTTACTGGCTTTTCATACTGATTGAGGGGATCACTCATATTTTTGTTTGTAATGTATTTTTTGGGTTATTTATTTGATTTTATCTTATTTTTCTTGTTGAGTGTTGTGTGTGCGTCATAAATAAAATGCACTGGATTGGAGAGTGGGCCCACGAGAGTGACATTTGCTGCTCCTACTTTTCTTATCCTGACATTTCAAACAAGACAGCACAACGCTAAAAATCGAATGTCTGAAGACTGATGTCTATTTGGCTAGCGGCTAGAGTAATTAGTTTCATCACTAGACCAACTCCCTTGATTGCTCCCTAAGGATACCAAGGAACACCAAATCGATGTTTTTAAAAGCTAAAAACATACTCTCCAAAGCATGATCCAAAAAATGGAAAGAACAGTGAACTGCAAACCTACCAACATATTGCCCTCAATGTAAACTGACAACTAGGGTGGGGACAGAGCCCAGAGGCCCATAGTAAGACTAAAGGATTTAGATCCACAGCTCAGGAGACAGAATCTGTCCAGGGCTCAACTATCAGTCAGCTCACAAGTTGACGAACATGCAAAGGAAGATGCGTCTGTCAGATGAGGCAGAAACTGAGATACTCTCCTTCCAATATCCAAACTATTGTCTCTAGATGTGCAAAAGTGGTAGAGATACAACTTTGCTTTATTTACAGCAAAAGCAGTAATTCCAACAGTTGACTAAGAAGACTGACTGTTCTCTTGGTATATAAAGAGATTTAAAAACAATACACCCCTTCAATTTTCCCATGTTGCACTAGTTTGTACTGTGTTTGTCTAAATGTGAAGAATCTGAAGGGAGTATGGATACTCATGCAGGGCACTGATGAGTAACCCTTCCAGGTATGCCCTGGTTGCCTTTTTCTCAGCTTTACTTCAACAATCTGGCTCAGTAATATGCTGAACACACATGCAGGCCTGTGGAGTTTGATGATGATCGTATAGGTGCGGAGTTAGCGCCTCTATTTGCGGATTCAGCTGGCCTGTTTTAGGAGGACTATAAACAGGGCGACACCTCCCACAGAGAAGCAGAGAGAGACAGACCAGGATGACCCCGGAGACCCTACAGGGGCACCAGAAGCCCTAAAAAAGAAACAGCAGCAATCTTATCTGTGTTCAGAAAGACATGGGGGACCGTCAGACCTTTTGTACATCTTTCAGGAAAAACAGGAGAGGACAATAACAAATGAGTATAAAATAAATGAAACTGAAAGAGAAGTTACACTTAGCCAATTCTACATGGCTTCAGGAGATCAAACTGCCCGTTCCTCTAAGATATAAACAAATCCACAGCATTTATGTTTATCATCACTAATTCTGAAACATATATTAGGCTCCATATTTTCCAGAGACTAATCAAAGAAAGCCCGGTGACCTGGATACACTGTTCACTGGATCACTTCTGAGGATTAGTTCTGCAGCAGAAACTGACTTCAAAGCTCAGCGTACAGTCTACTTACCGCAGACCAGCATTAACAGGAAGGCTTGCATCTCTGAGCGCTCATCAACCCGGGCTGCCTGCCGGGGAAGGACAACAGTTTGGGTTTAAGTCAATGAATAACACAGCCAGCAGAGCGTGAAGAGGCGCTTTAAGGGTCTGACTGACATATTTCTTTACTTCACAAAGAATTTAAATTCATGAAGGAGTTTGGATTATTTCCCTTTTTTAAGTGAACTCAAAGTGTCAAAGGGAGACGTTCTTTTTAATTTCCTCAGTTCAGACTTTGGAGGCTGAATGTCTCTGAAAAGTCATCTGCATACACAATTAATTTAAAACAAACGAGCGAGAGAATATATGTCTTTTAAGGGTAGAAAATACAAGGGCGAAAGTGAACTCACCGTGTCTGTCCGGTTTCAGATGTCCGCTTCTCTGTTTCCCCTCCGAGCACTTGTTGCGGACCTCGGTGGTGAGAGAGCCAGTCCTGCCTCTCTGTTGGAAACCCCGGGATGGAGTCTAACGGAGCGGAGTCAGGTTAAAAGCGGAGTTGGGAAGGGCGAAAGTCACACGACCACGACAGAGCGCAGTGCGGTCTCGCTGGAGGCTGGGTCACGAATCACGTAGGTGGACAATGATTAATGTCAATTCATTTTATTCATTGTATTTAAATCACTATGTGTCATCTGATGGCACTGTATAGATACTGTATAGATGTATAAATACGAATAGATATATACAGATATATATATATATATATATATATATATATATATATATATATATATAAATATAAAAAGATTCCTCTCTCGCCCAGTGTGGGCGTTATTTTTTTTAATTATTATTATTCCCCCCCATTCCAAGTCCTCTACCAGAGGCCTGGGAGATTGAGGGTCCTGCACAGTATCTTTGCTGTTCCAAGTACTGCACTTTTCTGGACGGAGATGTCTAAGGTTCTTTCTTTCAGGGATCTCCTGGAGCCATTCCTCCAGTTTGGGGTTCATTGCTCCCACGGGTACTACTGTCACCTTCATCTTCCAAGCCTTCTCTAGCTCCTCTTTGAGCCCTTGGTATTTCTCAGGTTTCTAATGTTCCTTCTTCTTGATGTTACCATCACTTGGTATTGCCACATCCACCACAACAGCTTTCCTCTGCTATTTATCAACCACCACCATCCTGTCTGTCTGGATCGGCGAGTCCACAGACTCTTTGCTCATTCTGGTGTTTTGGTCATTCTCCACCACCTTTGGGGTTTCCAGCCCATACTCCGCACAGATGTTTCTGTATACTATGTCAGCCACTTGGTTATGACGTTCCATGTATGCTTTCTCTGCCAGCATTTTACACCCTGCTTTTATGTGCTGGATTGTCTCAGAGGCTACACCTTGCGTCTTTGTCTGGTGTGGTAGATCTGGGCCTCTATCGATCTGGTGCTCAGGGCCTGCTCCTGTGCTGCCAGGATGAGTGTCCCTGTGGTTTATATATATATATATATACATACATACATACATATATATACATACATACACATATATATATATATATATATATATATATATATATATATATATATATACACATACATACATATGTACATACATACATGCATATTTATGCAGAATTATATGCGGCGATCACAGCAGGAGATGTGATCGCCGCACATATGACTTGTGCACTTGTCACAAGTGCGGCTCAGCCTTCACTGAGCTAATTTCTCAGTGAAGGCTGTATTTGTAGCTATATATATATACTGCTCACAAAAATTAAAGGAAGACTTTAAAGAAACACATTAGATACATCAGATCTCAATATGAAGTTGGATATCTGCACCAGCGTAGGGTCTGACAATGGGTTCAAGGATTTCATCTCGATACCTTATGGCAGTCAGAGCACCATTTCCTAGGCAGTAGAGGTCTGTGCGTCCCTCCATGGATATGCCTCCCCAGACCATCACTGACCCACCACCAAACCTGTCATGTTGAACGACGTTGCAGGCAGCATAACGTTCTCCTTGTCTTCTCCAGACTCTTTCACGTCTATCACAGGTGCTCAGGGTGAACTTGCTCTCTGTAAAAAGTACAGCGCGCCAGTGGCGGACTTGCAAATTCTGGTGTTCTTGAGCAAATGCCAGTCGAGCTCCACAGTGCTGGGCAGTGAGCACAGGGCCGACTAAAGGAGGTCAGGCCCTCAGGCCATCTTCATGAAGTCTGTTCCTGTTTGTTTGGGTAGAGACATTCACACCAGTGGCCCTCTGGAGGTCATTCTGTAAGGCAGAATTGGTCCTGCTGATGGGTTGAGGACCTTCTACGGCCCTGTCCAGCTCTCCGAGAATAACCACCAGTCTCCTGAAATCTCCTCCATGTTCTGGAGATTGTGCTGGGAGACACATTAAACCTTCTTGCTGCAGCACGTGTGGATGTGCCATCCTGGAGAAGTTGGACAACCTGTGCAACTTCTGTAGGGTTAAGGAATCGCCTCATACTGCCAGTAGAGATAATTACTCAAGCCAAAACCAGCCAAAAAAGATCAAGAGGGAGAAACTTGAAATGACCTCCACATGTAAAACCAGTCCTGTTTTGAGGGTTTTCTAATTGTTGCCACTGTAGTGCACCTGTTGTTAAGTCCATGAACACCAATACAGCTGAAAGTGATTAACGATACCCTCAGCTGCTTAACCAACCAGAAAATGATCAGACAGGTTTAACTGATTTCAGAGGAATAAAAAACAAAAAGCAGCACAAAAAACCCAACAAAATAAGGATAAAATAAAACAAACAATGTGAACTAAGGACAACGCAACCACAACACGCAAATACGGAAAAGCAAGGCAAGGCAATTTTATTTATATGGCACACTTTCAACACAAGGACATTCTAGATGATTTGCTGATTCCACAAATGTGAAAATCAAAATCCCTAAAAGAAAGCATAAACAAACATTTATTAAAGATACAATAAATACAATATTTAGCATTTGATTAAAAATAACAATTTGGGATAAAAACATTTAATAATAGTATTCACAATAATTGTATCAGTTACTCATAAGCAAGTCTAAATAGGTAAGTTTTCATTTTAGATTTAAAATGGTTCAGTGTCTCTGCAGTTTTGCATTTGTCTGGCACTTTGTTTCAGATGTGGGGAGCATAGAAAATGAAAACTGCTTTTCCATGCTTGGTTCTGGTTCTATGGATGATCAGTAAACTAGAGCTGGAGGAGCTGAGTGATCTGGATGGTTTGTATTGCGATAGCAGATCTCTAATGTACTCTGGTGCTAACCCATTCAGTGATTTATAGACTAATAAAATCATTTTGAAATCTATTCTGTGAGCTACAGGGAGCCAGTCTAAGGACTTTAGAACTAGGTTTATATGTTCTACTTTCCTGGTTTTAGTGAGAACACGAGTAGCAGTATTCTGGATCAGCTGCAACTGTCTGATTGATTTTTTAGGCTGTGAAGATATTGTTACAGTAATCAAAGCGAGTAGAGATACATGCATGGATGAGTTTTTCTAGGTCTCCTTGTGTCATCAGTCCTTTAATCATAGAAATGGTCCTCAGTTAATAGAAAGCTGACCTTGCCTTTATGTGACCTTGGAGATTCAGGTCTGAGTCTGTTATTACACCTAGATTTCTGGCCTGCTCAGTAGTTTCTACAATCAAAAACCAAACTTGTTGGGTGAACACAATAAAATTATGTAAATCATTTCTACCCAACTTATTTGGGTTGATTTTGCAATAATGAATTTTGTTGAGTTAACTAAATGTAAACATGTTGGGTCAACCTAATACATTTAGGTTGTTATAAGGCACAAAAATAAACAGAAGGGGATGGGACTCAAACTCAGAAAAGGGCTTCAGGTTTCTGAACACCTGGACTAATCACTTTGCTACACAATCACTCAGAAACTGTATATATATGACTTAATTTCCAGTGTCAAATAAAGGTTATTATAATTGGGGCGACTGTGGCTCAGTGGTAGAGTAGTTGGCTTGCAATCAGAGGGTCATAGGTTCAATTACAGCTTCCTCCAGTCACATGTCAATGTGCCCCTGGGCAAGGCACTTAACCCCCAAATTCTACATTGTCCTACCGAGCCATGTTGGTTGTCGGTGTATGAATGCGTGTGTGATTGGGTGAATGCGGCTTCAATGTAAAGCGCTTTGAGTGGTCAGTAAGACTAGAAAAGCGCTATATAAGTTCAGTCTATTTACCATAATATTATAACGACCTGCCAATTCCCTTTTCTCTGTGAAAAAAGCGAAGGAATTGTATTATTTGAATCATTATAATGATGTTTAGTTAACTCTGAAAATTAAGTAATATATGTTATTATATACAGGTTTTATGAGTGATTGTGTAGCAAAGTTGTTAGTGCAGCAACCTAAATGTAAAGGAGCGGCCTTAGCTCTGCTTCATCTATTCTAGCCGTGGTCGAGCCTTAGCTTAGCTAATAGCTACTTGCTAGCGTCAGCTAATGTGCTCTGTAGACGTGTGCTCTGATCATCGGGATGTGATACAGGCAGTTAAAATGTTACCAGGTGTTGTTGTGAGTTGTATGAGAACTGGTGAGAGTTACTTCTTAGGGAAAATGCAATGTGTGGTTCCTTGTGATAAGACGGTTGTCTTTCAACCGTTTCTTCGGAGTCCTGAGTGGGACGCACCATATGTAAACCTGGCGGGAGAAAATCAGGATCCTCTTTTGGCTTTCAATGTGCAAGGTTGTAACTCAATTTCGATCGAGTTCGATACAAAATCGAGATTGTGACACCCCTATTAATATAGCAGCTTTAATATTTCTTTCAGTGATTGAGAGATTATATTTACAAGGTATTTTTAAATGTTGTACTGTTCGGTTATTTGTAATTTTAGTGTGTAAGGATCTATTGTTTATAATCAACGGACTTTTAATTTCAGAATGACCAGACACAACTTCTTGGTGAGTAGGTTGTCTGGTGACGGTGTCCGGTCGATATCACTTTTGGGGATATTACGAAGAATGTAGTCATTTGGCTATTAATAGTCAAGGGACTGCTTATGGCAGTCAACAAGAAATAATTTGTGAGAAATTATTAATATGTTCGGGGCACCACCTTTATCAGGAACTATTTTAATAGCCAAATATCTATGTCAGTCTCATGATTTGATGCAATGAATTGTTTACCATCTATTGACCATAAATTTTGCCAAATGTGTGTGCTGAATCAAGAACGACAACTGTTACTTTCCAAACATTTGGTGAATTACTTAAGTCGCGGATGGATCATGACAGTAAAACAATCCAATTCCCTTATTTTGATCAAATAAGGTGAGTTCAAACATGGCTAATGAGATTAGTTTCTGTTCTTAAACAATCTATTTTTAAACCGAGTTCTTTTTGAACCGTTAATAGCAATCTTGTTTATAAAGTGCTGGCCTAAACCAACACATGGGCTTCTGTAGCTTTACCTCTGCGACGCACGTGGGTTGTTTAGAGTGGCTCAAATGCATTTATTAAAACATTAAACAAAGGGAAAAAACTCCTGTCTGATTCAGTAACTCAATTTATAGGATTTAAAATGACTCTTTGTCTGGAAAAGTCTTTTAAAAACACTGATTAAAACTTCAGGCAGAGGTCTTGTTTACCCAAAGATAGCAGATGAAACTTAAAAAGTTAACAGTAAAAGGAAACACCTTTAAAATTAGTTATCCTAACTAATTTGCCTCTGCCTAAACAGACCTTATGAACATTTAAAGCTCTCCAAGCATTCTCCTCTGTGGATGGGTGAGGGGGTTCAGATGACGTTAGGCCATAAGGCTAACAAAAGGTTGCTAAGATAGTTAGCAGGCTAGTAGCTCCTGGAGCTTCTGATTGGGATGTAATTTCCCTCGTTTCTGGGTTCAGCTATATGACGGTTGGCCCCGACACTCACGTATAGTACCTCTGGATTCTCCGACTCGGCCACTCTTATCAGTTATGTGTCGGCGGCTCAATGCGGCCTCTGGCACGAAGGGATGCAGATTCTCGCTGGTTCGGGCTCTCAGCTGGTTCAAACTCCCACTGTGGGCCGCTCTCAGCTCCGTCTCTCTCAGCGCTCTGAAACTCAGGGAACCTTCCGTCGGACTTTGAGAATCACACAACGTTCTGTTTATCAATGTGTAGGATTCACCTGGTGTGGTCTTTGGGTTCCTTGAAGTGAGTTTCTTCAGAAACTCGTGTCTTCCTCTGCCTGCGGAGGAAGGTAGTGGATGATTTTTGTTCTGTCACTCCTCTGGCCGGCAGCAGCCTTCAGAAGGCCGAGCGGGTGGAAGCGGGCTGTATTTGTAGACTTCTGCCCCCCCCACCCCGTTGGAGAGGTGCATAAACACATCAGGAATGCTCACCCTCATTAGGCTGCGTGACAGTACCCCTTCCTCAACGGCCGCCACCTGGCGGCCCCATTGGTCTAGCAGAGCAGGACCTGTGAAAGTCCCCAATGAGAGAGGGATCCAATATAAAAGAGTGGGGAACCCAGGAACATTCCTCCGGACCATAACCAGCCCAGTCAACCAAATACTGAAAACCAAATCCCGTCTAACATCCAGGATCCTCCTCACAGAATAAACAAGATGGCCATCAATAAGACGGGCGGGCGGTGGGGCACTGGTAGGAGGGCACAAGGGGCTCAACGAAAACAGTTTAACCAGGGACACATGGAAAACGGGATGGATCTTAAACCTTTCAGAGAGTTTCAGCCAGAGGGAGGATGGGCTGAGGACCGAATCAATTTCATAGGGACCTATGAATCTAGGGGAGAGCTTCCAGTTAGAGGATTTCAGGTGAATGTCCCTGGTAGACCACCAGACCTTATCCCCGGAGAAAAATGGGGGGCTGGCGTACGCTTACAGTGAGCCAGGCGGCGATTCCTCTCCCTGGTTCTCCTGAGGGGAAGAGGTGGGGCTGGTAACCCAGGGATGATTTAAAGGGGGATAGACCAGTGGCAGCAGAGACATGGCAATTATGGGCATATTCTACCCAGATCAAATGGGAACTCCAGGTGGCTGGATTGGATGAACAAAGACAACGTAGGGTCGCCTCTGTTTGGCCATTGGTTTGCGGGTGAAAACCCGAACTAAGAGAGACTCGAGCCCCGAGGGCAGCACAGAAACTTCTCCAAACTCGAGAGATAAACAGAGGTCCTCGGTCAGAGAGGATCTCAAGAGGGATGCCATGAAGGCGGAAAACATGTTTCTGGAGAAGCTGGGCGGTCTATAGGAAAGAGGGAAGCTTTTTAAGAGGAACTAGGTGGCAAGCCTTAGAAAAATGGTCTACAATGGTAAGTATGGTAGTGAAGCCTTGGAAGGGGGTAGACCTATCACAAAATCCAAGGAAATGTACGACCACGGACACTTCGGAATAGGTTAAGGCTGGAGAAGCCCATTTGGAGGTTTGCTGCGCGACTTATTCCAAGCACAGATGGTGCAAGCCCGCACATAGTCACACACATCCTTGTTTAAGGAGGGCCACCAAAAGGATCTCCTAATGAGAGCCACTGTTCTACCAACCCCTGGGTGACAAGAAAAGCGTGAAGTATGCGCCACATGCATAATCTGAGATCTTACTGATGTAGGGACGTAGGTTCGATTTAAGGGGCCCGTTCCAGGGTCAGGATCCAGTTGCTGGGCCTTGAGGACCATTTCCTGTATGCCCCATGAGAGAGCTCCCACAAAGCAAGAGAGAGGAATAATAGAGGTGACTTAGGGTTCCGAGTCAGCAGAGAACTGTCTGGATAAGGCATCAGGCTTGGTATTCCTAGAACCGGGTCCTTAAGAAATGACAAAGTTAAACCTTGAGAAGAAAAGTGATCATCAAGATTCTCTAGGATTTAAACATTTAGCTTCCTGAAGGTATGACAGATGTGTATGATCTGTCCAAATGACTACCGGCCTGTCATACCCCTTCAACCAGTGCCTCCACTCCTCCAACGCAAGTTTTATAGCCAGGAGCTCTTGATCCCGAACATCATAATTTCTCTCGGCGGGGGAGAGACGGCGTGAAAAAAAGGCACATGGATGTAACTTCCCGTCAACTCTAGTGATCCGTGACAAAACAGCTCCAGCTCCCAATTCTGAGGCGTCAAACTCGAGACTGAACTGTTTAGTAGGATCAGGCTGTGACAGAATGGGAGCCTGAGCAAACTTCTCTTTTAATATCTTGAAAGCACTTTCTGCCTCGAAAGACCAGAGAAAAGCTCTCTTAGTTGAGGTAAGGGCCGATAGAGGGGCAGCAGTCTGGCTGTAGTTCTGGATAACACGCCGGTAGATATTGGCAAAGTCCAAAAAACGTTGAAGCTCCAGAACTGCTCTAACCTTTTCGCGGTCAGCCTTAACCTGCCCACTCTTGAGAACAACACCCAGAAATGAGACAGAAGATGCATGAAACTTACACTTCTCTGCTTTGACATAAAGTTTATTTTCAAGCAGTCTTTTCAACACTTGACGAACATGAAACTGATGTTCTTCTTGAGATTTTGAAAAAATCTAAATATCATCCAAATAAACAAAAAAAATGCCAAAAGGTATCACCAGCTATTCAAAATGGCCATGGGGGGTCTTGAAAGCTGTTTTCCATTCGTATCCAGAACAGATCCTTACAAGATGATATGAGTTCCGCCAATCCAGCTTTGGGAGTATTGTTGAGCCCTCAATGGGTTCAAAGGCTGAGGTGAGTAGTGGAAGAGGATACTTATTTTTAATGGTTGTGTCGTTGAGCCCATGATAGTCGATACATGGACGCAGGCTTCCATCCTTCTTTGCAACAAAGAAAAATCCAGCCCCTAGAGAAGAGGTTGATTGCCGGATGACGCCTGCAGGCAGGGATTCGTTAATATACTTCTCCATACTTTCTCGTTCAGGTTTAAACAGATTATAAAGTCGACTGGAAGGCAGGGTAGCGCCCGGAAAAAGATCTATGGCACAGTCGTAGGGGAGGTGTGGGGGATAATGAGAGGGCCTTGGCTCTACTGAAGACATATTTTAAATCGTGGTACTCAGGTGGAACGCTTGAGAGGTCAGGATCATCCTCAGAGTCAGGGGATGTGGAAACAAAGGCAGCTTGAAGACAGGTAGCGTGGCAGAACGGGCTCCAGGATTCAATCCGTCCCTCCTTCCAAGTCAAATGCGAGTTAGGTCTAACCAGCCAGGGGTAGCCCAGAACCAGGGGAGACTGAGGGAAAGGAAACACAAAGAATGTTAGTTTTTCACGATGATTTCCAGAAATATTTAGTTCCAAAGGTTCAGTTGAATGAGTGATCAGGGGAAGAGGATTACCATCCAAAGCAGTAACACAGACAGGGGTAGACATGGGGACTGTGGAGACACCAAGTTTTTTAACCATTATCAATTAGATTTTGCTCACCGCCAGAATCAATGAGTATGGGAACAGGGAAGGAGTTTTGGTTAAGAGAAATAGAACCAGAAAGTGTTAAACGGGAAAGAGGGTTCTTGCAACTACCCACCAGTTTTCCCGTGACTACAGGTATCAGGCCAGAAATGAACAGCTGTAATTTGAGGTTGTTCAGATTTTGTAGTATGTTTAGAAAATGAGTTAACAAAGTTAATTTAAGTTCAGGAGGCCACGCTTCAAACTCGCTTCGTCCGTCCTAATCAGCCCTAAACGTGTCGCACCTGGTATCACCGGCCTCCTTTATGATTCTAATCACGCTGCAATACACATATAAACCTGGCTTGCCTCTCATTGCTGGTCTGTCTCGTTCGTTTTCACGATCAGTCTGGAATTTTGCGCGTATTTTCGTTTGCTTACTTCCCTCTGCGTCTTCGCTTCCTCGTACCCAGCATGGATATCTTAACACTTGGCGTCGATCCGTCCGAATCGGATGAGGAACTCTACTTTCCAGGCCATGCATCTGCCGGGGCTGCCCCGCAGCCCTTGGTTCGCCACGCTTCTCGCCGAGTAAGGCTCCCCTTAAGCCAGCAGGATTCCGTTCCGTTTCCCCCGGCTTTGGCCTCTTCTCCTCAGTTCCCCCAGCCGGATCAGTTCTCTACGCCGCTTGCCTCTGCCTCTTGCAGCCTCACGGGCCAGCCTCGTCGTCCTCCCGCTTCATGTCCGAGCGTCGTTCGCCGACTTGAGCCATCTCCCCAGCACTTTCTCGCTTCTGCTTCGGTTCACCCACCCCAGGGCGTTCCTCCTCCATCTCCTCACAGCTCACTTCGGGCCTTAGCGTCTTGCACTGGGACATTCTCTTGAGCTCGGCGCTCCCTGTCACCTCTCCAAGCCACCCAGACATGTCCGACTGGACAGTAGTGCGACTCCAGCGTGCATTGCGGCACAGGAGGATCCCTTTCATCCGCTCCGCCAATAAAGCCTATCTCTTTAGGCTTCTCTTTCCCTCTCCCGCCTCCCATGCATCTCCGCATTGTCCGAGGCCTCCTGCCCTTGCCGCTCCTGCTTCCTCATTGGGCGGGACTTCCGGCAACGTAACTCCCCTCCCAGCCATCTCAGAGCCAGAGCCCACAGCGCCCCCTAGTGGGGGTGAACCGTCATGTCACCCTACACCAGTTCCCCCTTCCAACAATTCGCTTCCTTCTTAGCCAGCTTTTTCTCCACCCTGTCTTCACAGACAGGTCCGTTCACTGGCACTACTTTGCCTTCCTTCTCTAGCCCTTCTTTTGTTCCCTCTTCTGGCTTGCCTTCAGCCCCCCTCCCCCTTCTATGCTCCCCTCCGCTCCCTTCCTCTCACTCGCCACTCCAACGGCTCCTCAAGCCGTTCCATCATCCCTGTCTCAGCCTGCCGTCAATCCACCCCCCCGTCGGGGCTGAGCTTCTTCTCTCTCTCTACAGCTACCAACCCCCCACCCCCCGCGTCCTCCCTTCTAAATCCACCGTTTTTCAACAGTCTCCTCCATGCTGCGTCAACAGCTCCGCGCAGGTAACCATGTGGATTTAGCCCTCCTTCTCCACCCTTTCTTGGGTCCCTTGGACCAGCCCCGAGCATTGGTCACCAGCCAAGGCTTGATGCAGCTGGGCCTGGCCCGCCCCTTACTTCTTGCTCCAGAGACCTTACCCCGTTGAATTCGCCTTTGCCTTCTCCCTTTCCCGGGACACTATCTGCTCCATGTTGCCCGACCGGTGGTCAGAGCTGGATGATTACTTGTCCATCGTGCTGGACCTGGCCCTCCGGTTCGGGGGCACGGGGTTCTACACATATCACTCTCTTTTCCCCATCTGAGGGCGCAGGTCGGCTCGCTCAGTTTAATCAGACTACTTACTGCGGCACGCTAGATGCTGAACTCTACTTCTTGGTCTTCGCAGCCAGAGCTTCCCTGTTCTGTACTCTCTCTCTTTATGCCATGCTCATTCGCTTCTGTTAATCATTTATCAAGACCTTTTTCGGGGTCCTGAGCAGGCTCGGAAAGACGATTTTCCCGAAGACTGCACCCCCACATTGAGTTATCCTCCGGGTCTCCGACGATGCCTCTCCCCAGACCATTAATTCTTTCATGCTTTCAATAAACTGTCAAAATTCTGAACTCGTAGCTTCATTCTTGCCTGTGAATCGTTAATTCGCTCCGTAGGGGTAGGGGTTAAAAGACATTTCGAAGACTTTGGAACTTCAGTGAGAGACATCAGCCACAAGTGGAGAAAACAACTTTCTCAGGCCTTATTGTCCTACCATTAGGCTACTCCAAGAGTGCATAAACAACTCATCCAAAAATTCAGGTCCCAAATGGATCTGAATAGCTAACCCGCTTATGCATTTTTAAATGTCTCCAGTGGGATTCCTGCAGAGGTTTTTATCATGGGACAGACAATTTCTTTGGAGGGAGATGGGGGGGGGGGTCTGGAGGCTGAATCCGCCACACTGGACACAGGAATACACGTGAAACATCAAAGTTTTGAAATAGGGAACATTTCTCAAACTGAAGTGATCAGATGTCAGCGAGACTCTTTCGAGGCTTTCCTGATTGCTTCAGCGGGAGGAAATGCCACACCATGCGCTCCCTCTGTATCAGATAAAACTATATCCGTTGTGTCCAGTGTTTAAAATCATGTCATATTTCAGCCTGTCCTGATTTTTATTAAGTTACTTTGGCATAATTCAAACTCATGAAAGAAACTAAATAACTCTGTAAGGGAGGACATTTTTTTCCACAGTATATTAGTTACATACTGTTAAGGTTCAGATAACGTAACAGAGGAAAATTAATTCATTCTGACTGTGATAAAAAAAAAAAAATCCCATCACAGGTTTTCCAGCAAGCCCCTGTATGCTTCTGTCCTGGAGCAGAAAAGATGGATTAAATTCTCTTTGATTGCCCTAATTGAGCAAGCTATGAGCATGTTTAGAACTCAGCTGCACTGTCTGCCCACTCACTCTGAACCACAGCCTGGTCTTACAGGTGGATACCATGATTTTTCTTACAAAAAAAGAGTTAGTCTAATCCTACCTACCTACCGACCTTCCATCTTTCGTCCCTCCCTCCCTCCTTCCTTCCTCATGATGAGTGAGAAGCCATGTCTTATTCAAGGCTGCCTCTCTTATATATTATATTATTGTTATTTTTAAAGACACAGTCTGTAACTTTGCAGATAAGCGACCCGCGGTTGAAAAGTTGTAAAGTATGGTTTTCAGCAGCGGGACCCTCCCACACAGTGACAGCTTCAAAGATGAACATCATAAAAGGTGTGTAACCAAAACGTTTCAAAAATATGTTTTTATGGTGTAAAAGTTAGAAAATCTAAGTAAAACACAACTTAAACTGTATCCTACAAAAATCACAAAGTATCAATTAATGACAACCTTTTTTTTTGTTTATGACCTGTTCTCATCAAACTACAAGTCCTGTTCGACCACTGTTTTATTCTCTGTCAGTATGTAGCTCTGTCTGATATGTGCAGGTGTCTGAGCCTAAGAACAAAGCTTTCAAAAAAATTCTGTCATATCACACATTCCCTGTGCTTCTCGAGGACAGTCTCTCTTTGTTTAAACCCAGTAGAAAGGAGAGCTCATTCAACCTAAAAATAGTAACCCAATGAGTGAGGTGATGAGTGAGAAACTATGTCTGCTTCAAGCACACCACTCATATATTATTATTAAAAAAAGGGAGCAAAGGTCTTGTCAATAATTAGCAATAAGTTAAGCTTTTAGTAGAGTTATTGTGCTCTCACACAAGTGTGATTATTCTAGTAGCTTAATAAGAGGAAACCTATGAATAAAATTATATACGCTCTATTCAACTCAAAGTGAAGGTATCAAGACTACTGTCGTGAGCCATAGGTGGTTGGACTACAGTTTTTTGCTTCTTGTTTGATCATTTAGTTGTTGCTTATTTACATAGATCTTGTAATTTAAGTTATTTCTTGTTAGTTTGTTTATTCGTCTGTCTTGTCTGCCGTTTAGCCCTCAGCCTGCCAGCATACTCCCTTTCCCAGCTGTTCCTCATCTTCTGATTTCCCTCTGCCTGCTCCATCTACCAACTTCCACTAGTGTACCCGCTGTTGTTGTAAGGGTTGTTATTTCATTTTAAACACCTTAATTTCAGGCCATCTGTTCTGCCTGCATTTGAGTCCTACCATTACTCAAATGATGACATTTGGTAGTTATGTTATTTTTGATAAAAAGCACATTGATAATGATCAAAACTTCAATTGATAAAAATGCTGATTGGAGAGGGGAACATTAAAAGTTCAAAGCTAACAGTGTGCTTGTTTTGAAATGGAAACCAAAATCAGAAAAACGTGTGTAACCCCCACCCCTCCATAAAATTAGCCTA
Source organism: Apricaphanius iberus (assembly GCA_028564705.1). NCBI lineage: Eukaryota > Metazoa > Chordata > Actinopteri > Cyprinodontiformes > Aphaniidae > Apricaphanius > Apricaphanius iberus. The sequence goes on along the minus strand of JAPXFQ010000769.1, from coordinate 120,082 downwards.
CTGTTTAAATGATGGATTAACTAAAAGACACCATGTATGATCCACTCCAGTGTGTTCAAAGAATTTGTGTAGTTACTTCTGAGTACCTTATCACACAGATGTGGATAAGTTGCTGAAAAGTCCCCTTTTGACCTTCAAACAGAATTTAAACCACAGTACAATGTGAACAACAAGGCCTTAGATATATGGGGATGCTTCTCATACTGTGGTCTCAGGCTTATTTAACATTCCAGGGATATTATGGATCAACTTGACTACATCAAAAGTTGGTGAAGTTATTTACATTTACATTTGGTGAAGTTATGTTTCCTGATACTGAAGAAGAAATGCCCTTGAAATAGATGTATCAATAAAACAAAAACCCAAAAGACATGTTAGATTGCAGCATCTTGGTACTGACTAACAGGATTGATGTTTTGAAGTGGCTAGCCCAGGCCTAGCTACTTAATTCAACATAAAAAATGGAACTTTTAAAATTACACAATGTTCCCAAATATCTGTAATTCCCTTGATTGGGACTTCCCTGGTTAAATAAAGGTTGAATAAGTAAAAAAATCAGATAAACTGTGTTATGTCATTTTCAACATGTCAATAACCCATAGACCTAAATTTTAAAAATGTAAAAGGTTTAAGTTTTTTTTGGGGTTAATGTTTACTAGGCAATATGAAAATCGTCACCACCTAGATTTAACTTAGCAAATAAATATGAGCCTCCCATTCTATAATTATTTCACGGGTGATCATCTTTCTGCTTGGAACAAGTTATTTAATCATTAACTGATGTAAGGAGTAGCTTCTCCTTTTTTAAACAACTATGTGGAAAGACAAATCCCAGGTCATGGAAAATATGTTGATCAGTTTAAGAATGGTCAAATCAATTCGACATCAAGCAAGGGACACATCTCAGAATCAGAAAACGACTCAAACTGGGTTTAATCTGTGGAAGACGATCACATGATGTGAGGAGTCCAGATAGTCTCCGTCCCAGTTTGATGGGAGCGTCAGGGTAATCCATCATTCCTAGTACTTACTGTGAGAGTCTCTGTAGTCAGTGCTATAATCAAAAGTTGCTCCAGATGGTCAGGTCCAGGTTGAGCGACATTATTAGCCTAAAGAATGACATCATCTGCCTGAATATACTGAATGACCAGGTTACTCATCAATTGATTTTTCCTTATCAAATAGCATAAGCATACTCCAAGAACATTAGACATCATTCTCACACATGGGTCAAGCTCCACAGAGTCCAGACCTCAACTCCATGGAGAAACTTTGGGATGTGCTGGAGAAGGTTTGGTGCAATGATTATCAACACCAGATTGTGGTGAAAAATTAATGCAACACTGGATGGAAATGCATCTGTTGACATGAAGGAGCTTATTGAAACAGTGAAACAGCAACTGTGTGCCATAATCAAAGCTAAAGTTGGTCAAATGAATATTGTTTGCAATATACACTGCCTGTGAAAACAAAGTCGTCAAAACTAAGTGAAAGCCAAAACTTTTCCTAACTCCTTTGTTTACTTTTATCTGTTGAGAACAATATGCAACTCAAAATGTACAAATAGATATTTTTGATACTAAAAAATCTGTAACCAACACAAGAACCTTTCTTTTTAATAATAGCCACAAGCCTTCTTTAAGATCATGAAACTAGAACTGAATCTGACTCCCAGATGCTGTTCAGAGAGGTTTTGTTTAATATATCTTGTATTTTTGGGTTCCGCTGCTAGGTTTCTGATCTGAAATATGACAACACTGGAGGAAAATGGGTTCCCAGTAGCTTCTAGTTTGATTAACTAAAAGTAATTTTAAGTTTCTTCTTTTCCATCCATCCATCTATCCATCCATCCGGCCTATTTGGCCAAAGGAACAGAAGCTGTTTAATGATACACATCTTGATATGAGGTTGATCTTTTTATGCCAAATCTTCCCTCATTAAACAAAAGCTGATAGGCTTCAAACAAATTAAAATGTAGCTTTATACAGCTTGGAGTAGAACAGTTGCTCAGAAACTAATGACTGAGATACAACTGTCTTATGAAGTAAAGGGTGCCCCTTTGTGGTGAGGCATATGGACTACATTTATACAGTTGACAAATGAAAAAGCCTACATTACCCCAGGCTGATACACGTTTAGATTTATAATCATATTCATTCAACAGTCCAAATAGATCTCAAAAGAAATGCCTTATCAAATAATAAATGTTTATTATATTTCTAAACAGAGAGCATCACATTTAATTTCATGCAAATATATATTTGGTGAAAATAACTTTCTCAAAGTACATTTGATATATTTCTGAAGTTTATTAAACATGGATCTGATTAACTCACTGTCTGTGGCTTGGGCAGTAAAATAAATGTCTATCATGATTCATTTGTATGTTGAAATAGCCTAAATACAGACATCAAATACTTTAGGTTATAACCATGAGAGAACAGTACAGTACATGAACAGGGTAAGGCATTTCTGTGATATAACTCTTTGACAGACAGACAGTAAAACCTGAAATCCAGTGATTGTAGAGGAGGCAGCTCCTGAGCAACTTTCATTGTTACTGCAAACACCCGTCTGTTTCCAGTCACAGCATCAGACACTCTCCACCACCACTGCAGCAGTAGCAGGTAAGATGTGTAAAATTGTGAGATCATCCCTGGCAGGTACTGTATTCCCTCACTTGCTTTTGAATCTCATCTCGCACCACAGTAGCATTTTGCTTTAGGTGCTCTAGCTCGTCAAGCTGCTTCTGCATCCGCTCCTCGTTGCTCTTCAACACTTCCCCTAGTTCTAAAGAGAAAACAAAACCAAAGCACCTATTAACATTGGAATTCAAAAATGCAAACATGGCAGTAGTAGTGTGAAGGTCTTTGGATGGTTGTTGCATCAGGACCAAGACATCTTATTCTAACTGTTGGAAAAATTAATTCCGTTCTCTTCCAGAAGAACCTCAAGGAGAAACATCCACCATCAGTTTCAGACCTTAAGCCTAAGCATAATTTCGCAATGATCTGTACCACAACAACCAATTCACCCCACCATAAATGGATCCATGTAAGCAAAACTGTCCTAAATCTGATTAACATTCAGTGGTGTGACCGGACACAGGCCATTCAGGTTGCTAATCTCCCTAATGTGGCTCAGTTAGAAAAATACTCATTGTCTGCTATCACAAAACTTTTATGAAAGTTAGCCTGTGAATATTCTCATTCATCCAGGTCATGGTTATCTCAAGGAAATTTCAATCAAACGCAACTGGACTTGGTAATTTGTCTTGGAAGACGTTTCACCTCTTATCCAAGAGGCTTCATAAACTTTCATAAAAGAGGATTTTATGAAAGTTGTTCCCACGAAGGGTGGCACAAACATTTATAAGACAACATTGGTTTGGATAGCTGTCTCTCCAATAAATCAAATCAGAATTTGAAAACTGTATTTAGAACCTAACCTAACTTAAAGTGCAACTCACCCCCAAATCAGCTTTTTTTGCTGATAAACTGTATAAATGAGTGTATATTAGTATTTTATACATGCCTCTTTATCATTTTTGTTTTTTTTAGTACATTTCAGTTAAAAAACAGCATTGGAGTGCCCTCTTCAGGTTAAAACTTTACACTGCACTTGAATTTGAATCGGACATTGCTACTGGCTCAAGCCTTATTTCAGATGTCAGCCTTTATTTCTGACGACAGTAGTCCTGCCAATGTGAATTTGGAAACAAGCCCAGTCTCAGCCACACCTCCACAGTGAGTTAAAACTGGAATAACACGTGTTGTCATAATCTGGAATTTTATCATGCACACTGGACAAAAAAGAAAGAGTCAGAGGATATGTAATAACCACTAGAAGGACAAATCTGTAAATAAAAATGAAGAGTGATTTCCGACCTTTTTGTACACAGGTTTAAAGGGGAACGATTGTACAGCTCTTGGTACTCACTATCAAGGTCATGTATCCCATTTTTGGCTTTGCTCAGCAAGTCTTCTGCATCCTTCTTCATATCTTTGACCTTCTGGTGGATACTGTTTAGATTTCCAGTGTCGCCTCCGAGAGATTCCATCTTCAACTGCAGCTCATGGTACCGATTCTCAGTGTCATTGAGCCTCTGGGAGACCAAAAACGTTTGTCAGTTCAATGAAAACGTGAAAACTTTATTGTGATTAAAACATTACATCAATTGATCCCTACATATCTCTCTTTGGTTTGAGACAATATGATAGAACTTTACCACAGTTTTTGAGGTAATCTGCAAACCACAGGAAGCTTGGAGGTTTGTAACTGTCAACTCTGCAGGAAGTTGGCCACTTCTCCCCACTGTTCCTCAGCATCACCTGTCCCAGCACTTTTACATGACCTTCCACTTTATTAAAATACCAGTAACAGTTGACTATTCCATTTTATATTTACCAGCATCCAGTCATAGTATTAAACTAGAAGTAACCCCTATTCTAACAGCTGCCTATTAATTTACAGTTTGTAGAAGCAGTCTGCATGCCCAGAAATTTGATTTTATACACCTGTGGACATGAAAGTGATTGGAAAACTTGGTCCCAGTGATTTGGAAGGATGACCAGATGATAATCTTTTAAGTTTCTCATACGGCTTAATAGATGGATTAGTTGAACATAAAACTTTACAATGCTTTTGTTTTATAAATATATATATATATATATATGAGCCAAATAATTGTATAGAATAGTACAGATTATAGAATCGAAATCCTAAAAAATATATATATAAAATAAATGTCTTTTTTTTTTACATTAACACAATAACAACTTTATTTTTCTGAACCACTTTCCAGATCCTCTATAAACCAGACCAGACCTATGCCAAACTACCTATTCGCTTACCCGCTCCAATGTGGAAGCCTGGTGTGTGGCGTTGTTAGCAAGGTTTACAGCATCCTTTGCCATCAGTCTGTTCATCTCTGTCTTGTTCTTTAAAGCTTCCACCCCCTTGGACAGGTTGGTTAGACGCATCATGATGTCCATCTGCTTGTCCACAACCTCTCGCAGCCCCTCTTCCACCTAAAACACCAAAGACCACAATGGAGAAGCATTATGACAAATGTAAGAATATGTAGAGACTTGTTAAAGCTCTGTACAACACAGCTTGTAAATGATCCCTTCAAAGAGAAGCAGAGTTCAGTCATGCTGTACCTTGACAGTTGCGTTCTTCGTGCTGCTTAGGTTGTCCTGGGCCACCTTTAGGGCAGCCTTTGCTTTCTCTATGGCCGTCTCAGAGACATTCAAAGCCTGCTTGGTGTTATTGACAAGATCCTTCACACTCACTGCTTCAGTCCTAGACAGGAACAAGAGAAAACAGTTTAGAATTAAGCTATTGCAAACTTTAAACAGTGTAGTATAAACTTACTGGATTGATAATATTTGAAATTTAACATGAAAAGGGTTGGACAAATCTGCAAATGGAAAGAGGTCATTATTAATTTAAAAAGGATGAATAGAGTAATATAACTTCCGCATTAATGCACCTTTTAAAAATTATATTGAAGATCGCAACATCTTTCACATTAATTTTCAGACCTTTTATAAATTTTCTAACAAACTTGTCACATATTTAGCCCTTTAGATGCATTTGGACTTAACTACTACAGTGAGATAACATTAAGATAACATACATGCTGCTATATCAGCAAGCCGAATTAAAGAATGATGGATATATGGAGAGGATGTGGAATATATATAAATTTCAAAATTCCACATCCAAAACAACCAAGAAACAACTTCTGACTCACCATTTGAATCTTTGAAAGAGCGTATTTACACAACTATAGATTGGTGAAGTATAACGAACATGCAAATAAAAGAGGGAGCCAGGATGACAGGGGAGATATAGCATCATCCCCACTGATAGAATGATGGACATAAAGCTACACGGAGATGCCCAGATAACCTGAATAAAGAGCAAATCACTCAAGACTTAAGAATCAAATTTACCCAATAGCACTCACAAACCTGTACACATTAATACATCAATACACAGATCCATAGGCAAGGGCCACATATAAAATACATTTCTCAGGTAGCCAAACTCCATAATGCAAGATGATGGCTGGGAGAAAAATCATGGAAAGACAAGCCTCTCCATGGCCTGTACCATGGACAGATTAAAGATATGGACTGGTCCCATCAATGGCTAAAATTGCATGGAATGAAGGAAAATACAGGGCACTAATCATGTCAACAACAGCACAGAAACTCGAAAAGAGAGGTGATGTCTACCACATCAAACAGGTCCTGAGCGCCTGTCCACAGACGACACTGAAACAGTCCAGACATAACAGCTTGATGTAAGATGCTGAAAGGTAAAGTATACATGGAACTCCAATATCAAAAGTGATTAATAACGGAACATAGGTGCGGAGCTGAGCTAGAGAGCCCCCATGCAAAGCAAGAAATACCACCAAAGATGTCGGAGGACACTACAGCTGAAGACTTGTTTGACTTCCACACCCTGACCCATAAACAGATGATGGGTGATGGTGGGCAAAGCAGAAAAGAGTACTTCAGTGGTATATGTAATACTACCAAGCAACAGCAACAATAAGAAGGAAGATGAGGGCCTTGAAAAATTCCAAGGGCTCAAACTGTGAGTGGCTATTGTTGCACTTTGGGCTGTAACCCATGTACTGTAGGATTGGCTACTGGAAAGACCTTTGAGATCTCTGTCCAGAAGAATGCAGTCCTAGTATCAGCTAAGATTTTGGACAGAACCCACAAACTCTCAGACCTCTATTCTTCGACCTACGTTAGAAGTGGAACACCTTGAGTGGATAGAGTGAGTTGAAAGATTTTATCCCCAACTCTAATGCACAGCAGCTTAAACGTTTTTTTTGCATTCCCTGCAGACAGATTGAAGCACTTAAGCACATAGCAATTATTAAAATAATCAGGCTTGCTTTTTTTTTTTTCTAAATGAGGAGTGTGACAGAGACAAAGACACATTATCCAATTTATTCATCTGGAAATGTAATGCTGGAAGTATAACTTACTCTGCATCTTTAGCTTTGTTTAGCAGGTCCTCCGCACTACGAATGAGCTGTGAGGTTTTATTCATAATACCCTGAACATTGCTGAGGTTGGCAATGCTGTCTTTGATCTGCATGGTCATTTTGTCCAGAGTAGTCCTGTTGAGTGGCAGCTTGATATTTAAGACCTGCTCGGCTACCTTCTGGATGCTCTCAGGATCTGCTCCCTCCTCTGCTCAGCACAGAATGGTGATATGTCAAAAAGCAAAACAGGGCCCTAACATAAGGAGAATCAGTGCATAAATCAACCTAAAGACATTTATATACCTGTAAGGAAGTCTTTGATTGTCTTAATGAAATCTTTAAGATCTTTATTGCTTTTTTCAAAGTATTCCTTCTTCTTCTGGGCTTTCTCCAAAGCATTCATTGTTCTGTTCTTCACATCCTGGGTCTGAGAAGCTACATCCTGAAGCTGGTCCCAGGGAAACAAAACAATCAAATACAAAAGCTTATAAGGTCACAAGCAGGATGATTACAGAAAATGTTAGTACCCTCTTTGCAATGTCCTGCAGCTCCTCCATGGCAGCTTTCATGCTATCTGTGACATTCCTTGCGTCATTAAGCACAGTCAAAGAAAAGCTCTTTGTCCCATCACATCCCTGTCCACCACAAACAAGGTTACCCTGATCATCGTAGCAACCACAGGTGTTGTTAGAGCAGCTACCGTTTTGGCTGGTCTTACTAGTACCACCACACACCTTAAAAAATAAAATGGATGTCATAAAAATTGACAACAAAATTAAAACATTTTAAACACATCTTACAGACAAAATTGAAAGCAGATATTTAATCCTAAAAATTCAGCCTAAATAACTTTTTGACTCTTAAAGTAGATACATAAATATCGAGATACAATGGGAAAAATTATGCTGAAAATAAAGCAGCACTGGTTCTTATGTCGGAACCTTTATGTAACCTTCATTACCAATTTCAGTAATATCTTGCACTGTACTTTTAACCGGATAGTAATGAATAGAGCACAATTAAAGATATTTGTTTGGTTTTCTGATAGTTATGGCTGGCCCCATCAGAGGAGATCTGGAGCCTCTAAAAGTAGAATGGGAGGGATATCTTTTAGTGATCATCCTCCTCCTAAGTGCGCCTGTCTCCACTATATACCTGTTGGCTTAGATGCTGGACCTTCTCACTGAGGTTTTGGGCCTTGTGGTGCAGCTCATTTAATGAATCGTTGTGCACAGTTAAATTCTGGAGGAGCTCGTCTGTCGTAGCATCCATCAGTGCCTCGACAATTCTTCGGGTTTGGTTGGATTGTTCAACTGGATTTGCAGGGCCCGACACTGAGGCGTTGCACTTCTCCTCAGCCTGCTGTGACTCCTGATAGTATTTCTTCACTTTGTCAAACTGATCTGTTGGAACACAAGAGCAAAGTATACCATCTAGTAACAATTTAAGTATCCTATATTGATAAAACTAGGAATGCAGCGATACTATTTTTTTCAAACCTATAAAATACCGAAACATGGATCTGAGTACCAATGCCGAAACTTCTACGACAAAAAAAAAAAAAATGCAACAAATTGGACAGGTTTTATTTTTTTTCTACGCTTGTTACAACAAATGATGGTGATTCAGATAAAGAAAATATTAATAAAATGACCACACAACTAAAAGTTTAAGTTGAAAATAAACATTTTTGTGAAATTTTTGCAATTTCCACATTTCAAGTATCTGTTGGTATTGGTTAATTTTAACTGATACCAAATTTCCCTTTTTTACTTTGGTAAGCTTGCAATACCCTCTATATATATCACATATACAATAATTTACAGATCCATGGTCTACAGATATCCGACAGCTTTGCTTATTTACTTAAAATATTTTGTGTTTAGTTTCTTTTTGGGCAGGTACAAATGTAAAAAATAATGTTTTTTTTAGTTTAATCCAAGAAAATAATATCCAAGAATCAGTGGCCACCAGAGTACTTTGAACTTGACATTTTTACCCCCATGACAAAAATTTGGTCAACACTGCCATACTTCATATCTCTGCCCAAAATGGGAAAGACAAGAGAACACATTGTTAAGGGAAGGCAGATATGAGTTGCTGCTCATTCAGAAAATGGCTACAAGAAAATTGACAACCAACCCTAAACCTAATTTGTTCCAATCTACAGTCAGAGCAAAAAACACTTAAGACTGCGAAAGACACATATTTAGTGCACTACAACACATTGTGAACATAATAGTAAAAGAGGTGAAAAAAAATCCCCAAAGCTCAATGTTAACAAAGAGTGACTTCTTGGGGTCACCAAGGCTCCACAACCACTTAATGTCATTAAGCGGTTGTGCTACAAACCATCGAACAAAAATGGTGAGTTGACTTTGGGTCAGATCAGGCTAGAATTAGGCTTTTATCAGTAACAAAAAACTCAAAGTTGGGTCGGTGCGAAACACAGGAAGAACATGAGGAAAAGCATGTCATTTTCACTGTTAGGTATGGTGGAGGATCTGTAATGCTGTGGGCCTGTTTCTCTTTCACAGGACCCTTGTTAGTGTACAGAAAACTTCTGGTAAATTCTGCCATAAAACTGGAAATGGGTCTGCACTGGCTGAATTTATTTAGGGGCTTGCTACACATAGGAGCTGATGTTCCAAAATTTGAAATAAAGAACATAAAATTGTAGGCACAGCAAAAACTTTGCGACAGCGGGTTGTCTTTCATTTGTGGGTGATCTACAAAGATTGAGTGCAGTATAAGCAGCCGCAAAGAACAATATTCAAAAGAGGACTTCGTGCCTACTGTTCTGTGTGCCAGCCTTTCTGTATGAGGGGCCACATGGGACATTATTCAGGATTATCCTCTCACACACACATGTGAAATTTAATTCATTCACACACTATAGTGAAACCTTTCATATAGCATACTGAAATCATTCACACACTATACTAAAACCTCTTATATAGCATATTGAAATCCTTCACACACTATAGTAAAACCTCTTTTCATACATTATACTGAAATTGAAATCCTCTCATACAACATAGTGAAATCCTCTCATACAACATAGTGAAATCCTCTCATACAACATAGTGAAATCCTCTCATACAACATAGTGAAATCCTCTCATACAACATAGTGAAATCCTCTCATACAACATAGTGAAATCCTCTCATACAACATAGTGAAATCCTCTCATATAACATAGTGAAATCCTCTCATACAACATAGTGAAATCCTCTCATACAACATAGTGAAATCCTCTCATACAACATAGTGAAATCCTCTCATACAACATAGTGAAATCCTCTCATACAACATAGTGAAATCCTCTCATACAACATAGTGAAATCCTCTCATACAACATAGTGAAATCCTCTCATATAATATACTTAAATCATTCACATACTACACTAAAAATTTTGATATCGAATTTCACTAGTATGTGTAAGAGCAATTCTACGTATGTGTGTGAGAGGCAACTTTCACTTGAAACGGAAGTAGTAGAAAAAAGGAGCGCATTTTCAAAACAAACGAAGAAGAAGTTGGAGAAGTAGTGACACATTTTACACCCATCATACTAATGTCTGCTCAGCAGCCTGAACGTGACATCAGCGAAGCAGCTGCCTTACTGAATACCATACTGGCCTCAGCAGAAACTATTAGAACTCTTAGTAATGCGACAGCAGCCGGACAACCACCGGTAGCCATTCTGAATGAGGACACGGTAACTAGCCAACTAGCATCGCTCTTTCCATCCCGCCGCCAAAGCAGTGCGTTGCCGGCTTCTTCAGGTCCAGTTCCATTAAGGAGAGAATGCGCACCACGTTATCAAGCTCAGCAATGTTTCACTAAATGGACATCGGGCATGAAAAGAAATGCCGGCGGGATGGAAAGAGCGACGCTAGTTGGCTAGTTACCGTGTCCTCATTCAGAATGGCTACCGGTGGTTGTCCGGCTGCTGTCGCATTACTAAGAGTTCTAATAGTTTCTGCTGAGGCCAGTATGGTATTCAGTAAGGCAGCTGCTTCGCTGATGTCACGTTCAGGCTGCTGAGCAGACATTAGTATGATGGGTGTAAAATGTGTCACTACTTCTCCAACTTCTTCTTCGTTTGTTTTGAAAATGCGCTCCTTTTTTCTACTACTTCCGTTTCAAGTGAAAGTTGCCTCTCACACACATACGTAGAATTGCTCTTACACATACTAGTGAAATTCGATATCAAAATTTTTAGTGTAGTATGTGAATGATTTAAGTATATTATATGAGAGGATTTCACTATGTTGTATGAGAGGATTTCACTATGTTGTATGAGAGGATTTCACTATGTTGTATGAGAGGATTTCACTATGTTGTATGAGAGGATTTCACTATGTTGTATGAGAGGATTTCACTATGTTATATGAGAGGATTTCACTATGTTGTATGAGAGGATTTCACTATGTTGTATGAGAGGATTTCAATTTCAGTATAATGTATGAGAGGTTTTACTATAGTGTGTGAAGGATTTCAGTATGCTATATGAAAGGTTTCACTATAGTGTGTGAATGAATTAAATTTCACATGTGTGTGTGAGAGGATAATCCTGAATAATGTCCCATGTGGCCCCTCATATTTCTGCCCCAGTCACTGCGCATCAGCAAGAGATAGGAGGAACTGGTGAAATGGATTCATAATGGGTCATTGGCAAAAAAAAGAGAGAGCAAAAAACCACAACACACATTTCAAGTCTATCACTGTTAGAGAGTGAATTACTATTTGGCTTGAATGACTGAATTACATTTTTTAATTTGTGATAAATATAATATTTATTTGTGTAGTGCACATGTGGTGCTCTCTAAACCATGCAGGCATCACATTTCCAGAGTCAGACTTATTACAGCTGCAGCTTGTCAAGTACGAGGCTGTTTGCTTAGTCCTAAGATGTCCATACTCTACAAATGTTGTTGCAGTGCACAACACTTTATAATGGCCTTTATTAAATGTAAAGGTGCTGTACAACCTGCTCATATTCATAAAATAATATTTTAACAGACAGATCAACAACCAGGATCATTTTTCAAAGAAATAATTTACTCTCATCTGATACAGGCATGTTGTATTAAATATGTTTGTGATACTAATAAATAAATGGTAAAACATGCTAACGCAAACTTCCTGCAAAAATCTGATGCCTAAATAGCATCTCAGAAATTGAATGAATTATCTAAAATATTAGAGAACTAAAAGGGCATGTATTCTGTAAAAAAAATATTATTGTAGCTTTGGATCTACATGCAAGTTTTAGATGTTTTATTGACAGTAGGAAAACTTACAAGTCATCTACATCTGGCTTTTATATGTAATCTGAATTGTATGAATTTTGTTGTAAAAAGTGGCTGGCTAGTAAATCATCTGCAGCAAACCGTTGATAAATCAGACCTATAGTTACCAGAGGTTGTTACGGTTAAAGGTATTATGTGATATTATTTTAAAATTTGTTGCAAACCTGCAAATCCTGAGGTGAGGTAGTTATCCAGCAGCTCCTGGTGGCGAGCTAGTGTAGCGTTGACATCCCTTAGCTCTCTCTCCATCTCAGTGAGGTTGCGTTTCAAGACCTCGTCTGTTCCTTTAGTTTTGTTTGTATCTTGGACGATTTCTCCCAGGCGCTGATTAGTAAGAAGAATCTCAGTGCTGAAACATATTTCTATCTTTTAGGGGACGTGTGGATGAATGAGAGTCCAAAGATCTATAAACAGTTTCAGTAGCCCACCTGAGGTCATCGATGCTTTGTCCAATCAGCTGGTGGGTCCTTTCTGCGTCCCCTGCATCAATCAGTTTCCGCACCTGGTTCAGCTTTTGCTCAAGCTCCTTGATGCGATTGCTCCCGACTCCGGGTGTGAGCCCACTCTCCAGAATCCTCTGTACGGTGTACTGTATGTGGTCTAAGTCTCTTCTAATCTGGCACAAGTAGTCATCCCACAGTTGAAAGCATTGGTGACATCTGACACAGTTGGGGAAGACACCCGTGAAGCCGCGTGCACACTCATTACATCGGGCTCCTGCCATCCCCTCCCGGCATTCGCACTGCCCTGTTTCTCTGTTACATTGGGCTGTCTGTGAGCCCATTGGGTGACAGCTGCACTCTGAAAGAACGCATAGAGAATTATAATGATATGGAATACTATCAGGTTTAAGAAAATTACTCAACATATGAATAAAACAGAACAGCAGATCTGCAAAAGAAACATTAAATGTCTATTTAAAGGCATCTTTGAATACAAACATATTTTGTATAAAATACAAGAAATGAAATTATCTGATCTCTATCAAAATTTCAATATTTTGGTTTCTGCATTGCTTAAGAAAATAATAACACTATTAATCTAACTGTCAGACCTGGAAGGCTCAAAGGATTTCAAAGTTTATTAATAAGTTCATTTATAAAGCATATTTAAGATAATTGGCCAAAAAAAGACAAAAAATAAAGGAATAAAAAACAAACAGATGTAGTAATACACAACAGCGTGATAATTTACCACCACAAATAGATGATAAAAAAGAAGCTAACATTGGTAAAAGCAAATAATGAAAAAAGTTAATGCACATCCTGCAACCAAAACATACATCAGAGAAACAGAACTTTCAACACACGTAAAATTTTATATCAAAAGAAATGTGAAAAAAGAAACCACAAGGAGGCACACAAGAGCAACAAAACCCAAAGCAGAATAAACTTGTACATGTACCTAGAAGAGCAGTTAGAGAGCACAGACCTCCGCCAATGCCCCGCAGTAGTCAGTCGTTGTAAATAGTTGTTTATTCAGAAAAAGCAATTTCTCATTTCAGCACCTAAATGTTTCATTCAATGAGAAAAGGTTTAAAACCTTTTTGATACAAGTTCTTTCACTCCGAGTAGGACATGTATGCTACACATCACACTGATGTCCCAGCCTTGTTGCCTGGTTCAGCCCTAAAACAAATCTGAGCTGAAAATAAACGAGTCATATAAAAAGCCTTATTATCTCTATAGAAAAGCATACTGGCCACGCCTTCCTTGACTTGTGACTGGCCACAAAGTTGTTAAGGTGTGTGTGTGGGGCTGGAGTACCGCTCCACAGCTGAAGATAAAGGTTTGTTTTGTCATTCATATATTGTGATATTTGAAATACAATATTTCTATTTTGCGTTAACATACTTCTCTGTCTAAGCTGACTATTTTCAGTGTTTGCAGTAAATATAGGTAATAAAGCCTACCAGCTGCTGTGAAGTCTCCTCTCCTGGATTTTAAGGTTACAGCAACTACTTTAACATTGACTTTACAAAATATGAAGTAATGCTACTCCTACTACGTAGGGATCGAACCCATCTGACTCAAAGACAAATAATCCCACTACAGTTCTTGTTCCATGTGTTTTCTGACTTACCTTTACACTCAACCTGTGGGTCCCCCCAGTGGTACTCTTGGCACTCAGTGCACTGTTGCCCTCCAAATCCAGGACGACAGTAACACTGGCCTGTGAACTGCAGGGGAAGATCAACATGCATGCAATCAATGTTTTTTTTCGAACAGTTCCATGCTTTTCAGATGCTTTTACTCTTCCTCACCATGTTGCAGTGATCCCCCAGAGCATTTTGCTGGTCACAGTTACAGGGCTGACAGCCTTCTGCACGACCATAGTTCCAGTGGTCAGGGGCACATTGGTCACAACTGTCGCCCATCACAAACTCCCTGCAAGGACAGGCTCCAGTTTGACGGTCACAGAGACACTGTCCATCACTGCAGGCGGACACCAAAGTGCCAGCAGACACACAGACGCAACCTGGGGAAACGTATGTTGGTGATGGACAGACAGGGAGAAGATCTTAGAACCTATTACATGTATTCACAAGCATATAAACAATATGAAGTGAAATAGGAAATACTGTATTGTGGAACAATTTTGACATAGTACTAAGCAAAGGCAGCTTCAGCAGCTTGCTGGTGCACACAGAACAGGGACATAGTATCATCATCATCTACTGTCGAGGGTATCTGACAAACATGGTGATTAGCTGAATGTGATGCAGATAACAAGATTCTGAGGATAGAGCTGTCATGAACTTTGGTTTTGTGTTCAGCTTTATTTTACGATTAATCAGTATTTAATTTTGATGTTCAGTTCAATACTTGATTTGTATTTTTATATAACTCTTAGGGTGTGTCCAGACCAAACAGGATAGGAGCGACCAGAGCTTCAGGTTTACATGTAAAATCAATGGAGGAGCGCGATGAAGCGCGACTTGGGATCCCGCGACACTTCAGAAGCAGATTTGAGTCGCGAAAAAGCTTTTCTGCCTGATTTGCGCGAACAACTTGCGCTACAGATGCGATGGAAAATTTGCGCTGCATTTTATGTGGTGCATTTTGTGCATTCGCGCTCATGGCGTCTATCGCTCGAGTTGGAAAAATCTGAACTCCAGCGTCAAATCCTGCGGCGACAACCAATCAGGGGACAGAGTTTCAGTGATTTTGTGACTGTCATGGAGTCACAGCCTCAGCAGGACATGGAGGAAATACTGATAAACATCGTGGCTAATCACCCCGAGCTACATGACACAAGCTTTTTTTCTAAACAGAGACAGAAATAAAAAAAATAAACTACTTAGACAGGAATGCTCTTAAGATGTTTGTGGGCGGCTCTTAAAAGAGCCATTGTTGCCATAAAAGCACCTCTCGGCCTAAAAGTCAGCCTTGAAACGGCCTCCTCACCTGGTTTCCTGGTAGCAGCTCCCGCACCACGTTCCACGCTGCTCAAATATTATAAACTTTTACGAACCGCAGACAGATGGACAGCTTCTCAGAAATCTAGTTGGTGTGTCGGCAGGCGAAGCTTGGACCTTCACGACACAAACTGGGTGAGCAGGTCACGTTCTCCAGGCGGCGAGGAGCCGGTGTTTATGAGAGGCACGCTGCTGTTTATGTATCCCTCCGCCGTAGCTAGACTGTATCTGTAGCTCACCAAACCCCCAGTCCCAGCTCTAGCGGAGCCCAGGCCGAACATGTAATCCACTCTGTCCCCCGTCTGATCGGAGACCATGGTCCATAATCCACCGCCAGCTGCACTCTAGCCCCAGCTCCGCTGAAGCCCGGGCCGAAGACGCAGTCCTCCGTCAGCTCGGTCCATAATCCACCGCAGATGCACTCTGGCTTCAGCTCTGCTGAAGGCCAGTTCGCGCGTGAAAATAACATATTTTAATCGCAACCAGTTCGCGTTGTACACGCTTCAAGGTGTGAATGTGCATGCGAACAGCTAGGCGTGTGTCGCGCTTTATAGTCGCTCTTATCGTGTTCAGTGTGAACACACCGTAAGTGGCAATCCTTAGTTATGGTTCCCTATGCATCTCAGTTCTTTTATTTCAGTTCTCTAATTTTAAAAGCTATCTATTCTCTTGTTGCCTTGTTGCTTCTGTGTTCTCATAAACCTTTTGGTTTGAATCTTGATAATTTTTTCCTGTTGTGTTGTCTCTCTGATTCCTGGTTTCCCATGTTGCAGTGTATTCTTTCAAAGTCAAAGTGTTTTATTTTTTTCTCCCTTGAAAGAAATTTACCTTGGACCGAGGGCTTACATGGCACATTTCCACTACACTCATCAATCACATAGATCACAATTATGAATTACTGTGCTACTCATTTTTGTTATAACATGTAATAAAAAAAAAAGAAAATCAGTTATAATCAAGTGAAGTGAGTGGAAAAAAACCTGACACACAAATGTGAAACAGATAATCCTGAAAATGTTGGAAGTTTTCCAGAGACATTGATGCATGGAAAAGTTTTCTGACAGGTTCTGCAATCCACAGGGATTCTGTGGATTCCCCTTTGGACCTGAAAACTCCAGCAAGGATAAGAACCCCAAACTAGGCATACAAATCCATTTGGTTCATTTGGTCCTCTCTCCAAAAACACACCTTCTTTCTAAATTACTGTAATCCAGAATAATTTTCTTGATGGAATCCTCGATGAAAGACTTGCAAATGAATAACTGCCACTGGATGAGTAACTGGCGCTGGTTGCATTAGCAGCTCTGCTTTGGCTCATTTCTTGGCCATGAAGACCATTCAATTTCACACTTTTTTGACATCCACGTCTATTAATTTGCTATCTGGTGTGCTTTGCTTGTTCGTCTTCGTTTTGGTTCTAAATGGTGCTCAACCTCATCATCTTCCTCAAAGTCACAATAAGGCTCTGAATTTCCAGAAATGTGATCTTACATTCTGAAACCCCTTCCTCAACATCATCAGATGTTTCTCTCTGCTGTCTCAGTCATCATCAGCTGTCTCATTTACTTCCTCTGTAACTTTCCTTCTTTCTAGAACCAAGTAGCATTGTATGGGACAAATTTAAATGATTTAATTCATTCAAAAAAGTTAAAGTGACAGTGTGTAGTTTCCTGATTATAGGGGCAATACATACCTAAATCATGGCAAGCAAGCAGTATTTTGAGAGGGTGCTCGCTGCAGAACCACAAAGGTGGAGCTGAACCAGAAGGTGGAGCTGCACCAGGTCAAGCCCCGCCCATGCGGCCAGAGTCAGACCTGCCCCTAGTCAGTGCAGGCGACCCAGCTCGCCTGTTGATAGATGCTGGATTGGAGATCAAGTGCATTGTGATCGATTGTGAGCAAGTGATTGAACTCCGGCATAATGACTGTAAGTAACCCAACATAAGATACTTTTAAAATGATTTCCAAGACATGTCATTATGTCGGCATAAGCAAGTTATTTTTTAAATGTGTATCTTGAAATGTGAGGTAAATGTCGGTAATTGCAACTGGGTGTTTCTGCTAACGTAGCTAGTATAGTAGAATTTCCAAAGCACTTGTTCAGCAATACATAAAATTCAAATGTGATCAGCGTGTGTACAGTATTTTTTTTTCTTTTTTTTTTTTGGGACTGTACGTAGCTTCTGAATTAAATCATTACTCTAGCTGTGGGCATATAGCTTTAAGGCTGCGATTAGCTTTCTTTGTTTTTTCATTGCAGGGAAAGTAACCTCTGCTTTTCCCCAGTCCCGTATACGTTTCTTGCTCACTCCAAACTTTCTTTCTGTTGCTCAATTATCGTTTTCGGCAGCATATTTCAGTATTTGCAGCTTGTAATTTGTAGAATTGTGGGGGAATTTGTGATCATTTTCTCGGTGGTACAGGTGTAGCAAATACCGGTACACAAGCATAGAGCGCTTTCTAGCGGTTGAAGCTGTTTGAAATGATGAACATGTGAGATTCTGTGCTTTGGTGTAGCAGGACCAGCCAAACTAAAAAAAAACAACAAACATATATACATATACATATGTATATATATACACAGGTGTGCCACATCAAGATGCTGATCTGACATCATGATTAGTGCACAGGTGTACCTTATACTGCCCACAATAAAAGGCCACCCTGGAATGTACAGTTTTGTCTCACAGCAATATGCCACAGATGCCAAAAGCATTGAGGGAGCGTGCAATTGGCATGCTGACAGCAGGAATGTCAACCAGATCTGTTGCTCGTGCATTGAATGTTCATTTCTTCACCATAAGCCGTCTCCAAAGGCGTTTCAGAGAATATGGCAGTACATCCAACCGGCCTCACAACCGCAGACCACGTGTAACCACACCAGCCCAGGACCTCCAGATTCAGCAGGTTCACCTCCAAGATCGTCTGAGATCAGCCACTCAGACAGTTGCTGAAACAATTGCTTTGCATAACCAAACAATTTCTGCACAAACTGTCAGAAACCGTCTCAGGGAAGCTCAACTGCATGCTCGTCGTCCTCATCGGGGTCTTGACCTGACTCCAGCTCGTTGCCGTAACAGACTTGAGTGGGCAAATGCTCCCATTCGATGGCGTCTGGCACGTTGGAGAGGTGTTCTCTTCACGGATGAATCTCGGTTTACATTGTTCAGGGCAGATGGCAGACAGCATGTGTGGGGATCGTGTGGGTGAGCGCTTTGCTGATGTCAATGTTGTGGATCGTGTGGCCCATGTTGGTGGTGGGGTTATGGTATGGGCAGGCATCTGTTATGGACGAAGAACACAGGTGCATTTTATTGATGGCATTTTGAATGCACAGAGACACCGTGATTAGATCCTGAGGCCCATTGTTGTGCCATACATCCATGAACATCACCTCATGTTTCAGCAAGATAATGCACGGCCCCATGTCGCAAGAATCTGTACACAATTCGTGGCAGCTGAAAATATCCCAGTTCTTGCATGGCCAGCATACTCACCGGACATGTCACCCATTGAGCATGTTTGGGATGTGCTTGACCGGCGTATACGACAGCGTGTACCAGTTCCCACTAATATCCAACAACTTCGCACAGCCATTGAAGAGGAGTGGACCAACATTCCACAGGCCACAATTGACAATCTGATAAACTCTATGCGAAGAAGATGTGTTGCACTGCATGAGGCAAATGGTGGTCACACCAGATACTGACCGGTTCTGAGTCCCCAGACCCCCAATAAAGTAAAAAACTGCACATTCCAGGGTGGCCTTTTATTGTGGGCAGTATAAGGTACACCTGTGCACTAATCATGATGTCAGATCAGCATCTTGATGTGGCACACCTGTGAGGTGGGATGGATTATCTCAGCAAAGCAGAAGTGCTCACTATCACACATTTAGCCTGATTTGTGAACAATGTTTGAGAGACATGGTAATATTGTGTATCTGGAATGAATTTTAGATCTTCAAGTTCACCTGATGAAAAATGGGAGCAGAAACAAAGGTGTTGCGTTTATATTTTAGTTGAGTGTATATATTATGCGTATTAAATATATTTGTATTTTGACCAAGCAATATGAATGTTATACGATCTATTAAGTATGTATGTATGTTTGTAAGATGTGGGTATAGGTGTATGTTGGCATGTGTATATGACTTGACTCCACCCCATCAAGGAAGTTGCACACAGATGCTGTTCAGCTAGAGCCCACCAGAATCTCACAGACCCCACTCACCCTCACAACGGGCTATTAACCCTGTTGGCGTCTGGCAGGACATTCTGCAGCATCCATTGCAGAACAACCAGATTTATAAACAGTTACTTTCCTCTGGGTATCAGATTGCTGAATACCAAATGACTAACTACACTGCAATAATTAATTTATACTATATAAATGTTTATCCTTACAGAGCCCATCGCTCTCAGACTGCAGGTTTAATGGTAGTTCCTAGGATTTCTACAGGTAGAATGGTTGGCAGATCTTTCAGTTATCAGGCTTCCCTCCTATGGAACCAGCTCCCAGGGTTGGGTCGTGAATCATACAACTTGTCTGTCTTTAAAACTAGGCTCAAAACCTTCCTCTTTGAAAAAGCTCACAGTTGGAGACAGGTTAACAGGTAGTTAGAGACAGGCTAGACGGGTAGCTAGGAAGAGACAGGTTAATGTTAGTAGCCAGGTAGATTGTCAAAAGCTAGGAAGAGACAGGTTAATGTTAGTACTCAGGTAGAGTAGCTAGGTAGAGATAGATTAATGTAAGCCAGGTAGAGAGTGTTAGTAGCTAGGTCTCCTAGTAGCTAGGAGACAGGTTAATGTTAGTAGCTATGCTGCTTTAGGCTAGGATGTTGGAGGACATTATTAGAGTCAGTTCATACTTTCTCTCCCACTTCTCCCCAACTGCATGATGTGCTGTCAATTCAAGCGCTAACCTGTTTACTCTTAGTCTCTTCCTACAGTAGGTGCTCCTGACCCGCCCTGCTTGACGACCCTGACTAAGATGGCATTCCAGTGGCGGAACGTTCTCCACGTCCTGCTACCAACTTCTGCGTCTGCATCAGTTCTGTTGCTCTTTCTGTGTCTCTGCTGCCTTCTCCAAACCCGAGACGGTCTCGGCAGATGACTGCTTATGCTGAGCCAGGTTCTGCTGGAGGTTTCTTCCTGTTTAAAGGGAGTTTTTCCTCTCCACTGTCGCTTCATGCTAGCTCAGTGTGAGGGATTGCTGAAAATGCACGACGCAATCTTCTGTGGTTCTATAATTCCTAAAATAAACATTGTATAGTAATAACTGTTCTTGTGCCTTGAGATGACATCTGTTGTGAAACTGCACAATATAAATAAACTGAATTGAATATATATATATATATATGTATGTATATATGTATGTATATATATATATATATATATATATATATATATACATATATATATATATATATATATATATTATAGCTACACTATTCAGTCTTTCAATAAACAGGTTTTACAGTTTTTAATGTCACCTTTTTTTTCTTACCAGTTGCCAAACAATGGAATTTCATTGCCAGTAAATTATGCAAAGTTTTTTTCTGGTGCAATGACAATAAAGGGAAGTCTAAGTATATATATGTAATTTTTTTGTGTTGATTCATCTTTATAAAAGTTTGTTTTGATTTTGGGTGGGCAGGTCATTTCATACAACTAATGGTGTTTGCTTATAGCCTTTTAGTTAACAGAATTTATTACTGATCAAATATAAATCAGATTCCCTGAGATATATGCAGATAAATATATTTATATATGTATCATTCTGTAGAGAGTGAGAGATTTAATATATAATTCTGTAATAGAGTTGATTATATAGAGTTTTATATATATATAGTTTTATGTCAAAAATATACGCTGTATATAGTTATTAAAATAGTGTTTTGGATTCATTTAATACATGTATTACAGCATTAATATGTAATCAGCATGGGGTGAATCAGCGGCAGGATTTAATAAGTCTGTATTCTTCCTACTCCTTTTTGAACTGATCCTCCTCTCCTTGTTTTTATATCTTTATAAAGAAAATGTTTGAACCATTCATCCATTCAATGCCACAACATACAATAGTCAATTGAAGGAAATAACATTTCTCATTCACAAACTAATGTTACCAGAACAAGACTAATACCCTGAGATATTTAATCAATTTTGAGGTTATGTTTCCTCAAACAGAAGGGGAAACAGGCCATGGGACAGGTGATTTAGGTCTTTTATGACGTTAGCGGCCCTGCAAGAACAGAGGTACTTTAGAATATAAAGAATAAACCAATCATTAAACTATTCAATGAATTGCTTGCAAATTCATTTGTTCACAATCAACTTTTTTTTCAAGACAAAAAGGATTTGCTTGTAAATTAATTTGTTCACAATCAAGTTTGTTTTTAAAGAAAAAAAGGATTTGCTTGTAAATTAATTTGCTTGCAATCAAGTTTGTTTTTAAAGAAAGTAAAGGATTTGCTTGTAAATTAATTCATTTGTAATTAATTCATAGCTCGACCTTCTAGGTCAGCTCCACCTTTAAGGTTCTGCAGCAGGCACCACTTGAGTATTTTTGTGTTCGAGTGAGGACGGATTACCATACATGCCAAAAATCGCAATTGCGCATTTCTCTACTAAAGGGAGGACATTTCAACCTGCAGAGAAATCTATGCGACAAAGTGAGAAGCACATCAGACTCTTTCAACACAGGCAGCGAGTGAAGAGGTAAAGACTGTGTAACACAACGTTTGTGAAAAGCAAACGTTTTCAGCATTTTGTTGATTAGCATTCAGGTTTTTTTGTAAATGAAGAGACTGTAATGTTAGACGGAATTATCTAAATGGATTAAATGTCAAATTTAGGGGTAGTTTCAACGTAATTGGTGACACTTTGAAAACAAAAAAAACTTTAGAGTGACAGTTTGTACATGTCCAGCAGAAAGTATGTGACCTCGCTGTGTTTCCTTTACTGCTCCTTCAGTTATTTCCATTAAGAGAAGGTGATGCCAATGTTTACTCTAGTTTTCTGGCACTGTTGATTGTCTCGGTGGGCTTCTGCCTCTGACTCGGAGCTGTGTTCGGGTCAGTGTCAAATGAAGGCAAGTACTCAACAGCTGATCGCGCACGGTTGTTCTTGGTGTGCTAAGATCTCACTAGCTCATTAGCTTAGTTTCGTAGCAGCTATGGCTACATCTCTTCTGTCTCTTTCTCCTTCTGTGGCTCCTCTCTCCTGTTATCTGTGTCAGATATTTAGTTACTCCCCCGCTTTAGTGATAATGTTAAGTGTAATAAATGTAGCATTTTCGTAGCTTTGGAGACGAAGGTTTCAGAGTTAGAGGCCCGGCTCCACGCTGTTGAGAATCCAGTAAATAGTCGAGGCCCATTAGCCAGTGCGGAGCCAACAAGGATAGAATTACCTAGCAATCCTCCAACAGAACCCACACAGGTAGGATCTCAGGTTGACTGGGTGAAGGTACGTAGAAAGCATAGTTCCCAGCCCAAAGGGCACCACCAACCTGTCCGCGTTTCTAACAGATTTTCCCCACTCAGTGACGCACCCACTGAGAAACAGACTCTGGTAATTGGCAGTTCCATAGTCCGAAATGTGGCTTTAGAGACACGACCGACCATAGTCAAATGTTTTCCAGGGGCCAGAACAGGCGACATAACATCCCACCTGAAACTGCTGGCTAAGGATAAGCGTAAATACAGTAAGAATGTTATTCATGCTGGCAGTAATGACACCCGGTTACGCCAATCGTGGTCACTAAAATTAGTGTTGCTTCTTTGTGTAAGTTTGCTAAAAAGATGTCAGACTGTGTAATCTTTTCTGGTCCCCTGCCTGATCGGACCAGTGACGAGATGTTTTAGCCGCATGCTGTCATTTCATCGATGGTTGTCTGAGTGGTGTCCAGCAAACAACATGGGCTACATTGATAATTGGAAAACATTTTGGGGAAGACCTGGTCTGATCCGGAGAGACGGCATCCATCTTACTTTGGATGGAGCAGCTCTTCTTTCTAGGAATCTGGACAGATTTATTAGTCCTTCAAAACACTGACAAACCAGGGTCCCGACCAGGAAGCAGAGTTGTATTTTAACCCACCTCTCTGCAGCTTCTGTACTGTTATCCACTAAATAACCCATTGAGACAGTGTCTTTCCCACGATCAAAATCAAATAGACTGAAAGTTAACCTGACAAAAGCAAACTATGAAAATCTCATTAAAATAAATCGGACTCAGACCAAAATTAGATTTGGTTTACTAAACATAAGATCCCTCTCCTCAAAGACTTTATTAGTAAATGACTTGATATGTGATAACAAAACTGATCTATGTTGCCTATCAGAAACCTGGTTGCAGCAGGAGGATTTTGTAAACATAAATGAGTCAACTCCTTCCAATTATCTAAATTTTCACATTCCTAGAAGTACTGGGCGAGGAGGAGGAGTTGCAACCATCTTTCATTCAGTTTGCAAATTCGCCCTAGACCAATTATTAACTACAGCTCTTTTGAACATCTAATCCTTAGTTTTCCTCATCCAAGCTGCAAAACATTAAAACCAATTTTGTTTGTGGTTTTATATCGCCCACCAGGCCTTTACTCACAATTCTTGGACCAGATCTTAGATTTTTTATCTGATTTAGTTTTAAACACTGATCAGGTAATTATAATAGGGGATTTCAATATTCACATGGACATTGAAAGTGATAGCCTAACTGCAGCAGTTAATATTATCTTAGACTCAATTGGCCTTACTCAGAAAGTGAAGGGACCCACACACTCTGGTCAACACACTTTAGACATTGTGTTGACTGATACTGCATTGAGTGTGATAAACTAATAGTCCTACCACATAACCCAGTCCTATCTGACCATTTTTTGATAACCTTTGAATTTACTTTACCCAACATTCCAAAATCTGAAAGAAAATTTCAGAACTTTATCAGACAGTGCTCTAACAAGTTTTAAAGAATCTTTCTTGCTTCCCTATCCGTCTCAGAATACCACAGTGGATGGCAGTAATTCCAACACTAACCATTCCGAAGTTGATGGTCTGGTTCAAAATATTACTTCCTCCTTGCATTTGGCACTAGACAGTGTAGCCCCCTTAAAAAAGAAGGTAATCAGCCATAGGAGGCTAGCTCCCTGCTTTAATGCAGAGTTGCATACTTCAAAATAGAATACTAGTAAACTGGAGAGAAAATGGCGCTCTACGCATTTAAATGATTCCTTTGTAACCTGGAAAAATAGTCTACTACTTTATAAAAACACCCTTCGACAAGCTAGAACAGCATATTTCACGTCATTAATAGAGGTAAATAAAAACAATCATAGGTGTCTTTTTAGTACAGTTGCCAACTATTCCCCCTTCTCTCAATAGTGATCGCTTTATGGGATTCTTCATAAGTAAAACAAATTCTATTAAAAATAAAAAAATTGGCATTCTCCCAAACATGATTAACTCTCTTTCAGTAAATGAGGTTGTATCAGAGAGAACTGTAGAACCATGTCTATGTCTGTACCGTTTTGATTATGTTGAACTTTCAGAATTATCACAAATATTAGCTTCATCTAAACCCTCATCTTGTATGTTGGACCCAGTACCAACCAAATTATTTAAGGAAGTGTTCCCTCTGGTTACTGGCCCTATTCCAGACATGATGAATGTATCTTTAATAAATGGATATGTGCCTCAGGAATTTAAGGTTGCTGTAATTAAACCTTTGCTTAAGAAACCCTCCCTGGGTCAAGACACACCTATATCTAAGCTTCCTTTCTTATCCCAAATTCTTGACAAAATAGTTGCTAATCAAGTATGTGAGCATCTAAACAGCAACAACCTGTTTGAGGAATTTCAGTCAGGTTTTAGAGCTCATCATAGCACTGAAACAGCACTGGTAAAAGTTACTAATGATATTCTAATGGCCTCAGATAATGGATTTGTGACTGTTCTGGTCTTGTTAGATCTCAGTGCTGCTTTTGACACAGTCCATCATAATATTCTCTTAGAAATGCTTGGCCATGTTGTAGGGATCAAGGGAACAGTACTAGGCTGGTTTAAATCATATCTGTCCGACAGATTCCAGTTTCTTCATGTCAATGATACATCTTCACACTCAATGGTTATGTGTGGAGTACCACAGGGTTCCGTGCTTGGACCAATTCTCTTTACAATATATATGCTTCCAATTGGTAAAATAATTAGACAACATGGAATTCATTTCCACAGTTATGCTGATGATACACAATTATATTTATCCATAAAACCTGATGAAACCAATCAGTTAGGTAGATTACAAGCATGTCTGGAAGACATAAAAACCTGGATGACTCTGAATTTTCTACTTTTAAATTCAGGCAAGACAGAAGTTGTTGTCTGTGGACCAGAACCTTTAAAAAGGAAACTGCTAAATCAATCACTTCATCTGGATGGCATTAATTTGGCCTCTGGTAAGAACCTCGGTGTAATTTTTGACCAAGACATGACATTTAAATCCCATATTAAACAGGATTCTAAGATTTCTTTCTTGCTCCTCCAGAATATTGCTAAAATTAGAAACATCCTGTCCAGGAGTGATGCAGAGAAACTAGTCCATGCATTTGTTACTTCAAGGCTGGACTACTGTAATTCCTTATTATCAGGAAGTCCACAAAATGCAGTTAAAAGCCTTCAGTTGATCCAAAATGCTGTGGCAAGAGTTCTGATTAATATTAAAAAGAGAGATCACATTTCTCCTGTTTTGGCTTCTATCCACTGGCTCCCTGTTAAATCCAGAATACAGTTTAAGATCCTCCTCCTTACTTGTTAAGCTCTTAATAATCAAGCTCCATCGTACATCAGAGATCTGATTGTTCCACATGTTCCTAACAGAGCACTTCCTTCTCAGAATGCAGGTCTGCTGGTAGTTCGTAGGATTTCTAAAAGTAGAATGGGAGGCAGATCTTTTAGTTATCAGGCTCCTCTCCTGTGGAACCAGCCTCCAGTTTTATTCCGCGAGGCAGATACTCTGTATTTAAAACTAGACTTAAAAACTTTCCTTTTTGATAAAGCTTATAGTTAGTGGCTTAGGTTATCCTGAGCTATTTTTTTAGTTATGCTGCTATAGGCTTAGACTGTTGGAGGACAGACTGACCACTTTTCTTCTCTCTTCTACTTTTTTCTTTTACCACTCTCCAGATATATTTTTTTCTGCTGTTATTGTGATTGCTAGCCCAGTTTTCTCTCAGTATTTTTCTGCCCATAGAAGCTCCACATGGTCTGGTACCCTGCTAAACTACAATGCCCCCTGCTGGATGGGGGGGCCATCGGTCCAGATGATGCTTAAAGTCACCGAGCATCCTCCATGCTGTCTCTTCTCAGACCCCCAGACGGTCGTGGCAGATGATCGCTTGTAATGAGCCAGGTTCTGCCGGAGATTTCTTCCTGTTAAAGGGGAGTTTTTCCTTCCGCTACATGCTTGCTCAGTATGAGGGATAGCTGAGGAATAGCTGTGGTTGGAGTCTGCATGATCCGGGCACAACCTCACGTCGATGACTCATCGCACTCTACTGGGAATCCTTACATAGAAAACTTTTAACTTATTGGAATGTTTGTGTAATTCTATACAAACGACTTTTGCTGTAAAGTGCCTTGAGATGACTTTTGTTGTGAATTGGCGTTATATAAAGAAAAGTGAATTCAATTGAATCAGATTCTGCTGATCAAATGTTTTACAGCTGGTTTCTTGCTTAGTATCTTTAATATGCTAAGGTTCTGATTGATAAGTCATACAAAAACAGGTTTGGAATAGCATGAGGGATGGCAGAAAGAAGAGCTCACTAAAGGTGCCAATAATTGCAAGAACAGACACTGGTGTTTCAGTGACATGCCAGAGAGATGACACTTTGTTTTTACTTTCATTTACAAGAAAAATATCTGTTTGAATACACCGTTCAAGGCTCACACCTTCACAGATCGAGATCGTTCCGCCAAATGGTGCTAAGCATATTGTGTCCAGATGGTTAATGTGGTTTGTAAAAAAGCTGTCTGACCTGTCTGATCTACATGTGGTCTAATGCCCCTTTTCCACTAGGGCTGGTACGGTATGGAACAGATTGATTTGGAAGGGTTCTGGAGTGTTTCCATTACCAGTGTCTGTTTCAAAGCCAACCCCTTTTTTTGGATTACCTCTGCCTTGGTCCGAAGCATTCTGAAGCGATCCAACACGCCCACCTATATACTGATTGGTCCAGTAATGTGATATCCCTCTCAATCATACCAAGCAGCTATAACCGCTGATTGGCCTGGAGTTGTTTTGTTTGAATTGATGTCTCAGAAGTTAATAACAGAAACAGCACCAAGATCAGAATTATTCTCCATAAAATTGGAAATATTTAAAGTCTCAGAGAAGGTTTTATTTTTATTTGCTTTAAGTAGCTCCAGACAAACCACTGTGAGCCTACACTCTGGGGAGTTAGAAGGCTGGTAGCCGGTGGTAGCAGCAGAGAACGAGGAGGTCTCCACAGTGATCAGAGAGCTGGAGCAACATCGGCGCGGTTATCTGCTTCTGTTGGTTGAAGCAGGCTTCGGGTGAGTAGTGGTAGCATGCAAAGTCGGTGTATGATAGTAATCGAAAAAGGCAACAAGCCTGTGGTGTCGGGGGAGGGAGAAGCTGATATAGCAGCAGAGCGGCAGGATGTCGCTGTTGTGATCAGAGAGCTAGATCAGGTGCAAGGTGGCAGATTCGGAGTCTCCACAGACTAGATGATTGCTGGTTAGATCAGTAATGGCATGAAGAACACAGATCAGGAGGCATGAACAGATCGATTTCTGAGAGATGTGAGGTGATTAAAAAGTCTTAACTTTTGAGAGGATCTGTGTTGTCATGATGACTTTGTAACTGCTTTTTGCTGGAGCTTTTGTCAAGCTAAGCCCGCCCATGTCCTCACCCACAACCGTTCTTCTCAGATGGTAATGGAAACACTACCTACCCATTCTAGACCGTACTGTTCAGGTCTAAAGCGACCCTAGTGAAAAAGGGGCATAAGTTTACCTTCAGATATTCAGATTTTAAGGAGGCCTTTAAACAGACTCAATGTTTCAACCAGACCTGCATAGATGTTATTGATTATTCAATTGGAGCATTTTTTCTATAATTGTGCAGCAGATTAAAAAAGGGAAAGAGTTGGGTGCATTCACACCATCCCTGTTTAGTCCACTTGAAAAAAAGTAGTCTGTTTTCCTGGAAAGTCCGGTTTGTTTGGGCAGGTTTGAATGGGCAATCATACTCTGATTCGGACCAAACAAACAAACTCTAGTCCGCCTAAAAATGGTGGTATCGGTTCAATTGAAAGGAAGCCATGTATAAATGGCAAACGGACCAGGGCGCACCAAAAGCAGGAAGCAGACTATTGTACAGGGCATCCTGGGTAAATAAAATCTAAACAACCACTACTGCTGGAGAAATAAATGCTGGATCTTGTACATACCTTGCTCAGTGTTTGAATAAGGAGGCCATATGTGCTGGAAGCTGTATTCAGGTGGTGCTACTCATAGCAAAATGCTCATATGGAGCCTTCTCAGGATGATTATAGAATCAGGCGGAGGACTATGGAGAATGTCATTTTTTTATACAAGACCGCTGAGTCACTGCTGCAGTATTTATCAAGTAAATTTGCCAAACACACCAGATCATCCTAAAACCCTTGCAATCTGCTGTTCTTCTGGGTTTGTTTACATTAAACTGAATTGGAAGTTCTCCCGTGGCAGGATGAAGCACAGCTCTACAACAGCGCCACTACAGGCGGAGAATGAAATTGTTGCCCAAAGCTCTGGACTTTCTGATTAAAAAAAAACCCAGTGTGAACGCTAACCGCACAAGCTAAAAACAGCAACAATGTTGGAATTTTGGTCCCCAATCAAACAGAATCTACCGGACTATCAGGTGTGAATACGGACTTAGTTTCCTAAACCTCATCAAAAAACCTTAAACTGCTTGAATAGTCTCAAAATCATATTTGATCACTCACGTCTGCAGTCCTTGATCAAAGCGTTGCCGTAGTAACCGCTTTCACACTCTGCACAGGATGGCCCGTCCGTGTGGTACAAGCACCTGAGGCACCGCCCAGTCCTGGGGTCACATGACCCAGGATCCTGGGGGTCGATGTTGTCATTGCACTCACAGGGAAGACACTGCCCGCCCGGCTGCTCTGGGTTGCCATAGTAACCTGGAGCACACTGATTGCAGCGAGAACCTTGGACAAGAATAGATGATCATATTGGGGTGGTTAATGCACAGCAAAATCTGTTTTTGTGATTTTCTATGACATGCAAAACTAACAGACTAAAGAGGAAGGTATATGTCTGATATCAACAGGCAGTATCTGCACAACAATTTACAGCACTCACCCAAAGTCTGATTTTGGATCGTCTAAGAAGTTTTTGGACTGGACAGTTGAGGCAGATTCCTGCCATTTTTAAGCAATATAGTTTTTTGTCAATTCTAGTTTCTTCAAACTGCCGGTCTACAGCAGGTAAGATACTACTGATAAAATTAAACAAAATTCCAATTTAGAAAACAAACAATTTTCTATCTTGATCTACATTGCCTTACAACAGTATTAATATGTTATCACTAAAAGCCAAACTTTCAGTATGTAGTGTAACAAATTAACACAAAGTGGAGAAGAAATGGATGGAAAATAATCAATTGTTTTTAAATCCAAATCGGAAAACTGTGGGATGCACTTACTTTAATTAAAGCTGTGATTCATTTTAGCATGTTTCTAACAGATTTGCACAGTGTACAATTTTCCCTGCAAAATACTTTAAGATCAACCCGGCCAGATTTGAAATGAGGGGACATCCAAGCAGTAATTTTTAAGTATTGCCACAGATTCACAGATAGAATTGAG
Source organism: Apricaphanius iberus (assembly GCA_028564705.1). Classification (NCBI taxonomy): domain Eukaryota; kingdom Metazoa; phylum Chordata; class Actinopteri; order Cyprinodontiformes; family Aphaniidae; genus Apricaphanius; species Apricaphanius iberus. The sequence continues at coordinate 89,436 of JAPXFQ010000769.1, read as the reverse complement.
TCTGAATTTTGACTGGAAAATTTTCACATATGAATGTGTTTCAAATACAAATTCACATTCTGGGAATATTTTCAAATGACCCTGCTCTGTTGCACATTTATCCAATCTGAGAATGCAGTTTTATTTTCTTAACTTTCTAATAACCGCATTTTAAAGGTGCAATAAGTAATCATTTTAAAGTGAATTAATCACACAACACTCTAATGTCCCAACAATGTTGGAAGGGTTACATTAAAACAGATTTTGATCTCAGCCAGCTGGATTGTTTTAAGTTTTCATTATTTTAAAAACACTGCTAGAGGACATAGTGATTGTTTACAATATCTGTCCCTCTACCATATATCCTGGTTGATATATGTCAAATGACATGTGAGCCACAAGGTTGCCAAGTCTTCAACACTAAACAGTGCACCAGCATTTTTAAAATACACCAACCGGGCAAAAGGCTAATGTTGAAATAACAATGAAAATAAAATAGTTTGCTATAAAAATATCTCAAGCTACCTTTTCAATTATAACCAAGTCGATATTGTGGTGATTGTATTTATCAACTTATCAACTTACGTTGTATAACTCATCTTTGCTTGTCATCGTGTATGCTCTGGCGGATCAGTAACAGTCAGCTCTCCATTAATTTATGGAGGGGATGGGGTGAATGATACCCTGAAAATCCAGAGGTCTCGTGAGAGAGCAATTGTCTCTGCAAGATGCTCTGGCCTTGAGCAATGATGCACTTTACTGCATCACGTGAGCAGCTCGGGGAACCAATCAAATCAGTGTATTTGATGTAGGCGGACCAGAGTCGAGCTAAGCTGATGACGACAGCGTTGCGACATCCGGAATCATTTAGTACACATTGAAAGATGGCTACAGATAAACACCAATTGTTTGAAACGGCTTTGGCCGCTAGAATGAACGAGTTAAACTTGGCTTTTCATCTAAAAGACTAACAGAAAAACGCGCATGAATCATTCTTTTGCAAGGACGTTTTTGCTGTTTTGTCGACTGCATACGGCAAGAGTTTAATCTACCAGTTAGCTCCACTGGTAGATTTGGATAAGTCACACCGTGTATTGTTGTGATTGGTTGAGGCGTTATCCAATTGTATGCAGTGAGAGTTTCAAATGCATGCTTTGTTACGCCCGTCGAGCTAGGCGCTTTTCATTACTTGTTGCCAAACCCTAGCGTCTGGATTTTTCCAGGATGGATGAATGACTGATCGGACTATATTGTTTTTATTCATTGACTGCAGTACTTTAATATGACCACAATGTTACATATTGTACCTTTAATTTTGTCCTAGATGCACATCTTTTATTATTTTTAATTCTTTTTTTTCTATTTTCTTATTTAATTCCAGTGCTTCTATTACCGGTCACCTTTCTGCTTTTACAGCTTTCCCCTCTGTGGGACATAAAGGATGATTCTATTTTATTCTAATCTATTTGCTTTGATCTGAAGTATTCCACTATAGCTCCTGCTCTATAGCTCTTGCCGATGAAAAGCATCCCCACAGTATCAGGCTGAAATCAATATGCAGTGTTAATTTTCTGGCACAGAGGAGCCAAAACTGTGAGAAAAAATATTATTTTCTTTCCACATAACTCTTAAACTCTACGTTTATTGTGCTTGCAATATAATACAATGTGAAAACCGGTAAAGTGTTATGAAACATTATGCAGTAAAAAGATTTTTAAAAAAGTGTAAGGAAAACGGAATTGTGTCACTATGATGCATTAGCTCACCTGTATAGCCTTGTTTGCAGTTGCAAATGATCTGATTGGAGGAATCATCCGTTTGACAGGAATGCCCGTTAAAGTGGTTTGAACCAGGGTTACCAGGGCAGGGGCAAGGGTGACAGTGATCACCTGATCCAAGCACTGGGTTTCCATAGAAACCGTCCATGCAACTGTGATGAATGAAGAGAGAGATTTAAGTATCTCACAATAGACCTGTAAGAAACAGCAAAGTCAATGAAGAAAGTTTAACAGCGGGTCCAGAGTGGCTAATAAGTAGGACCGGGACAAATCCCAGGGGACTGGTCTCATGTTTGGGCAAAAAGGCTGCTGTTTTCTAACTTTTTTTTTATTACCACAAACTGGATTGGGACTGGGGGGGGGGAGGGTATCGGGAACCCAGGGCCTAGGCCCTTAGAAGTCATCTTTCTAATCAAACATATACATGCACTAACATTTGTATAGAATTTATGTAGAAATAAAAAAGGTCCTGTGCAAAATTTAACTTGTAGTTAGGGACTGGTTTGGTATATAAAAAAAGTTTTTCATGCTGTGCAGGGCCCCACCACCCCTCTCGAATCCGTGTAAATGATACGACCCGCAGGTGCTTCTGCTGTAAAATCCATGGATGAGACAGGAATTGGGATTATCCGTGGAAAGGAACGAGGCAGACAGGGGAAGAGTCTTTCCTTGAGAAAGGAGAACCAGGGACTCAAAAATGGAAAAAAAAAGTAGATTAAAAAGAGAAAGTCAAATAAGGACAAGCACTTTTCACTCAGTTTTGTGAAATGAAAAGTGAGCTACAAATGCATCATCAAGCATTGACATCAGTTTAACATAAATAGCATGCATTTATGTTTGTACTTTATGTGAATAATATAAAAATACTTTATAGTATCACACACTACATAGTGAATAAACAATGTTTCTGACTCTTACATTAAGGAAAGGATTGTTCTCAGTTTAATGCACATCTTAATGATGGAAATTGACTCATTTTAAAACGTAACTTAAAGACTGAATGTTTAGTTTGGCAGTTTGTTTACCCTTGTGATCCACAGTTTACATTTATAATCAATCATATAATTTTAATTATATAATTTATAATTAAATATAAACATCAATTAACTTGTACTTATCCTACACTTTAAAAAAGGTATTGTGATAATAAAGGATATTTTAACAACCATTTGAAGCCATATATTTCGGTTTCAGACCCTGCAGCAGCAGGTTCCTCATGAGGGCCAAATGAAAGTAGTCAGTGAGGTGGATGTTACTTGGAATGTTCTTTCAGCAAACCTAAACTTTTAAAGAACTATTTCAGATCAACAATGTCCCAGGATAGACTGAAAAGCCTTGCCATACTCTGTAGAAAGTCAATTGACCAAATGCAAACACCAATGGGGATCAATGGGCTTTTAGTAAACACTGACATTATTTAGTTTGTACTTATCAATGTTCAAACCAAAGTTTGTCTCATTTGGTATGTTCATTGCTCAGAACTGCTTTACAGTATATTTGAATTAGTCCAGGTTTGGACCTGGTCAACCTTTTGTCATCTCATTAAATAGTACTTTTGAAAACAAAACAAAAATACATTTAATGAGAGTATGGCTCATTTTGTTTATATTAAGGTAGTTTAAACTCTACGTTTTGGGCCCAAAATGTGTTGCTACTCCCCTGGAGCCGCTGCCCCTACAGTTTTTCCGCTGCTTGCACTCGTTTTTCTCTGTCTCTCTGTCGGCATAAACAACACAATCTGAACATGTAAGTGCATTCAGTAAGTCGTATTTAAAAGATGAACAGTAGAAAGAGTAAGGGTGGTGGAAAGAAGGCTAGAATCAAAAAGAGGAAGGCTCTGAAAAATGACAGCTAAATGTGCAGAGATAGGGAATCTTTTACTGAAACAAGCTTGAAGTTTGAAATGACAAATGAGGATAAAGAAATAGGTAAGTCAACATGTTGAACTTTGTACCACTGTAATCAGTTATCATTTAATGTCGGAAGCAGACCCAGGAGCCAGTATGAGAGGATTGCTTCCGTCAGTATGTAAGGAACAGGTGAGCTACTGTGAACAAGCACAAAATTAGTTCTAAAATAACTCACTTTATGCTCAAATGAGATTTGGACATGTTTCTTTGAAACTTCTATTAAATACAAGAAAAACAAGATAATAGAATCATTAGAAGAAAGACATGCTTTACATGAAATAATAAATTGGCAGACTGCAATTTGCAATTTATTTTTTATTCTTTATTCATAAGAACTATATATGTAATTAAAAATGTTGAAGATTTGCTCTTTAACTCAAATCCTCATATTTGGGAAATCGATCTTAATAATAATAGGCAATAAACTTATATAGCACTTTTTTTTCCAATCAAAGATGCTTTAAAAATTCTGTTATTCATTCACTCTCACATACTGGTGGAAGGAAGCTACAAATGTAGCCATAGCTGCCCTGGGGCAGACTGACACAGAGGCGAGGCTGCCATATCGTGCCATCAACCCCTCTGGCCAACACCAGTAGGCGGTAAAGGTATTGCCCAAGGACACAACGACTGAGACAGATGGGGGCTCTGGGGCTCGAACCAGCAACCCTCCAATTGCAAGGCACCCTCTCAATCCCCTGAGCCACAGTCACCCTAACTTGTGATAAAACTGTTGCCTTGCAGATGAAAAATGAGATAGTTTAATGTTGAGTGCAACACTTTTAATTTAAACTTCATGCCTTAATTTAAAATGTTTTGATTAAATGTATTCTTTTATTTAATTTGTCAGGGTTCAGATAAAACCTACTTGAAAAGAATATAAGTTCTGATATTGTTGAAAAGGATACCTCTTAAAGAACGATGTTGGATACGTGTAGTCAAGTTGAAAAAACAATCTATATTGTGAAGCAGCCCTTATTTACAATAATTTGGTTAATTTTAAGAAAACAGACACAATTAAGGCTTTACAGAACCAAGGGATTATAGACTTTAAATTTATGTTAAAGCCATGATTACTTGACTTATATATAATACGTTGTGATTTAAAGTAGGCCAATCTAAACCATGAATTTCCCGGTGTTCTGACCATCTTTCCTACCTCGTCAGAATTTCCTACTGTAACGCAGCTATGTCTTTCTGTCGATGCTACCCTTCGAAAACTGCTTCCATCATGTTTACATGGCAAAAAATGATATTAGCTTTGATGTTAAATATAATCATCGGAAAAGAGTTTTCAAGTGACGGAACTGAAGTGGCAGTTTAGTAGCGTAGCATAGCAACAATTTATATGAAGAACGAAAACTTTTCTTTCACTCCTCAGAAGACGCTGCCCATTTAATATAAAGTTAAATGTAGCAAATATATCTTCTCTAAAAACTTTGATCAGAATATCTTACCGGTTAAATATACGTGAATAGCACACATAGGTAGTCTGGAAAGCCTTGATCAGAATATCCTGATAAACTTATATTTGTCAATAGCTCACACAGATGCACTAAAAACCTTGATCAGAATATTATACCTGTTAAATGTATGTGGGTAGTACACAAGAGTAATCTTCAAAACACTTATTCAGAATATCCAGTGCTTATAAAGAAAATGTTAGTATATATTAGTAACCAATTTGGTAACACCAGGTTTACACCGTAGACAGCTTCAATATTTCATCTAACGTTATCAAGATGCCCTTTTAGCATATATTCTGGGATTAATAGAAAGGTAGAATTACTGCAAAATATTAAAATGTAATATGGTAAGTACAAATAGCCCGCAAAATACAACACATTTTCTTTACGACTCTAATTAATGGGAATTGTTTACATGCACTCTAACAATGTCACAGAAGTGAAACATAAAACATACAAGGATCATGTAAACCTGAAACAGGTAGGGACATAGTATCTTAAAGAAAACCTTAAAGTAGTTTGAATACAAAACAGGTAATAATAAAATAATGTGAAAAAAACGTACACTAAACTTCAAAAAAATAAAACAGATGAAAAAGAACTTCCACAGGTAGGAATTCTTGATGACAGATTTGCTGAGTAAGCAAATAGTGACGTAATGTTGAACTGCTACAGGGTAGAGTAGAATGTGGGCTAGGACCTATAGAACCTATCAGAACATCAGGCTGAAAGTCAGTCCCACTCCAGCCATGTTTAAAAGTAACCATTCCTCACCGTTCACAGAGGTGTCCCGCTGTGCTGTCCCTGCAGTCTCTGCACTCCCCTGTCCGGGGGTCACAGTGTTCTGCGTGACCATTACACTGACAGGGTCTGCAGCTGGGGAAGCCCCACTGGCCTGGTTGGCAGTCTGAGCACTGGCGCCCGGTGGCTCCCTGCCTGCACGGGCACTGCCCTGTTACTGGGTCACACTGGTGGCCAAAGGAGCCCTCTGGGTGGCAATCACAGGCTGAAAGAGAGGAAGGAGGGTCCCTTAATGTCATCTTGTTTATCATCTGTTGATTTGAAGAAAAAACACTGTTACAACAATAGTACTCCCTCTTTTTTGTTTCCAAAAAGAAAAGATTGTGAAGTAGGGCTTTGCGATATGTCTTAAATCTATAATGCGATATAATCTAAACCATTTGTATTAACGATGTGTTACATGCCTGCATGTTTTATTTTTTTGTGTTTTTTTTGTATTTCATTGTGTTATGCTACTCAGGTGCTGCCAGAGTTTCATCTGCTTGAAACTCCCCTCCCACCTTGTTGGTTCCTTCAGCCACCCTGCTGATCAATTGGCTTCAGGGGGTGTTTTTCAATGCCCAGGAACCTCGCCTTTATGCTTTGGTCCCGCCCCGGTTGCCTAGGAGATATGTCATCAGGTACCGCCAAGGCGTGTTTCAATGTTCATGTTCTACCGAGGAATCTGTCCTCCGTTTGTTAGCTGTTTAGCTAACTAACCAAGGATACATCAGAGGTGCCTTGATGCCTTCTCTCGGTCAAACATTTCCCAGATTACATCGCGGTAGGAGCCAGGAGCAGCTACTTCGGGGGTAAATTTCAATTTTAAATGTAAGTCAACTAATTTTAACCATCGGGCTTATATTTAAAATGTTTGTTTTATTTTTTTATTATTATATTTTAGATCCAAAGCAGTTATATATGGTTGGTTAGTTGCTTAGTAGTTGCTACCAGGTACATATTAGGTGGCTACCAGGTACTAATTTGTTTGCACATTTGATTTAACTGACATATGCAAAAAGATTAAAACTCACGTTATACATTTCCAGTTCAATGGTTGAAGTAATATTACTACGCTACAGTGCTACTACGATGGGCGGGACGTAAACAGAGCACGGAAGCCGGCAGCCACGGTCACGTAAGGCAAGTCTGTTCCAAACCGTTTTTTTGACCAAGGAAGGATACTGTCCTCGGAAGCCAGGCGCCTCGTCTACCCAGGCACTGCCTGAGTAGGCATTGAGAAACACCCAGGGACTGGCTTTAAAAGACACATACCTGGAGATGATGAGAGAGTCAGGGCCAAAGCAGAGCTACCTTGCAGACCAGAGCAGACATCCTAGAAAAAACGACTTTCAGAGACCTCCACAGCTGTGAGTGCCATTTTCGTTTTCTGCTTTTTTGTTTACTCAGCATGTGGTTGAATTGATGACAAGTATGTGGTGGGGTTTGGAGAGGACAAGGTATACCCTATACATTTTCATCACATAGGTTTATTTTCTGTCTAAATACACTAGGTAAGTTGGTTGGTGCCATCCCATGTTCACATTTTAACAGCGTGTTTTGTAGACTAGTTAGTAAGGCTTTTCTTTTTTTTTGGCTTTCAGAACAGTAGTTGAGTTAAGAAATGTTTTTTTATGTTTGTTTTATTTATTTGGAACAACCTTAAAGTCCATTCTCTCCCCCCACACAGATTCCACAATTTACCTTATCCTTCAAATAAACTTTCTTGTTTTACCACACTTGTTGCTTCATCTGGGTTCTGTGATTGTCAGGCTACAACAATTCTCAGAGAAGGGTATAACTATATGTATTGTGGTATATTCGTTTTTTCTTTATATATGTCAAAATGACATGCTTATGAACATTCTCACTTTCCAGATACATTGCAGCAGAATAACTTCAAAAATGTTTAAAATGCCATGTAAAGCACATTTATTGTACAAAGTGCATTTAAAAAATATTAAATTCCTTTTCCAGAAAAAAACTCAAAACACAAAGATGAATACATTTTAAATCAAATAAAAGCCAAATATTCTGTAAATGGACACAAAGAAATTATAAATAAAATGCAGACAACAAATCATCTGCTTTACTGGTTATTTATACATTTAATATAACATCAAAAGGAACCTGTTATGTTTACATTAAAAATGTTTCAAGTTAAAAAGGTTTCCATTAAATGAAAATCAACAAACTTTAAACTTTTAATATTTAGTTTAAAGACAAACAATGGACATCAGTATACTTGCGTACCTGGTACAAAGTATGTGGGCACAGTTTGATGACCTCATCAAAATGCATCACCAAGGTATGACTGTATAGACAAAATCTATACCTTCAGCTACATTTATATAATTTCTATTTTATACCTTTTTACTACTACGATAGATTTTTTTATTACCAAGGCGAACAACGAGGGCCCGGGCAAGATTTGATGTCAAGGCTCCCATGTGAGAGTCATGTGCGCCAACCTTTCAGCCACAGGGACATCCCTGTGGCCATGAAGCCAGGGTGCATGATCAGTCGGAGCCATAGTGACAGGACCTCCACATTGTCACATCTCTCACCCTCTTATCACAAGCACATCCTCATGCTCCGCGCATGGTGCCAACAATTTCGAATCCATGGTCTTATTACCAGTATCACATGGATTCTGCCAGCAACAGCAAATGTGGCAAGGCGAAAACAAGGGGCCCAGGCAGAATTTGATCCCACAGCTCCCGGGTGAGAGTCATTCGCGCTAACCATTCACCAAAGGGACATCCCCATAGCCAAGCAGCATGATCAATAGGAGCCATGGTGACAGGACCTCCACACTGTCACACCAAGGAGGTTATGTTATCTAGGGCTTGTCTGGTAGTTAGCAAAATAATCAAAACATTGAAGGATTTTAATATTTTTAGGAAATGTCCAAAGTTGTATCAGGAAAAAGTGATTAGATTTTGGGGTTATCAAGATTGGGGGGGGGCTGACTTGCGCTGGCAGAGGTATGTGCTCTTTGCAGAACAAGAGTGCCATGTTCACATTTGTCTTATCCACCTAAGTACTTGTCAGTGGATAATGTTTGTACGTTTGTATTTAAAACTTTTCACTCAGACGATAAATGTTAAAGCTCTGTGTATCACAGGATCAGGGATAAAAGTGTTCCACAACAATCTATTATAATATATAAATATAAATAATCTATTACATAATCATCTCAAATAATCAACCTTATAAAGAATTGACCCTGACTTGGCACTTAGTCTTCACAGATTTCTAGAACAGACTCACCAGAGCAGCCGTTCACTCCAAACCCATAGGTTCCTGGAGCGCACTGGTCACAGCGCCGCCCTATGACATTGGTTTTACAGCGGCATTGACCTCCGACCTTATCACACTCGCCACTGATGGAGCCCTGAGGGTCACACTGACAGGCTGCATGCAACAGATAGAAAAGGATTTAGGTTCTGTTTTGAATCTGCATCCTCTCAGTCCTCATCTTTGTGTCCACTTACGCAGAGCCCCGTTGTGAATACTGGCCGAGATGCTGCAGATGAGTTTGGAGCACATCTGAGCCAGTACTGGCATCGGTGTGATCATAAAGGAATCCAGGCACATGTAACGAATCATGTCCTCTCTGTGCTGCTCTGCATCTGGATCATTCACTCGGAAACCAGGAAGCTCAGTGTACTTGGGGATCAGTACCAGCTACGTGTGGGGAAAAAAGAAAAAACATTTAAATTTACAAAATTACAAAGAGAGATGCAGAGAAACGGTTTGGAATCTGGTTGAAACAGATTGTATTTACTGCTGTTGCTAACATTTTAAAATCTTCAAACTTTTCTTAATTTGAACAAAGTTATATATTTTTGAAATAATCTTGTGGAGAAAATAGAATTACTAGGAATATTCACTTGGAATAAACCTGATTCAATATAGCATATACAGAAATTCGCTCATAATATTTATTCATCCTGATATACGTACTTAAATCATTCTGAATAAAAACGGTAACCAAAACATGGTGTTTCAGATATTATTACTGAAAAAATGTAATTCCAAATTGCCTTGAAATCTGAATTTAGATTTTCCTACCACTAGGGCAAGGTGTGAAACGTGCATCCTACATCTGTTGTGCCTGCTCCTGCCATCAGTCACATGAGGTTTAGTTAATATAACCCTTTTTGTTACATCTATTGACCAGGTTCAATAACACATCATTACTTTTTCTTTACTTACTGAGTCAATAAGGATGAAAGCAGTAAGGTGTCTGTAAGCAACGCTGTGTCGTTGGAACCTGATTGATATCACATAGCGATTACTGGGCTCAAAACAAAACGGCCTGGACATCAGGATATATCTGGAAGAACAGATTAGAGTCATTCCTTAGTTGGTTACTTCATACCACTGGGATAGTCTTTAGCAACTGATTTACAAGCCATAGTGACAACATGTGTTAACATTTTATTTAAATAGAATCACAAATACTAGAAAAATACCGTAAAAAACAACAAATATATACATCGGTCTGACTTACATCCTTAATTATATATTTACCAAAAGCAGAAAATCGCCAGGTGTGCATAGAGAACATTATTGTTATTATTTTGATTATACAGCACTTGTTAAAAACGTCCAAAACTGAGTGTAAAACTGGTATTTATAGCAGAAAAACATGCATGACAATGTACAAAAAAGTTCGTAGACTGTGAGACCAGGCAATCTAAGGTAGGGCTGACATGGTGAACATCAAGTGCCTCGCAAAAGTATTTATACCTCTTGAATCCCAAGAGGCCTGTGCTAACTCTGGAAGAATTGCAGATATCCACCTACCAGGTAGGTAAATCTGTTCTCAGCACAATGAAGGTGTCCGAAGCTCTTCTGACAATTTAAAGATCCTTCTGTGTGAAACCGGCCTTACATAAACAAAACAAGCTGACTGCCACTGTGATGGACTGGCGACCTGTCTAGGGTGTACCCCGCCTCTCGCCCGTTGACAGCGGCAGATAGGCACCAGCCCCCCTGCAACCCCTTGAGGATTAAGCGGTTCAGAAAATGGATGGATGTTAAGTTGATTTGTGGCAGAAGTAAAATTATCATCCTGTTTGTGTAAAATGCAACTGTGCTACATAACATTACCTATCCTTTTACAGACAAGCACAAACACTGACATTTATCCTGAGCGGGGGGACTCAGAGGTGGGGGGACTCAAAAGTGGGCCCTCCAGCTATTAAATTATAGCCTCGAATTATTTTTATATAGACCTGTTTGTGATGGAAAATATAGTATGATTTTGAAGTTACATAAAACTGATTTTAGTTATTTTTTCTTTCGCATCATCCTTGCAGTAGGTTTCAGATCTCCCTCACTCCCCTCCCCAAACACAGAAGTGGTTTGGCCTGGGAGAAAACTTCTGACTCAAAGTTATTAGGCTGCTCCAGCGCTGTAGCTACAAACAACTTGGTTCGCTACACATTGCTCTGGGTTTGGTAACCTCCATCACTTTTTTATAAAGAAATGGCACTGCGACCGACACCAGAGTAACACATCTCTAAGTGCAGGTGCAGCCTACTTTTGCTTCACTCTCCACTCCTTTTCACAAAACGTTACAAGCTCCGTCCTCACTCACCGCTGTACACGGGATCTAGGCTGGGCTTAGGATTTTATCAGTGTCTACAGTTTCAGATCAACACAGACCAGGAGCAGCATCTCAACAGCAACAATAAAGTCCATCAGATTAAACAATACGCTGCGCTTGCTTTGCTTGGTCCTTAGCTGATAATGTTGATATGTTATCATTCCCTATTAGATTCCTGATGCATATTGGATGTTGATGTTGTACTATAAGTTGTAGGCCATTTTATTATCTCGCTCTATGTGCCTTAACTTTGAGCACATGCCCCTTGTAGGGAGATAGAAATACTGAAGTCCATCTCAGGCCATGCATCCATCTGGAAGCACTCTTCACCCACAATCCTCTACAGAGGGCAATGGCGCATCACTCACTATTAACTTAAGCTGTCTTAAAGCGACACCACACATTTCTGTTACAAACTGATTGAGGTGGGCTGAATACAAAGGCAGTTCAGATTTTTATGGGTGTTTTTTCAGTAAAAACTTTTAAAAAACCATTTTTTTTTTCACTTCGATTATCACTAAGAATATCATTTAAATTCCTAAAGGGGGTTAGCTATCGTGCCCATGCACTAGCTTGGGTTGCACCCTAATAGCAATTTAGTTTTTTTTATTGCTGTAGAGCCTTAAGTGAAGCCATACAGCAGGAAACCAGTAGGATGGGAGTACAGTTTCAACACATTGCAGTCGATTTATTGCTTTTTTGTAACTGAGCCCACAGCACGCTGCAAAGATTTGGTGCAATAAAGGGCTACAAAATAAATCCTCAGAAAAGCAAATTCATCCTGATCAAAACTATTTAAATTTCTTTCAAAATAAATAAAAGAAGTTTAAATGTTTTGGAATCCATATGATCTGTTGGTACAAAGTGTTTCATAAAGCAAATCTCTACATATGATGGACAGTTTAAAAAATGATTTCCGCTGCTGGAACTGATTACCCTTTTTCCCTCTGTGGGAGGATTTACACAATCAAAATGAATACCTTGACAAAGTTCCTTAAAGGGGCAGTTCTTTTTTTTTTCAACCTGGACCTTACCTACTTACCTACTCAGCCAGACAAGTTTGGAACCACTTGGAATCCTTCGGGAGAAGTCTAAATCCAGTCACGATCATCATATATCCATATAATGGGAGTCGTGGTGGCAGGTGAAGTACAGCCTCTAAATAAGACATAATCTGCCACAAACTCCTTTATTTGAGCAACGTTTTGTTATTCGTAGCTATTACTAGGGCTGGACGAAAATTCGATAGCAATATATATCGATCGATAGATGTGTGGTTCAATAGAAAAAAAGGGTTTGATTAAAAAGACAAAAAAAGCTTCCCCTCATTTTTTCATTATAGCCAGGTAGCTTAATACAACAATCATTACTTACTCTAAACAAATCATTAACGTTGACCCAAGCAGCTCTGTCAGCCACCCCTCTCTCCTTTCAAACCACAAAAAGGATGAAATGATTTGAGTTGAAACATATTGTTTTGATAGTCCCTAAGCGAACCCTCACCATAACTTCGCCACAGTCAGATGTCACATCAAGGGAGCAGCAGAAGAAATTGATCTGGATAAATGTTTCAGTGGCCCAGGTAAAGGTTGAGTCCTGTTTTGTACCAATCCTCGACGCACTAAAACACTAAACGTAGCAATAATGAAACTACAATCAGCTGTTTTAAGCAGGACTCCCGGCTCGCTGCGAATCTTTTGCAGACAGACACAAGAAACGTACCCAGGTTCTAACAATACCTGTGACTCGCGCCACTAACAACACCTGTGGCTTTTAAAATGTCGACTCGGTTCAGCTCCCGATCCTCAGAAGCGAAGAACGCTTTAAAAAACATTACATTACATTGGACTAGGCTGCAGGGTTCTGGGCTCCATCTACACTCTGGTGAGTATCTGGTTAGCTTTAGCTTTAGCCAACAGCTAACCCAGAGTTGAACTGAATTAGAATAAGCTTTACTGACAAACTAAAACAAAGGTATCAGCCATTATTTTTATAAAGTATCATAACATGTTCAAGATTAAAAAACATCAAGATAAGCCTTTAATTTAAATTACTAACATAGATAAAAATATATAATATAATGGTTAATATTACTTACTCTTTGTATTTACTGATGTTACTCAGGCCTCTTGATTTCTTTCTGTGTCCTACAAACTTAGTTATCATAAAAATAGGTGTTTAAAAAATTTATTAATTTAATCCTAAATTAAAATGAGCTCATCAAAGAATAATAAAATGACCGGAGAGGCACTTAAAATATATTTGATACATTTTGTGATATTTATGAATAATTATCAATGACTATTTCTTTATCGATAAGCTCTTTTTCCATATCGTCCCGCCCTAACTACTACTCTTCCCCTCGGAGTTCGGGGCGTCTTTGGAAGTGTTTCTTCGTTGCCTGCAGGTTATTTTGCAGACTTTGATCCAACTACACTAACACGCAATCTCAATTATGTCATTACCGTCCGCCATGACAGTTGTGGTCTGAGCAGGTGCTTTCACTATGTTCTGTATGGCCACAGACAGTTAGACAAAACTTGCTACTGCAAACATCAGCATGGTTTGTTTACATGTTTCCAAATTGCACAAACAATATGACCAAGTGGCCTAAGAATGTTGTATAGCATAGTAAAAGTCATGCAGTAAAGTCAATAAAACGGCGTCTTGTTGTAAGTTGTATTAAAAGCCTTTAAATAACACCAGAATAAGACAAATAAGCACTTCTGAGACGCCCCGCACCCCTAGGGGAATAATAGTAGCTATGACTAACAAAACATTGGTTAAATGAAGGAGTTTTGTGGCAGATACTGACTTATTTAGAGGCGGTACTCCGTGAGCCCTCAGCACTCCAATTATATGGATATATTTTTAAGGAGCCTTGTCAAAAAGTTTAACAATCTCATGGAGTCACTTAAGTAATGTGAATTGAGGTTTTTGCTGTTTCAGGAGGGTTGAATGCTTTTTTGGCACTGAACATAAAACCCAAAACAGAGTCGGGACGCTATATGTTCTGGGCAAAAATTATGAATCTTGAACCACAGTTCAAATGTCATTTATAAATTACAGCCTTTCAATCAGACTACACTTCTGTTTTTTTCTGCAGCTTTCACAATCTGCAACACAGCAAACAAAGCTGAAGTCTTCCTGTACCTGATTCTTACAAATACGCAGTTTGTTTGCCCACCTGTGTCTCACAGTGTGTACAAGTCAGGGCAGGTTTAAATGGCAACAATGATGCCTCCACCCTATCTGGGATAACAAACATAAAGGCTGTATCCCTCCTTCCTCAGACATATACACACTTAAGTACATTCTTATCTGCATGCAAACATACATCACTAGTGTTGGTACCTGTTGTGGTGCAGCAGGGTTTCAGTGTAGAGCTGTTCGGCTGGCAGAAGGTTTCCACATCGGAGACTTGAGGGCAGCTCAGCAGAGGTTATACTAACCACAGCCTCCCAGTCCTCTGTGGACTGCATTAAGACAAACACGCAGTGAGACAAGTTCATTGGGCTTCTAATGGTCTCCTTCACAGTCTACACTTAAACACACCTCAGGCTCGTAGCGAATAATGATGTCGTACTCCATGGCGTAGGGAATATTGTCGATAGCGAACACCAAGCCAGCGCCGTCTTTGACACGAGCAAAACCAGGACCAGTCCATGAGGCAATGTGGCTAGGAGCACGCTCTCTGTGGACCATCGTGACATCCGGCTGAGAGGAGAGGATGCATAACCACACAGGACTCTGTGTCAGAATCACACTGTAATCACACAGAGCCTTTGACCTTTAAACCTTCCATTTATGGTCATATCAGGGCTGTATGTGATAGATCAAGCCAAATTAGCACATCACTGTGATGTTTTTAACATAAAAATCATAAGCGTCCATTTGTTTTCAGTTTCCCCGAGTTAAAAGACAGGACCAACTTTCACTGGACTTACAGCTCCAGGTGTTGTGGGGTTTGTTTCTACCTGCTTTGAACAACTAGAGACTAGTTTCCACAACGTTGTTGCTTCTCTTCCAAATCATAATTATGTACGGGGTTTTGTTTAAAATAATTAAAAATCTTAGATCATATACAATAAAAAATGGGGTTCTACAATAAAAAATCTGGGAAAAGTCAAGGGGGATGAACAGTTCTCATGGCACTTTAAATTTATTCAATAACAGTTATTTGAAAAGCACATTTTATTTTAAAACAATGAATGCATATTTGCATCAAATAGAAGGAATTTAAGAACTGAAGTTTTTCATATTTTATTTGCTGTATCTTTTATTCCCCCTCCTTTTTATGAGAAGAAATTATGAATCATGTACATTCAATTCAATTCAGTTTATTTATATAGCGCCATTTCACAACAGATGTCATCTCAAGGCACTTTACAAAAAGAGTTATTACAATACAATGTTTAGTGTAGAAATTACAGAACCACAGAAGATTGCGTCGTGGAATTCTCAGCAATCCCTCATACTGAGCAAGCATGCAGCGACAGTGGGAAGGAAAAACTCCCTTTTAACAGGAAGAAACCTCCGGCAGAACCAGGCTCAGCACAAGCGGTTATCTGCCGCGACCGTCTGTGGCTTGGAGAATACACAACAGAGACACAGAAAGAGCAACAGAACTGATGCACAAGTTTGTTGCAGGACGTGGAGAATTTTCCGTCACTGCAATGCCATCTTAGTCAGGGTCGTCAAGCAGGGCTAATCCGGAGCACCTACTATAATAGAAAACAGGTTAGTGCTTGAATTGACAGCACATCATGCAGTTGGGGAGAAGTAGGAGAGAAAGTAGGAACAGACCCTAATAATGTCCTCCAACAGCCTAGCCTAAAGCAGCATAGCTACTAACATTAACCTGTCTCCTAGCTACTAGGAGACCTGGCTACCAACACTCTGTCTGAGTCCTCCTGACCCGTGGACGGTGTAGGGCCGGTAACGGCCCCCGTCATGCCGGGGTCTTCTCGGAGTCGGGTTGTTTGAGAATGCAGCCCAAAGTGGGTGGTAAACTCCATCTAAGGCTAAATACCGGCACGAGACCGATAGTCGACAACTATCTTAAGGAAAAATAGACAGAACTGAGAGGACAGAGTTGAAGAGGGCGAGAAACGTTTAAGAGATAAACGGGTGGGGTCCGCACAGTCTGCCCGGGGGATTCAACCCGGCAGGTAATGGGCGGCCGCACTGTGCGGGAGGATCCCCTTGAGGGACCTCTCTCCGGCGCTGGCTGGCCCCTGTGGGGCACATTTCTTCCGCGGCGGTAAGCCGCGACCGGCTCCGGATCTTTACCTGGCTTACATTAATCTATCTCTACCTAGCTACTCTACCTCTTCCTATCTCTTCCTAACTTTTGACACTCTGCCTGACTACTAACATTAACCTGTCTCTTCCTATCTACCTGTCTGACCTGACTCTAACTACCTATAAACATATCTCTAACTGTAAGCTTTGTCAAAGAGGAAAGTTTTTAGCCTAGTTTTAAAGATAGACAAATTGTCTGCTTCACGAACCAACCCTGGGAGCCGGTTCCATAGGAGGGGAGCCTGATAGCTGAAAGATCTGCCACCTCTACTTTTAGAAATCCTAGGAACTACCAGTAAACCTGCAGTCTGAGAGCGAAGGTCTCTGTTAGGAACATATGGAACAATCAGATCTCTTATGTATGATGGAGCTAGATTATTAAGGGCTTTATATGTCAGAAGGAGGATCTTGAATTCTATTATAGATTTTACTGGAATAGAATACATGTGACCACAGCTCCATTTAGCTAGCAAACTGGCCTGTACACTTTTTTTTTTAGAGAAACCTTCAAAAAGGGTTAAAAAGTGAATCTGAATTATACTGTTTGCTGAAGCTGCCGGATGCGTCTTAGTGCTGCCTGAGACTGCTGCAAGCTTGAAATGCGTCTGTGCCGGCGATGCCTCCTCGCCTGGTTGCTGAGATGTTGAATGCAGTCTTCTGCTGCCTGCGGACGGACCTGGCCCTGAAGACATAAAAAAAGAATACATTAAATTAGCACCATACTTACGTCATGTTAACCACAGTAAGTAGAAAATGTATGCTCAGACCTTCTCATCAAATTTTAAAATTTTGTCAGTTTTTACTTTCTGAAAATGTTGAGATTCGTACAAATAAAAAAAGGTTACATAAATTTCCTCAGTATTTGGTAGCATTGCTTTTGAACCGACTCAGGTTTGTATTGCTGCACATCCCTCTACAGTTCGCTTCACAATTTCTTCCCAAAAAATTTAAACTGTTTTCCTTAAGCCAGTTTGTAACCAGCTGAGATTCATTTAAAAGACACATTTGTACCAAAGGCTTGATTTTCCGACTTTTCTTGAGATGTTGCTCAAGTATAACCACATAATCTTCTTAGTAATTACTAATATAATTAATACTAATTAGTAATATTTACTAATATTAACTTTTTAGAAAGTCCACCTGTCTCTCATGATGCTGCTACCAACATACCTGAACAATTGGAAGGTTTTTTACTAGGTTTGAAAGTTTCACACTTTTTCTTCAGAGTGCTCAGTATGACTAAATATTTAGGGCCTGATTAATCAATGGTTTGCGCTCGTTAAAACTGGTGCAAACCCCACAGAGATGCAAAAACAGGCTGTAGCTGAATTACGAACAAGGGGCCAGAGAGCATTGCACCTGTTAAACACGGAGCAAGACGCAGCCAGTCCATTAAGCATTTTTCCCTACACTGAATATGCAATGTGGGCATTTCTGTCAGAAGACGTAAAATATTGGGAGGAGCACAAACAAATAAGCAGGCGTTCCAGGTGCAGTGTAATTTACTAAAATGTTTGTGCCGGCTATTTTACTGTCCATTTTTACCTCTTCTGAAAAGCATTACTAAACTTTGTGTCACCACATTCAACATAAGTTTATTATTGACAAACGAAAAATGTATTTTAATGGCCATAAACCTGACAGTTATGTAGATATTTTTACTTTTTTCTAGACTCACTGTGTTCTCAGCACGTCTACACCTGCTGAAGATGCACTGAGGTGAGAGAGTTGCGATCCTCATGTATCCTCATTCATTTCCAGCGGATGGTTTATTTTCCTGGGTTCCAGTTAATGACAGTTTGCTGTCATGTACAGTGGGGCTGTATGAGCCACATTTTTTTAAGGGTTTTTTGTGCCACATGGGCCTTTATTTGACAGTGGACAGTTGATTGGAATGGGGAGAGAAATGGGGGAAGACATGTGGCAAAGGTCGACCAGAATGGGACTCGGGACAGTAACGTACAGCTGAGGCCTCCGCAAATAAGAAACCTGCACTAACGACTTTGTTTTTGTTCCAGGCCTGATTTGTATTCATTACATAATTCAATCCAATTACATCTTATTCAGTCTAAAGAAGGCAATTTCTCAAAGATGTTCTGTGGCATTCCAATACTGTTCATTTGATTCTGTACAATCTCCTAATTCATAATGTCCAAAAAAAAATGGTGTCAATGAATATTCCAATTGTAGGTGGTTTTTGGTACAATGAAGCAGTGATATCTATGGAACTTAGTGCTAGTGCAGTTGATCTATTAAGTATAAATCCAATTATTTTCTGCTATATACAAATTAAATTATATATAAAACCATACAATAAGATTTCCTAGCTTTTAATACTCAGTCTCTAACAGTTGAAGTGTACTTATGATAAACATTACAGACCTCTCTTACCTTTTTAAGCGGGACAACTTGCACAATCGGTGGCTGTCGAATACTTTTTGGGCCCACTGTATGCTACAGAATGACTTTGATATTTTCTTTTGATTTCAGAAGAGTACCAGTTAGAAATTGTGAATTAAAAATATAGTTGAGTGAATTACAAATTCCAGTCATTACTCTTTACAATTGTCATGTCAATATCTTAACAGTATGATGAAGTTTTGTTTTTACATTTCAAAACAATTTGTAAAATATCTCTCTTCTTCACTGCTGCTAAAAATAAAGATGATCATAACCAAACTAAGAAAGGGCAAGTTGTGCGTTAATGTGAGACAGGCTATGGGTCTTTTATTTACAGCACACATATGTTGTTTCTGCTTGATCTATTACCCATTTCTAAGTCTTTACTGAATTTATATTTTATTCTCTAGGAGCAGTCTAACAAGCCATTTCAAGACATAAACTGTCACATTTTAAAACATCTCATTTCACTATGTGCTTTGCACTCTAGCCTTTCTTCTCATGACATTCCAAAGCCACATTTGTGCATTCCTGCTGCAGAGGTGGTGCTAGAGTGGACTGTCAGAGCTTGCCAGAAGGACTAAATGTAGGATATAGACTTTCAAAAGAGTCTACACGACACATGGATGAAAAAAACAAAGCAATGTACCAAAGCAGTGAGCAGAACACTTCTTTTGGCAATGGGGTTGGTAAAAGCGATGATATCACCTGCGTTACTGGGAGAGGGCAAGTGGGTGGAGTAATGCCAAGAATAGCACTCAAGGGGTTCGGACAAGTTTTTTACTGATGATTTTTGTGTAAACATAAAAAATTTCTGTAAAAATGGTGTAAACCGCAGGGCATGACCAAAACATATATACAGTGCTCTGCATAAATGAGTACACCCCACTACATTTGTCAGAAAACCTTTAGCTTTTTTTCAGAATCAACAAACTGTATGATACACTTTACTACAAAATACTCCCACAAATGTGGGACATTGATTTCAAACAGGATTTGTTCATTTGCACACACAAAAAAGTGATTTGCCTAACAAATTAATTCAAGCCCATGTTCCACAAATGAGTTTGGAAGTGCAACCATCTTACAAGGCCGTCCACCGAAGTTAACATCTCGACAGGAGCGTCTTCTGATGAGAAGGGTTGAAGAAAAAATCGCCATGCAAGAGCACTGCAGTTAGCTAAAGCAGTAGGAAACATATTGGAGTGAATGTTTTCCAGGACACCATACGGCGCACAGTGTAGAGGATGGCATGCATGGGTATTGTCCATGAAGGAAGCCTCTCCTAAAGCCCATGCACAAAAAAGCACGCCTAGAATTTGCTAGGGCCCATACTGAAAAAATGAAGACTACTGGGACTCTATACTCTGGAGTGATGAGACCAAGATCACTCTTCTTGGAACTAATGGTTTAAAAACTGTATGGTGTCGTAAAGGTGAAAATTTCAATGAAAAATGCATGGTGCCTACAGTACACCATAGTGGTGGCAGTGTCATTATGTGGGGCTGCATGAGTGCTGCTGGTGTTGGAGAGCTGCATTTCATTAACTCAACAATGTACTGCTCTATACCGAAGGAGAAGATGCTGCCATCACTCCGTGCACTTGTCGTCGTGCACTTTTCGAACACGATAAGGATCCAAAAACACACATCTAAAGCTACTGTTGTATTTCTGAAGCAGAACAGGGTGAAGGTGATTGAATGGCCAAGTTGTCTCTTGATCTGAACCCAATCAAACACCTGTGGGGAATTCTGAAGCGACAAGTTGAGAATCCCTCTCCATCCAGCATTCAGGCTCTAAAAGAGGTTATTCTTGAAGAATGGAAAAAGATAGATGTTGCCTAGATTACGTAGACAATGCCAAGAAGACTTGGTGCTGTCCTTAAAAATCATGGTGCTAATACAAAATACTAGATGTAGTAGTTTTTGTTGCAGGGTGTATTCATTTTTGCTTCAACCAATTTGAGTAAAACTGAAGATTTTGTGAACTAAATTAGATTATTAACCTTAATTTCATGTTATGGAGTTAAATAAGTAGTCAATAAAACTTGGCCTTGTGGAAAGTTTGGAAATTGTTCTTTTGTTCATTGAGCTACTGATTAAATTCATACCTTTTAAAGGGGGTGTACTCATTAATGCAGAGCACTGTATAATGTCTGCTGTTTGCAAGAGAGATCTACATTAGAATATATGTCAGATAACTTTGCATTGGTAAAATGATTTCCTAAGTCTGCTTTCATACACTAATAAATGTACCAGAGGATCCTGATGAATGTCGGGGGCGGGAGTTTATCTACACAAACAAACAAAGTCATTTTTGCAAAGGGGGCCAACAAACAAGCAGAACTCCTCACAGTGCTTATCTTATGTGTGCAATTCTACGCACATACGCTTAAGAAACTGAGCGAAATGGAAAATAGAAGTGAAACAAAAGGAGTATGGAGCAGCCTTTGATGTATTCAATATATATGTCATCATTGTATGTGGTGTTGCTTTCGTCAACGAAAACTATGACAAAAAATAGTCGTCAACGAACCTTTATCGCGTGACTAAAACGAGACGAGACGTAACATAAATGCTGGTCATGCAACGATGACTATAATTAAATGTATAATGCAATATTGTTGACTAATAAAAACTAAACTAAATGTGGTTTACAAAATAAAAACTATGCTAAAATGCCTATCTATTTTCGTTGACTAAAACAAGACGAATGACTAAGTGTTATGTTTTTTTGTCTCGTTTAGTCATGTTACTATTATTAATTTATTGTTTTTCTGTTTCCTGTGTCAAGAGCCTGTTTCTCTCGCAAACGACATCACTTCCTCAAGCTCCACTCGAGCGGCATTATTTGGAAGCTGCAGCTGCAGTAGTGAGTCTGTGTAGAGTGGTGTGAAAGAGAAAGGGAACGATAACAGATGTTATGCTGAGAGCGGTGTTGCATCCCCTTCTGCTGGAATGCGCATCTTTGTAAACTCACTGATAACGATGGGAAAACGGATTAAAATACCAGCAAGGTGGCAGCTTTTAAAAATACCTGTAATATTATCATGTTTCTTATGCATGGGCACCCTCAAAACGTAAGGTGTTATCGCAGATGAATGTAGAAAAATAAAAAAATCACGGCTTTTATCCAAACACATTTGATGTGCCTACTATTTTTACGTCAGTTTGTCTCTTTCGGTGCTTTGCTGTTTATGTGTCACATTCTCCCCTTGCTAATAGCATGATTGTTTAAGCATATTATAACATCTAAACTTTTTAAAGTAGGCATTATAAGGCTGATGTGGGCGCAAACAAGACACAGCAGTATGAGTAAGAAAAATGTATATCCGCTTGTAGAGTGCATAATGTTGTTATTGGTTTATCTAAAAACTTAAATAATAGTCTTCATTAAGACTTGTTGGGCGTGGTGGGTCTGGAATTTCATAATTTCATAAGTTCATTACGTTGATGCAGTATTTTATTTATCAACAGAGTATAAAAAAATCCTACCTGGTGGTTTGTTTCCGTGTACCCCTCTTTTAAAACTAAAAAAGATAGCACTGTTTTTAAAGGAAATGATAAAGTTATGAATGATGCGTTGTTCTGGACATAATTCATTGATCTACTCCCAGCTCTGTAGGAACTTTTGTTGGCTTTAAAAGAAAAGGGATGCATATTTTGGCAACTTTAAATTTGACTGCATGCCGTTCTCGGCAGCCAGGTGTCTTTGGGAGAAGAAGATGACATTTGGAAAAATGTTAAATACATCAAAGTAGAAAATAAAACCGAATGTCTTGTGGTGAAAGATGATAAGTGCGGTTGGGAAGGGAAGAACACAACAAACTTGAAGAGACATTCCAAAACATTACATAAAGAAATTGAGGTAAGTCGAGACTAAGGTAACAATAATACAGTATAATAAGAACCTTGTTTGAAATAGATTTGGCTAAAAGAAAATTTTGGTTTTGTCTTCAAGGTACTTATACAACACTGACTGGGTTAAATAGAATTGCATTACTAAAAAGAGACTAAAATACAAGTTTCAATAACTAAAACTAGACTAAATATAATCAGTTTTTGTCGACCACAACTAAACGAAAATAGACTTGTATAATTCTGACTTAAAATAAGACTAAAATGCTCAGACTTTTAAATGACTAAGACTTGACTCGACTAAAAAGAGTATGAACATGACTAAAACTTATAAAAACTAAAATGACAGCTTGACACAAAGACCAGACTACAACTAAAATTAGGAGGCATTTTTGTATACTGGAAGCCCAGTAGTAATAAAGTTCGAGAACACCAACCCTGTTTTATTTTTTTGCCACTGAAGAGCAGATCTTTTTATTTTATGTGAATCAACTTTCCAAATAAAGTTGCGAATTAGCAGGTCAAATTATTTAAATAAAGATTTAATAAAAATTTAAAAATCTTGAGCAAGATCAGCGAATTTAGTTAATACAATCATTTTAATAATATTAACCCGACCTGTTAATATAGACAAATATTAAAGACAAAGGGAGGCTTTTCCACCTGTCAAAATGCACTTTCCAAGAGAGCAGTAAAATTCTTGGTGAAAAGTGTTGATAAATTGAGTGCTACTTCAATTTCAAGATATTTGAAGGAAGTTTGAACAATTTTAAATGGAAATCTATCAAAAGAGCATGAGTTATCGTTTTGATGTAACAGGAACAATATGCTTATACCCCGTGAGTAAGAAAGATTGTGGGCCAGATACAAAAAGAAGCAAGTCAGCAGCATACAGGGAGAATTTATGATTTGTGCCTGACCCGTTATATACCAAAGAACCCAAGGGCCTTTTGTAGGACAATGGTTAATGCAGGGCTTTCCACAAGCACCGGCTGCCGGCTATATAGCCGACTACTCAATGAAATCCAGCCGGCTACTAATTTATGACCAGGATGTGATTCCGCGCAATGCTGTGCACGACGTTAGCACGCCCAACGTATTTTCCCTTTCATACTTCAGCATGAGTCCCGCTGTGACACGGCTCTATTCTCCGACAGAATGCTATGTGAACTGGGTTAGCTTTCAAACTCCGCTGCTCCGCGCGGCCCTTTAATATACTTTTGGCCGGTCGCACTGAACTAATATCCTTCCGCCCGCTTAAGTTGTACCCAGTGTTATCACGGGGCTCTTGACTCAGGTCTGGCTAAATGGACGATGCAGAAAGGCTAAGTCCACGGCGGCGTTGTTGTTAAACCAGGCTGTCGGAGCCGTCATAGACGAGAAGCAGAGCGTCATTTTGGTAATTCAGTCCTCTCTTCAAGCGTTCAATTAGTGAAAACAAACGGATTCGTAAGAGTGTGTTTTCGTTTGTTTATAAGGGAGAATTATTTTCTGTTTATTTGTGTAGCCACCACTGCACTGTGAACGTGTCATGAACAGAGATTTACAACCACAGAAAGCCAGTTGATGCCATACTATGCCAGCTTGTATTGCCTGTTTTTTTTATTTTTAGCTGTGAAAATCAGTTTTTATTGCTACTTTATATGTTATATAATGATGATAATGATTTAGTGATAATAGTAGTAGTAAAGTAATATTATATTTGAGCAAATGTCTGAGAAAATAATATAGCCTGCTTATTATTCAATTCAAATCAATTCAAAGATACTTTATTGATCCGGTCACTGAAGTGCTTGCAGCCGCTAGAGCAGCGCTCCCAGTCACATAATAGTAGTAGTTGTAATAATAATAATAATAATAATAAAAAGTATTAGTAATCTTATCCTGTTCATGGTTTCTTCCTGCCTAGAGGTGTGAGAAAGATGCCACCAAAAAGAAAATCCAATCAGCAGACTCTGGAAGGCTTCTTAAAGAAGAAAAGTGGTCAGTTTAAGTGCTTCAGAGTAGTATTAAGATTTGTATTCATCCTAAAAGGGACATTCATTGTTCAAATCAAAACATTTTCAGATTTTTTTATTTAATGGTGGCATTTTAATGTACACCTACAAGTGTTATATTGTTGCTGCTGCAATATTTTGAGTTGGGCCAGGACTCTGATCCTGAATGGGAAGATAGTGACACAGTGAAGTTGATTAAAGAGCAGAATGGAGATACGAAACCATTAAGTTTACCATTTATGTTGGAAACTTCTTCTACTTAAGAGTATTTTTATTTTATCTGTATACATATTCTGTTGTTTACAACGAAGTTAATAAATACACATGAATATCGTGCTGTTACTTACATTTACATTATATGGTCTGTCCCCCCCCCCAAGCTGGCTACTTTCATATTATTGCTGGCTAGTCTGTGTCTATGTGGAAAGCCCTGGTTAATGGCTCTATAATGAGTGCAACAAGAAGAGGCAAACATGGACATCCTTGCCATGTGCCCCTGTTAAAAGGGAAATAAGCAGATGGTTGCCCAGTGGTTATAACTAGGGATGTCCGATATTATCGGCCTTAAGTCATTATCGGCCGATATTGGCATTAAAATGTAATATCGGAAATTATCGGTATCGGTTTTTATTTTTTTAATAAGACGAGTTTTTCACACCATACACATATTATATATCAAACACTTCATCTACTTAATTTCTCTCTCAGAATGTAAAAATATGATAGATTTGAGGTTTAGTTTTTGAAATATTATTTGTTTGAGATAACTTTCAATTTATCAAAAGGCTTCTTCTGGGCAAACCTTGACCGTCTATCGGGCGCACTTGGTGACGTCATCAGCCACAAAGGTATAATGTTGTTTACACTTTCTAACAGTAGAAATTGGTCCTGAGTGGTGGGCCTTTGTGTGAGAAAAAATGTTCCAGCTACTTTTGAAGACAAAATAAAAATGGCACCTTTTACATGGCCTAACTAAAATTCTAGTACTTATTACATTTTAAAATTTTTTAAAACCAAGTATGCATGATACAAGATATTTCATTGTGGTTACCTAAAATGGTTTAGTAGTTTTTGTTTTTTATGAGGGAGGGTCCCTACATATAGGTATCGGAAATTATGAGTTAGGCTATATCGGTATATCGGATATTGGTAGAAAAGCCAATATCAAACATTCCTAGTTATAACACTTGTGATTTGGTTGGAGAAGAGTAGCTTCATCTAAGAAATGAAGCTATCTCCAAAGCTTCTGATAAATATGATGGTCCACAAAAGGTTTATCAGTGCATCTCTAAAACAAAGCCCACTTCAAAGTATTCTTGAAAGTTACCATGGAGAAAACATATCTGAACCTAGTTTTTGATCTGGAGAGGCACCTTTAGAAATGTTTTCTCCTTTCAGAAAAACCGAAACAGGCTATGGCAATGATCAAACAGTGACCGTCTCCATAGTGCAAGAGTTGCAGTAACCTGAGAAGTGAATCATGCTGCTAAGCTCACCGGCAACGAGGTATCGGTAGGAGAGCGTCCGGCAGCTTCTTCAGCCTCGTATTTGTAGTAGTCAAGAGGAGCACAGAAATACCCAGGCTGCACTTCTGAACACTGTCGACCAATGAGATGTCTCCTACAGTCGCATTGACCATTATCCATCATGCATCTTATTGTAACAAAGAAAAAAAAATATGTATAAATAGCCTGAATAGCATCAGTTCTGACAATTAAACCTGTATGCAACAGAAACAAACCTTGGGTTGAATATTATAGGTAACCTATTATAGTTAGGGCAGACTGAACAGATTTTTAAAATCCACATTCAATTTATGTTTGCATCTATAAACAACATTTTTAATATTACACCTTTAATTATACAAAAGGCTTCACCTGTTGTTGAATGCTCCACCAAAGTCACATTCACAAGGTCTGCAGCCACCCAGGTCATTACTGAGACCCCAGTATTCCGGCTGCAGAGAGGGGAAACACTTGTTTAATCCATGAAACGCGATGTTACACATGGTGTGTAATTATCACAACTGTTACCAAGATATTTACATTTAAATAAATGTCGGAATAGAAACCCACTCGCCTTTGTTCAAGTGGAAAGCTGGCAGCACAAGCATGACAGCCTGGTTTATGACTCTCAGATAAAAAGAAAGATTACAGATTACTAACCAGACACTGGTTGCAGTAGCGACCCGTCACATATCTTTTACAGGAGCAGTCCCCACTGATCTGATCACAAGGATCATTCATCAATATGATGCCACGGGGGTCACAGTTGCAAGCTGATGGCAAAACACACAGATACACACACTCTAGGCACCAGAAAGAAATGTCAAGTTTTGTTCAAATAGCCTTAAATATATATAAACAAAGACACATACGTTGGCATCCCAGTGGGTCACTCTGACTGAGTCCATAATAACCTGCCTTGCAGTCATCGCAGCGTTTACCCTTCACATTGGCTTTACAGCGACACTGTCCTGCAATCATCCCCATATTCAGGTCGGTGTGGCTGTCACACACGCCTCCCTCCAATGAGCCAACCGGGTCACAGTCACAGGCTGGCAACAAAAAGTACGTATTAATTTTATAGACACAGGAAATGTATTTGTTATACACATCCAGCCTCTAAAAAAAGAAATTACAAGCAAAATCCATGGCTAGGTTAAAAAAAAAATCATATAAAAACCTTAAAAATATAACATATATTCAAGAATAAAAATCACATTTAAACGTACTAAAGATCAGGTGAACCACAGTCTGTGTCTAACACCACACACTTAAATAGAAATTCCTCACCAACACAGACACGGGGGTCCCGAATATCTCTGTTAGGGTCTTGGTAGTAAAACGGTTTGCACATCTCACAGTTGCGTCCCATCGTGTTATGCAGGCAGTTTTCACAAACTCCTCCGCTAGTGTTGCCCATAGCCAAATACACTGCCATGTCAAAGTGACACTGGTCCGTGTGGTCATTGCAGTTACACTCTACAGCAAAAAAGGAAAAAAATATCTAATGAATATAATAAAATCTCACAAACACAATGTCAAAAGATTTCTTGGTGAAATGTCTGAGACATGAAAAGTAGCCTAGATAAGAAATGTCAGTTCTTTATTGGGATTTTTTTTTTTTTTGCAAGCTCGGGTCTTCCACCAGAGGCCTGGGATCTTGAGGGTCCTAAGCAGCATCTTTCCTGTTCCAAGTACTGCACCTTTCTGGACTGAGGTTATTACAGAGAGCTGCTGAAGCCATTCCTCCAGTTTGGGGGTCACTGCCCCGATTGCAGGCAGCCACCAGGTAACCCAGCCCCAGACATCAGGAGCCACCAAAGCGAGCAAGGAGACCACTAGCAGGGAGTGCTACAGAGGACAAATAGGCCCCCACGTCTGGTGGGGGCCTAAGATACACCAGGGGAGGGTACAGCCAAAGACCCAACCTGACAGATAGACAGGAACACACGGACACAGTCCACCATGTCCTCCCTTCTATGGACACACGCTCTCATCGACACACCTAACAAAGGCACACAAGCATGAGACCCATGCATATCCCCAGGTCCCAGAACTGATATCCAAGCAGGGCAACCAGCAATTAGTTCTAGAACCACCTGCCAGGAAACCTGAGATGTCCTCAAACAAAAAAATATGTCCACAGGCGCTTAGAGAAGAAGGCTAAAATGTTTTCATTATTTTGGTAATACCTTGCATTTATGAAGTATATTTTTTTGATCATTGTTAATATTTTTTTTCAATAAAGTACTTTGACGTACCCCGTATATGAGTAGTTTGATCCAAATTAACTTGCCTTGCCTCTAGCCGAACCACAACCCAAAAAGATATGGTCAGAGGTAGCAACCAACCATTCCTTCTGGGTGCTCAGGTTATTGCTCAACTATATTGTCAGTGTGTACAACTATCACATTTCTACATTTCTCAAACAACATATGGTATTACAAAGCTGGAGAGCTAAACTGTATATGTGGTTTCTTTTTATCTTGTTTGTTCTGTAAACCTAAATTAAAGACCCTTTGGCCTTAGAAGACACTCATCCTTCCTACGCAGTACTATCAGTTGTCTTAGAAAACAAATGTCTTTAAAATGCTTTTTCTCAATAACATCATCTCACATAAAGTTTCCAACCAGATTAAACAAAATTTACATGAATGGCAAATAATTAGGCTGTTGTTTGCATAGAAAGTCTACCTCTGCAGGTGTGTGGATCCTCTGTCTCAGCTGGTCTCCAAGGTAAGTCGTTGTGAAAATCTTTGCAGCGCTCGCAGTTTAGACCTTCAGTATTATGCTTGCAAACACAGCGGCCATGTATCTGACCAATAAGAATCCAGGAGAGTTATGAATTAAAAAAGGTTAAACCATGTTGGAAAAACCACAGTTAAATGAGACAATTTAATCAAAAAAAGAATAGATATCTGAATTTATTTGACTCTTTTAGTGGTTTTTGGTAACAAACATGTTTTATATCTAAATATTTCATGGTAAAAAGATTATAGGACAAAGAAGGTAAGAAGATTTGATAGTTTGATTTACAAAAAATTATTTGTGTGAATTAATCTAGGTGGCACTGAAAACAATATCTGCTATAGTTCTGTAAAATCCCAGTAAAAGAAACTTCAATGACTTTGCCGTTGTAAAAAAAACCCCGAACACAAAATAGACCATGCTTTTCTCGCAAGTCTTTGTCACTAAATAAAAAATAAAAATAAGTCTTTCTTAATTATGGTCTATATGAATTAATAGGAGACATTTTATGATGTGAGGAGCCTACGTAGGTAAGCACTCTGAGCACATGTTCAACAACAGTTAAGATCAGGGATATTCCATCCATCCATCCATCCATCCATCTTCTTAACCGCTTATCCAATTCAGGGTCACGGGGCAGCTGGAGCCTATCCCAGCAATTATCAGGCGTTAGGCAGGGTACACTCTGAACAGGACGCCAGTCTGTTGCAGGGCCAACACAGAGAGACAGACAACCATTCACACTCACATTCATTCCTAGGGACAATTTAGAGTGATCAATTCACCTATCATGCATGTTTTGGACTGTGGGAGGAAGCCGGAGTACCGGAGAGAACCCACGCATACACGGGGAGAACATGCAAACTCCATGCAGAAAGACCCTGGGCCGGGATACGAACCCACGACCTTCTTGCTGCAAGGCAACAGCGCTAACCACTGCGCCACCGTGCAGCCCAGGGATATTCCATGAACAAAATGTTAGCCAGCTTTATCCTCTCCAAACATGCTCTGGTCCTTGTTTGGGATCATTGTCCTGTTGGAACATCCAACTGTATCCAAGTTTCAATTATTTAATCCAAACTGTCACTTTTGAGAAAAGGAAAATAGTCAGAATGGTAAAAAAGAACAATACAAAAACCACAATTTCTTAAATAAATCTAAACTAGACACTGGAGGACACACAAAATAAGTTTTACATCAATGTGGATTGAAAGGGAGCTTACCAAGATCGAACCCTCTGCTCCAAAATGAACACCTTTTAAGCATGGATAAAAATTTGCATTTGGCCACTTGGACAAGCAAATGCCATTTATGCTCAGAGTAGATAAAAACTCAAATCTTTGGCTATAACGGAAATATGAAGCACATTTTAGAGTCCACCCGCAATAATCAGGCTTGATGACAGCTAGAATAAGTGTTGGTTTTCTATGCAAATTTCTCGGATACATCTAACCATGTCTGAAAAGGAATCCATGTATACAGTTTAGCCCTTCTGTACGAACAGATAAATCTATAACTATGTTCCCCTTTGCTTTGTGGTTTGTGTGATTCTCATCACTGAGGCTTGTCCTCCACCTTATTGCCTTTTGCTTTTAGGTCTTCAGTTACATCTTTGCCTCACTTTAAGGTGTTAACATACACAATGTAAAAAGTGCTAGTGTTCAGTCTATTAACTCACCATGCCAATCTCATGGGTGTTTACCCCCGGAACTGGCGCACACTCTGAAGCGTGTCCATAGCAAAAGCAGCTTCCTCGGACAACCAACTCATTAATGGCGTAATAGTATTTTTGTAAAACGTCTGAGCGGCGGTCCAGCAAGTCATCTCCAAGCGTGTTCAGCTTTGTGAAGTTGATGCGCAGGTTAGTGATGCGCAAAAGTTCTGAAGAGAAGAAAACCAGATTCAATTAACTTGAATTAAAGGTTTGCCTGATTGTATATGAAAAATTTTTTTTTTAGTGAAAACACTATTTCTTTTTAGATTTGAATGTAGTAGACCAATACAAAATCCTGTACAACTGTCAAACAGAAGCAAAATGATACATGGGTTTTAAAATCATGCAAAAATATAAACATAAAAACATTTTTTATGTTTTTCTAAAACTCTCTTTGGCTACACTTTGGATAATGTCTCAAGCAGCTTGGCAAAAATCAAGAGATCCCATAAATAGAGCCTGTTTGACAACTTGGAGTCGGCTAAGAGATGTCAAAAAACATCAGAAACAAAGTTTTTTAAATCTATCAGTCCGGAAAGGTTATTAAGCCATTTCTAAGGCTTTTTGATGCAAACAACGATGAGAGCCAGTACTTGCAAACATTAAAATTATAGAACAAGGAGAACCTTCGCACCAAAACTGCTCCAAGAATGCATTACCGACTAACCCATGGGGTCACAGAAGAACCCAAGACAACATCTATAGCACTGGAAGATTCACTTGCCCCCATTGGTATTGAGGCTATTTTACAATAAGAAAGAGACCGAGCAAAAATTGCACCAATAAGAAAGCTCCCAGGCCAAAACCACAGCTGAACAAAAACAGCACAAAGACAGCAAATTTGCCAAAACAAAAGTGTCTGGGAAAGTATTCCGTGGATTGCAGACACCAAGGTAAATATACTAACAGTAAACCTTGATGATCGGGCAGCAATAATCTTTTCAGGACTTGCATAACTTGCTGCATTTGATGGAACTATTAATACTGTACTCTGGCCATTAGTATGTCTCCTTAAGAAGACTCTGGAATTATTAAGAATTAAGTATATTATCAACTTATTTGACTTAAATCTGTTTGATATGCTATGGCTACTGTTGAAAAAACCTTCAGTTTAACTGATATTGATATAAAATAACACCGAAAAGAAGAATAGGCCAATGTTCCTTCAATGCAATGTAAAACAGTTATCAGTTGGTGTACAACTAGTTGATACCCTGGATCTGTATTTAAAATTTTTAAGTTGTTTACAGAGCTTTTTAATAGTTTTTTAATAATCATTTGTAACCCACTTTTTGTATTTACTCAACGTTTAAACCTTTTGTTAATCATCTGAAATATTTACGCATTAGAAAATAGTCAAAACAGAGATTAACTGTAAAGAGGCATCTACGCTTTCATAATGTTGATACATAATAAAGAATAAGTTGCATGCCACTCAAGACGTTACACATTTTATGTAATTTATTCTTATGTATGTTATCTTTCTTTAGAGCACTTTTCTAATGTCACTACAATAAAATGGGCCAGCAATAATGCACTTTGAAGTAAAGTTGCAGACTTCTAGTCTGAGTTTGCACAGTGTTTTTTTCTTTTCTTTTTTTTAATATTATTGAAGTATAAAGATAAATAGACCAAGTTGAGTTTTGGTCTATGGAAAGCGGTTTGGCTGGTTTGATTATTTTTTAACTGCTTTCATCCTGATGATTCATCAACCTTTGTGTTGATGGATACTTTCTCTTGTTCAGACAAGTTAGCTATATACAGTTAGTATGCTAAAAGCAGTGTTAATGAAAAATTCTTCTAGTCAGAAGAAAAAAATAATTTCACTTTCTGAGCTGGGTTCGTCCCTCATATGCACCATTGGTTTGTGAATATCCTGTATAAACAGTATGTTTCTGAAAAAAATTGATACAAATATTGGGGACTGACCTTGAATTTCCAAGCTGTAGGGATCTTCCACTGGAATTGCTGGATCCAGCACTTTAAAAATAACCTTCATTATGGAGTAGAATTGTTTTGGGAAAGAAGGTTAGAGAACATTATGTTACATGCAAAGCTGATATCTGTCTAAAGAATAAAAGGGCACTTATAACATTTCTGAGACTAAACACAGGTCGCACAGCACCTTTTTGTTGCCGGTAGTGATGTTGTGAAACCTAAAACCCTGGTTGTTTGTGTCTAAAAGCAAATACTTAAAATTTAGAATTTGCTAATTATCACCTTTGTTGGCGGTTTTTGAAAAGATCAGTTTTGATGTTGTAAATCTGTACTTGACATGTAAAATAGTAGAAAAATATATTTATTTTGTGAAACACCAGGCTAAAATTTGCAAGAAGAATTAATAACGTGGGGTAACATGTATGCAACTCTGCAGGAGTCTCTTTCTCTTTCTCAAATTCAAGAGTTGACAGCAAAAAAGATAATTCATTCTCTAAACACTTTTTGTATGTCCCTCATTGTTACTTTTCCCTGCAGTGGGTATTACAACTGTATCTCAAATGAATAATCAAAGGTAAGAGAAATCTGTGGGCTAAAGCAGTTTGTTAAATTTTTTTCTGTCAATATGGTGTCAAATTGTGGGTTCAGATGGGTGATATTAGCTTATTAGCAAGATCCCTGAATATGATTGAGATCTTTATGTCTTGTAAAGGGCCTTAAAATGGCATTTATTGGGAGTCTGTGCAATATTAATAAAAATAATGCTCTTTGAAGTTCCAACATTTTTCTGTGTACCTCTCCATCTTTAGAGGGCTCAATGTGAGAGTAGCGTTCCTCACAGATGATGTTGTTGATTTGGTGCAATCCTTTGGCGGGGATGCCAGGGAAAGTTCTGGTACAGTTTTTGGCAAAGTAGCGGTAGGGGCGCCATGTGCGGCCAAAATCAGCTGATCGCTCAATGATCAAAGCTGCTGGGCGAAAAGTCTAGAGGGGTTCAAAAAACATATAAATAATCAACAGAAATAGCCAAAGTTATCAGAATTTTGCAGTTCTGGTAAATTAATCTCTCTTGTCATCAGGATCTGTAATTAAAACTTCAGTTTTGGACTAATTGAGCTGTAAGAAGTTCTCTGCCATCCATGACTTGAAATCTAAAATACAGTTTATTAAGTTTGATAATACTAGTTCAAACGGTTTTAGATTTACTATGGTTATAGATAAAGTCAGACTGTAAATGCCAAACATTTGCAGTATGACCCAAAGTTTGTAATAGGAGCAACTACACACATCTAATTTGCATATTAAGATGTCATCAGGCATAGGCCATCCTGAACTAATTATAGAATTGAATACAGATGTTTATCCTTTTTGTTTTACATCGTTTCAACCCTTTATTTAATCAGAATATTTAAAATATAAAATATTTTTTATTTTTACGTTATTTTTCAAGAACAGGTGGGTATATCTGTTTATTTGGTTTTTGATGAGGCTCCAGTATTCACTATCTAAAACAACAGACAGGAACTCATAGGCTCAGAATTGTATAGATCTCTGTCCCCAAAATAACCAACAGGCTCATCAAAATGTCTGATCCACTAGAGAGTCCTCATCTCGTGGCAAACTCTGCCATCATCATTACAATTTGCTCCGAGACTGTGAACTTTACTGCTGCTTTACTACTGTAGTCTGTTTTCTGCTGCGTTTTCCACCACGCTTGCTGCTATTTCCATGGATTTTCAGATTTCTACTACCTCTGTGAACATTAGAGGTGTGTGGAACCCCTTGTACCCCACCACGAACCTTTCTCCCACCCAGTCATAGTGAGGCACAGTATCTGACCCGGTGAAACACAGAACTAGACCCGGTATGTGTGACTTGTGGACCGTCATGGCCAAACGGACTGGCTGTAGCTGCGCACTGATGGAACATTAACTTTCTTTCTCACTGGACAACTAAACATCTTGATTAGATGGTCAATGTTTCTCTTCAGAATCAGGATCTCTTGGCATTGTAAGTTTTATCTAAAAAACTTGCTCTCTCTATGCTGTGACTCCAGCCACTACTAACTCATCTCAAGTGGTGGCGTTTTTTCAAACCTCAGCTTTAACCTGTTAGTCTTACTGGGGACTGAAACTTCTAACAACAACCCTATTGTTTTGATTGACTTTGTAGTTTCAAATGTTGAATATGGAATAATTTCATAAAAAGGTATTTTCGAAAAAAACCTAAAGGGTTTTAGAGGGGTGCAGAATGGCTGCAATTAGGAAAAATAGTGAAGTCGGCAAGTCAAGCAGCTGCTTCAGAGTCGGAAGATATTGTTATCAGGAGAAATAGTGGAGTCGGTGAGTCAAGCAGCTGCTTTAGAGGTCCGGAGACATCGTTATCAGGAGAGGAGTGACCGGAGAAGAGCCAAAACTAGAGTAAATTTAGATTAAACCTACACTAGATGTACCCACATAAAACATTTTCACGGCATTAAACACACAAATCCTGGATCAGTGAGCTAACTCTCTTGCTAACTTGGCTAACGTTAACTGTAAGTTAAACTCCTCTATGATACATTCCTCACTGGACACGATTCAGGCTGGTTACTGGGCATATTGGCAGCAAACCAGGCAACCCAATGGCTAGAATGATTTTTCTATTGTTGAAACTACAACCTAGACACACTAGATGCTGATATTGTGTTCATATTCCATATCCAACCTTTAACATAATTTCCTTATTTTAAGTTTTGAAAGATAAAAGGTACATTCCAAGCTGACATCCCCAGAAATGCACTCATACTCTGTAAACCAAATCAAACTACAAAGAATGTACCTTAAACTTCATGATGAGATGGGTGAAGTGGAATTCAGCCTCAAGATTCAGTCTGATGCTGACGTCCTCCTTACCTGTGAAGAACATGCCAAGATATGGTATGAACCAATGACAGTCTCTTTAGTCAGAGCTGTAGATCCTGACACAGATTTTTGGCTTTAAGATGTTTTGTTGAAAAATATACCTTGACAGAACAGAGGTAATGTGCAAACAGAACATGTTTATGTACATTGATGAAGAGTAAATACACACCATTAACAGATTTCCAAAAGTTCTCATTCCCTTGGAGGTCTGTTAGGTAGATTACATTTTCTATGCGGTGGCTGTTTCTGTTGTGGTCGGGATCATGCGGCTGCCGGGAGTCGCACTCAAAACACTTTTCTAGATCCTGGGGAGGTACACAACACATTTAGCTTAAGAAAAAAGAGCATTTCCTTTATGTTTTTGCATCACACTTGTCCTTACAGCTGTGGTCTAAACTGGTAAAAAGTAATGGTTTTAAGAGCAATTAATTGGTACCTGTTATTAGTTTTTTTAAACAAATTTGTGGGGCATTTGGATACAGGACTGTATAAATCTAACACGGAAGACACATTTAGGAAAGACACACTACAAAAAAAGTCAGCTTAAAAAAGGTAAACAGTCAAATTAATTTCTAAACCTTAACTTAAGGAGAAAAATCCGATGAAGACTTTAGTTGCTACTGTTAAATTGTATTAAGACTTTCTGTTTGAGTAAACCAGTTTTCTGAAAAATACACTTAATTAAGTAAAACTATAAACTTCAGTGATTTAAAAATGACTTTATATAAAAGACCAACATAAAGTGGTGTATCAGTACATACTGTATTTCATTACTTAGTAGAATCAACTTCTGCTTGAACCGCAAGTTCTTTAGGTAATGTACCACTGATGGATAAAATATTTTTGGTGTCCTCGAGTCACCTGTGTATATGATCTGTTCATATTTACAGGGCTGGTACATTTACAGAATCCAACCAACCCGCTTGATCACTGCAATATGGGTGTTTAA
This sequence comes from Apricaphanius iberus, assembly GCA_028564705.1. Classification (NCBI taxonomy): domain Eukaryota; kingdom Metazoa; phylum Chordata; class Actinopteri; order Cyprinodontiformes; family Aphaniidae; genus Apricaphanius; species Apricaphanius iberus. The sequence continues at coordinate 52,588 of JAPXFQ010000769.1, read as the reverse complement.
TGGGGATAATCTGATATGGGTCAATGCACCTGGGTCGGATTCAGATCAATTTTAGTATGATGTCTAACACGTGCCCTGAGGCAAAGGGTGGAAAGATGGATAAAATCTTTTTGGTGTCCTCGAGTCACCTGTGTATAATGTTATAATGTTCTGCAATGTTATGAGAGCATCATAATGTTACACTCTGCAATGTTATGAGAGCAACATAATGTTATACTCTGCTTGCTGCATAAATATAAAAATTAATAAGGGTTTGGATCTTCAGCTGAACAGCTCCCATGAAACAGCTGCAGTTTGTTTGGTTTCTAAAACTTGTTTTGGGGCCAGACAAGCTGATAAGGTGGGGGGGCAGCCTGAGAGCGAAGCTTGGCCCGCTTTGCTTCCCACTCTGTATGCTGTATAAATGAAGATGGAGCTGTCCAGCTGACGACAGTCCGCCGTGGGGTTTGTGCACGATCGCCCGGCCGCGTTAAGTTAACAGCTCTGATCGAGAGGTGACTGGCTCTCCACTCTCAAGTGTCAAAGGTGAGATGCTGTGATGAAAACCTAATGCCTGTTTGATGAAGCATTACTTTGCCAAACTGTATTTGTGTGGGGAATAAAAGGGACACCTTATTCTAGCATAAATCAGTGTCTTTGTTTGATGAAGTATTGCTTTGCTGCTGCTGTTGAAACTGTATTGGTGTGGGGAATAAATGACACATATTCTAGCACAATAAGCAGTCTGGTGTCCTTTCTTTCTTCTTTTTATATTGTGTGTGCCAATCCACTAAGATCCTGGGTAAAAATTTCACAAAACAACCACTTTTTTTACATTCATAGACTAAGAGATTCTTCTCATTATTTTAGTAAAATAGCATATTAAAAAACATTGACAAACTGTTCTATGCCGCAGAGGAAGATGCATCTAAAAAGTCTGCAGCACAGAACTCTATTGAAATTGAAACAAAATCACTGTGGTGTCAAATAAAGGATATTGTCTTCCACTTCTTTGAATTAAGAACTGTCTGTCTCAAAAAAGAGCACCAGGGAACATCAGATAACAAGAAAAGGGCTAAAAAGAGGGTTCATTTGGGAAGAGGCCTTGAATAGGGGCACTGACAGAGCAAACAGGGGCTAAACAGAATGATAAGGGTAAAGTTGGCACAGAGAACCAGTGGATTCCAGGGCAGCGTCTGTTAATTAGGCTGTTGTCAAGGGTGATTAGGCTGGCAACAACGTGGCTGTGAAATGGACTTAGCTGAGCAGAGAAAATGAAGCATAGTCATAGATGTGTGTGCACATACATCTAAAACAACCACATACATCCCTTTATTACCACTTATGAAAGATATATAATTTTAAATGCAAGGTGTGAAATAAATGTGTTACCTGTAGGATTCACCACTTCGTTTTTAAGGCTTCTTCATACACCTTGATACCTTTGAAATTAAGATATAACACCCTCCTCTTCTCAGCTCTTATTTATCTTCCATTAGTCATGCCTGCTCACCCAAACTAAAGGGTTTTGCTTCAACAATGCACCGATTAAAGTCTGCAGCTGATTTGACAACACTTTTTTTTGTGTACTACAAAGGTAGCTTTACAAATACAGGAAAGTACTTCCCACCTCCCTCATTCAGGTTCCTTTGTATCTCAACTCAGGCCGTGAAACTGAGACTTTGCTGCAGTTCTCACCTCAGTGATTCTTTGCTGCACACAATTTTCTCTTTTCCTAGCCTTTTCATTTATACCACCTTCCTCACATTTCATTACCATAATGGTTGAGAAAAAGCAAATGATAAGTGGTTGTTACATCCTTTACTCCACAGGGGAGTCGAGCTGAAATGTAGTCATAACTACCTTATATACGGCTACTCTATAGAAAACTAGAACACAGAGCCATGCAATCCGATCTTGTAGAGAGGAAAAACACTATCTAGAACATATGTCAGAGATGAGTGACAAATTATCACAAGAAAATTTCAAAGCAGGAAGACAAATGTTTTCAGAGAGGCTCTAAAGTGTTCTAAGACATACCAGGCTGTCACAACATTCTGTCTGTACTGTAGTCAGTAAGGGTGTAGTGGGAACAGAACGTCAATTATGTTCACCTGGAAGTTGACAGTGGTGAGTATTTCTGCCCGAGCCAGTGGAAGAGCAGGCACAAACATGCAGGCGTGCGGAAATACATGGATGTGATGGATTACTGTAAACATGATGGTGAACCTGCCAGGAGGAGTCTAACGTGAGGGAGCTCCATGCTGCAGAAAGGGTATTCAGTGTCCCATTTCACCAAGGTGTGGAAAGAAGTATAACCCAAACATTCACTTGTCTTTCTTTCATTCATGTTTGTGCTGCATTTCTGCATTCTGTTTAGTTAATGTCCATTTCTTAACAATACAGATGGCAGCCAAAAACATTTACAATATATGTTAAATCACAGCTTTTCTCCAGTGCAAAACCAAATATTGTGCAACTTCTGAAAAGTTGTAAACAGATATACGAAATTCTCCATGACAGATACAAACCCATACTTAAAATCTGAGCAGCTGATACATAATAAACCCAGGAATTTCTTGGAGTTTGAAAACTATGCACAACTTAGTAAGCTTGGGCCTGGTGTAATAACTTTCAGTAAAAATATAAAACCGCACAATTTAATTAAAAATATTTTTCTGTCTGGAAGTCTGGGGTAGGAACCTTTTTCCTAAACAAAAATAAAAAATGACAAAGAGGAGGTACCAAACTGGCTGGCCAGATGAAAAAAAGCCAGTGAGCCTTCACTCGCAGAGGTGAGTGAAGGCTCCTTAAATCTGGGGCCAATGAAATCGAGGGAAGCCTAGCATATTTATTATTTATATTAGGGGTTTGCAAAGCAGCTGGCATTTGTTGAGGGGGAAAAGTATTTCTATCTGTTTTTGAGTAAATTTCAAAATAGGCATAAAAAAAATTTTGCATTACACTTCCAATTTACATTATATTTAACTATCTGTTATAATAATTGTGTATATATGTAACATTGATTTAAGTTTTTCCATAAATTCAGCAATGAACATGTAACAGAAACGTCAGTGAAAAGAAACCAACAGGGGCAGAAGAGGGGAAGAACATAGCTGTTAAGATTATTTGGTACTTGTGGAAGGATTGGCAGAACATGGTTGTGATGATATTGGTGTTTTTTGGGGAGGCCAACAGTACCAGTAGAGGATGGTACTGTGATTATGCATAGCAGATGTTGACAGATTTTTTATACATCTTCCTCTGCTGATTTGATTTTTGCACATACATATCAGTTAAGTTTTATCTGCAGCACTGACTGCAAAATGCGCTCCACACAGAACTTAGTTAATAAATAACGAGAGATTTGTTTTAACCTTTTTAACCGAACGTTAACATTTCTCTGTCAACAGCATATTGTCAAGATTACCGAGCAAACAGAGCAACGTAAACAGAACAAACATTAGATCAACCAACTGCCGACGTTAATACTAATGCAGTGTAATGGAATAATAATATAAACTGCCTCCGGAACCCAGTTAAGTTACAAAAATCTATTAAACAAATTAAGTTTGTTCGCTTCCTTATCCCTACTCTAGATACTATGTACTATGTTTTAGGTGATATACTGTAAGAAAATGATGACAGCTTTCATAACAGATTTAACCTGTGTTAAAACATTTTGTACACGTCCTTAAAACACTTCATTTAGACTGACGTGAAGAAGAACGGAAAAAGACTTCCACAATATAACTAGTGAGTTGTTTTAAGTTAAGACTGATAGTTTTTTTTCACTCCACATTAAAGATACAGAAATTTCATTCATACATATGGCAATTATTTCAACTTTGATTAAATTGGGATGGAAGAAAATATCGATATGCCCATATATTGTGATATTTTATGTCACAATATTCAAAAGCAATGTATCACTTATTATTTTTGATTATATTTTTATAAACTGAATAGAACCATTAACAATGATAGCAATGTTTGTACTAAAATTAAACTATGACTAGCACTTAGTGGCGGTTTTAATTTATTTATTCAGGATGATCAACTACATCTAGTAATAAAACTGGATGTGTTAAGTATAACACAGGTTTAGAATTATGTGACGATTTTTCTACAGTTAAATTTGGTTTTAGAAATCACAATAAATAGTTGGGCTGGGCGATATGGCCTTAAATCAATATCACAATATATTGACAAAGTCACCTCAATAAAAATAAAGGGACTATAACTACCCCACCAACTGTTTTTTTCCCATTAGATGAGGCTGTTAGCTTCTTTTCCTCCTTGAACAGCTGTGACCACCTTCAACATTCAAGATCTGGTAGTGGCCTCAATTACATAAAGTTGTGTGGAGAGCGGAATATATATCTCCATATTGTAGACTATATATTTTTTTTTAAACCATTACTGGCTGTATATTTGGGGTGGAACTGTTATAAGATTTTGCCTTTTCAATACATTCTCACCTGTCTTTTGTTTTACATCACTAAATTTAGTATAAAAATAAGCCTTACAAAACAGGCCATAGGCCAGTGTAAGATCTCCAATAAACTGCTTCAATCAGCGTTTCAGAGTTCAATTCCCCTTCTTTCCTGTAAGCTATTTCTGAGATACCAGTTTAGACGGAGACATGTAGACTGTTTAAAATATGTTACAGAGAAGTGGTGACACAGACCAGGTGATTAAGTGACTGGGGATATGAGCGAAATTGGTGATTTATTTAGTGTACAGTCATTTTTTTCTAGACACAAAATTTATTTGCATTTACATCTTACAATTAGACAGCAGCAGCTTCGAGCTTGTGAGGTTTGTTGAAATTCTGAACTCAGCGGGGTAAATATCTGCTCTGACTGAGCAGGGCATGGGTCGGCGGGCAGGCAGGCGGAGCTGCATCATGCTGTGGAGTGCTCTGAGCCCATTGCAGCACCGCTGCTCAGTGAAAACAGTAACAATGATACATGATTACTGTAAAATCTCCAAAGGTCTCCAATAAGACCAATAAAAAAAAGTCAACAGATTTGTTGCTATTCACTTCTTTTTAAATGAGTAGCCTGAGAAGTCTAAGCACTTGCTAAATATAGCAGCACAGTCACTATATTGGCAACACTTTTTCCATACTTATTACAGACTGGATGGGATAGGGTCATATGACTGTAAGTAATCAATTGACTCAACCCCATCCACAGTCAGCACCTTAAAATGACATGAGTACTACAACACATCTTTTTGTTTTTTAAATACACAATATACAATATAAAACATGGACAAAATGACATCGCTAACAGTCATACATTTCAGCATCTGTTCATTTTCAATATATCGCCTAGCCTAAATATATAACCTTACTGATAGTATTGTAATATATCATACACTATCCCCCGTATTGTGATATAAATGTAATCAATTCAACACATTGAAGGTAAATGAGCCTAGTGGACCCTGTGTAATAATGCGTTAGGTCAAAATGACCTAGTTAAGGAGCATCTAATTCTGTTATGCTTCAACATTATCTGAAACCAAAGCTGTCAAGCACAGAGCATAATTAAATCTGTCTTTGTTAAATCTCCTGATTTCCCCCTAACCCCAGAAATTCTTAGTGGGAGACACATCCTCCTGAACATATTGGAGGATTGTTCTGCTTTCTTTGTTTTCCTTTTTACTGTCTTCCCCTTTTTGTCACTACACACATATCTTCTTTCTGGAGGTGAGGAGGACACGTTATTTCCAGTCAGTCATGGGAGACTTGGGTGTTTATTTAAATAAATCTTTTTCTTTCTAACCTAGATAATGAACTGGGTTTGTTTTTGCAGCAATACATTCCTGCTAATGCATTGAAGCTGCTTGGAATTCACAGTAGTTACTGAAAATTGAAAACGGAGTGCACAATTTTTGTCACAATAAGACAAACTTTTAAATATCCAATATGAAATATTATACCTTGCATACCAGGTATCATTATTCAAAAACCTTCATAGATCTGATTGCATTAATGACAATGCAAACAGAACAATTTTAAAGGGTGATATATGAAAGAGTGCCTATAGTGGTGTATGGATGGTCCCACATTGATAAATGTACCAGTTACAAGTAACTCTGATATAAATTTCATACCCTGCAGTTTTCACAAAGATTATTTGCGACTCAGATGAGCAAGTCAAACAAAGTGTTTTGAATGCAGATTTCTTTTATTTAAATATCAATCCCTGCAACAACAACAAAAAAAATAGACACAAGAAGGTCAAATTTAAAGCTGTAGTCCGTAGTGCAACGTTATCAAAGGGGAGGAAAATTTGAAATTTCAATAATTATAGCTTTCGCCTTCTCCCCTTTTGAGTGGAGCTGTTATCCACGCTGCATACAGCAAACATGCAGGGAAAGCAGAGTATACAGAAAAGGCATCACTGAATTGACCCAGTACTGAGCTGCTTTTTACAATTTAGTTGTCCAAGGTAAGGATTTTTTTTAACCAAAACATGATTTATTTAACTTTGTTGGTGTGCTAGCTGACTAAGGCACATCACCCTGTAGTGGAGCTTGCTTATGGATATGCAAATCTATTGGTCAGTGCTCTACGCTTGTATAAATTATTTGTTTTGCTGTACGCTTGGGGCAAATCCAAGATACAACCATCTGCTCCATCAGACCTTCTCTAATGAGGACAGTATTTGAATTGATTTCATTCTACAATCTGCTACTTTGCTGTTACAGTGTCCAAAAACTTAAAGAGCAGCTGCATGTTTTAAAAATGTGTTTCTATTAAGTACTGTAATTACATAATACCATGCATTAGACCAGGGATATCCAACTCCAGTCCTTGAGAGCTGCTGTCAGCTTTTCAATGTACCTTTTCCAAACACCTGAATCAAGTAAATGGCTCGTTAACAGACCTCTACCAAATTTAATGACAAGCTGAAAAGGTAATTCAACCATTTGATTTAGCTGTGTTGAAGAAGGGCACAGGTAAAAGATGCAGGACGGTATGTCCCAAGGGCTGGAGTTGGACATCCCCCTTTGAGACAATAAACAATACTTAGTTGTGGTTTTCGCCATATTGAGTTTTCTCCTGTGTGAAGATAACGTCCACAGCTGCAAGTAGCTTTAATCTCCTCATACGTTGGTAATGATCTGTGGTATTTAATATCCAACTAAATCAGTTAGCCACTAATTGTGCACAGAATCCACATTCAGACAGTAACATTGCTTTAAATACAACAGCTTTACTCCTGAAGAATCCTAAACTCAACAGCTAAGCAGAAAGATTCTCTTTGTCAGTCGTTTCTTTTTTTTGTGTCCCCTGACCTTTCAAATATGTGGGCAAGTATATAGTTTTAATATTCCATGCAACTGCATTAAGTAACCCATAATATGTAGCTCCCAGCAATAACACAACTTTGCATGCAGATTGAAAAGGAACATTAATGTTAACAGCCTATGATTAATTGAACTGATAAGAGTCATTAGCAAAGAATAACCGGCAAGAGAGATATGATCCGAGCTTGCTCATTTTGCACCAATAAGGCCAGGAATTAAAGTAGTAACAACCTGAGAGGGAACATTTTGACAAAAATAGGGTGTAGGCAAGAGAGCATGTTTGAAGAAGGCTTGGCTTATTGTGTGTTTACACCTGGGGCGAGGGTAGTTCTGCAGGGGCCTCGTTCATCAAAACTACACACAAATAGGCAGCTGAACAATTACAGATTAAGTGGTGGAGAGTGAGTGAAGGGCAAGAGAGAAAACCAAAAACATTATGGTAATTTGTCTTTTCCTCCTGAAAGTAGGTTCCATGCATATATAGAGGACTGGTGATGTGATAGCAATCAAGTTCAGAATTCAAGCTGAGTCCATGCAGTTGGAGGAACTATTACCTTAAAGAAATCATTTTTTTAAACCAGTAACTCAGTCTGACACAGCATGTCAGCTCAATAATAAGCTAAATAACCTGTAATTTTCAAAAATGATCTGCAATAATCAAAGTCAATCATCCTATTTAACCTCAACTTTTACATTTGATGCTTTCTTTCAGGGAGAAAATGTAATTCCATTTTTTCCATTGTGGGTGAAATGATTTCCTAACCTGCAGGTGGCTGACAATGCAGAACTGCTCCGGTTTGGTCAGGCCACATGTGGATGTGGCGCTAAGGTTGACAGCTCGTCCAATCAAAAGGTTTCCAGTTGCAGGGTAACAGCTTCCCTCAGAGCAGCCATGAGGGCTCGACGGCAGCTCCTGTCCAAAGGCACTCAGAGCTGTCAATGGACACAGGAAAAAAACAGGGGCTTATGATTATTCTACTTTTACAAGTAATTCTCCATTTTATTACATGAAAGTGCACTCAGCAAAAGTATCTAATCTCAATGTATCCATTATATTTTAGATAGTTTCAAACAGGGTTTTGTGCAACCCGAAACTTCCTGCAAAATCATAACTTAAAGGAAATGTATGTTAGAAATGTATTTTAATTAATCATAAAATGGCCCCGATATATCACTAGACATTAAGAAATCATGTTCTTTTGAAATACTTATATCACTCTCAACAGTGGCCCGGCCAGGATATTGTTATGTAAAAGTGAAAGTTGCAGCCCTCAAGTGATGTTATTGTTGTCATGTTCTGTTTTGGTCCGAGGCTCCGCCCTCAAGCTATCTACAAATCACGAAGTCAGTAGAGTTTCCTCATCCGGGTTGCCAGCTCTGCTCTGTTTACCACAGCTGAAGCTCCGAACGTTGCGGACAAAACATGTATAACGTTACGAAACCTAAAAGACCTCGTTATCAATCCGAAATATGTTGTGACAAAGTCTGAAATAAAAAAAAAGGATTTGTATAGGAGATGCCTTTGAAAGATGGAGACGGCTGAAAATGGAGAAGAATTTGAATACAGACGTCAACGTCGCCAATTTTCTCCTGGACAGGTAAGATTCACCTGTGTTTGGCTAACTTACTTGTACTTAATGTAAATTGACATTTCAAATATTCACCACAGTCGAACAAAGTTATGCATGTTCGTGGAAAGTAACGTTACGTTAGCGCATATGGAGGAGATTGGTAATCAAATTGAAAAGATAAGGAATTGTTTGGGAGATAAAAAACGACGAGTCGTCATTGCTAACATTAGCATCAGGGCCCGTTTCTTTGTAATTATGCTGAACTGTCGAGGAAAACAAGAGCACGTCGATTCTGGCAATGTGAAACGTAATGAGTAGCCTATACCTCGGTACAAATAATTCCGAATTCGTTCTTCGCGTACATTGTTGACTACACATGCTGCAAGTTAAACTGTATGACCATTGCTAATGTTATTTAGTTAGGGTCAGCCGTTCCTGCTGGATCCCGCAGCAGCTGGCAACCTCGAGTCAGGAAGGGATACATAGTTCTACTGTATTTTGAATGTGATTGCAGTATCGGTTTCGCCACAATCTACATACGTTTCCTTTAATGTTCAGAGCAAAAAAAACGGAACTTGTAAAGGGTTCAGCAGAACCTTACAACTCTGGGGTCTCATTTAAAAAACTTTGCATAGAATCCTTACTAAAACCGTAATTAAGCTCAGCAACTTTTTTTTACTTTCCTCTTTATAAATCAGAGTCTTCGTAGAAATGTGCTCAGCTGTGTCTGGATCATATCCCGCCTCATACACACCCACTTTCTGCCATAAAAAGTCAATCCAAACCACCTAGTGAATATTCTGCATCAATTTAAGTCGGCTAATATGGGGAGTTTGATGCGTAACCATGGCAACTGAGGGGCTGAGAAAGACAGCTGCAGGCATGGGGAGGCAGAGAACTGTTTTATTTCAATCAATCAATGTTGATCTATATAGAGCTTTACTCAGCCTAAGGCTTCACATGAAAAGACAAAAATATAGTTACAAAAAATGTGTTAGAAGACGAGTAAAAAAGAAAAACTTTAAAAAATAAATAAATAAAATCAGCAGCACAAGAGATGAATCAAATAAGAACATTAAATGTAGTTTCTATTATAGGCTATGATTATCTCTTGTAGCTACAGTAAGACTGAACATAATAAATCTAACCACTCCTAGATATTCAGAGCCTGGCAAAAACGTGCACTTCAAAACTACTTTTAAAAAGTATCATCCTTGCAAAATATTGATTTGGGGTCATAAGAATACACGGAAGAGCTGTGAGTGACACGGCATGATTGATGCAGAGGCATGCCTGACAAAAAAGGAATCTTCAATCCACCGCACCCATTGTGCAGAATTATGCTGGGACGCTGCATCATATTGGTTCTTCACACATGCACCAATACAGTACGTGCAATTGCTATACAATCTGAAGACATAGATATGAACATAATTCTTAAATGCAACATATTTTTTTTATCAAATTCTCATTTTTATTCTCAGTTCCTATAGACGGGACAGGGGAGAATTTTGTGTGTTGTTTGTGTCCGTCTGTGTGTGCAATGCTTAACAAGTCTGAAAATGTTGCTTAAATTCACAACTTTGGTTTCCCCCGTCTGCGCTGTCAGTGCCCTCCGTGTCCAAAAAGTATGTAAGCAAGCTCCTTAGTGTGCTTAAAGTTGCGCCCATTTTTCTGCCACATTGTTTTCTATAAATCCTAAAATTTGCGTATAAAGTTGCTTACGTAGTTTTCAGACCCTTTTTTGTATACAATCAAGCTTTATAAATGAGACCCCTCATCTTTAGTGAATTTGAAATTTTGAGAAAATTATAACTATATTCTGGTATACTGACACTGATTCACAGATGAAGTGAGCATGTGTGGACAGCTGTAAGGCTCGATTGGCCTTAAATTGTGACTCCTTTTTTACGATCAGTTTTCACGTCACACTATCCAATATATATATCATATATCAACACTGCTTGGTGCAGAGATCATTACTGAGTAAAGGAGACTAATTTAGCTATTTTCTGTTTTAGTGAAGTGTTTTAGTGAACTCAGGTGACAAGACATTATTTTTTTAGATATTTTTGGGAATACTAAAAACCTGGGGTCTCATTTATAAAAACTTTGCGTAAAATCCTTACTAAAACCGTACTTAAGCTCAGCAACTTTTTTTTACTTACGCCTAGTAGGTCTATCAAACTTGGAGTACGCAAAGGTGAATGCAATCTCCTCTTTATAAATCAGACTCTTCGTAGAAATGTGCTCAGCTGTGTCTGGATCATATCATATCCTACACACCCACTTTCTGCTATAAAACGGTCAATGCAAAGTGCTAGTGAATATTCTGCATCAATTTAAGATGGCTAATATGAGGCGTTTCACGGGTAACCATGGCAACCAAAAGGCGGAGAACGCAGCTCCACAGACACAGCTGCAGACATGTGAAGGCAAAGAAGACCATTTTATTTCATTCAGTCAATGTTGGTCTGTATAGTAGAGCTTTATTCAGCCAGAGACTTCACAAAAATATAGTTGCAAAAATAAAAAGTGTAACTATAGACAAGAGTACAAAATAAAAAGTAAAAAATAAATTAATAATAAGAGCAGCAGTACAAGAAATGAAACAAATAAGAACATTAAATGTAAAGTTTCAATTATATGATTAGGCTACTTCTTGTGCTGAAAATAAGAAGAGAATAAAAGCATATTAAAACAAAACTATATTACACCGGAACATAATAAGTTTAAGCACTCCTAGATATTTAATGCGAAAAGATGTGCTTCAAAACTACTTTTAAAAAGTATCATTCATACAATATAATTGATTTAGGGTTTTAAAAATAAATGCAAGAGCTGCAGGTGACACTTGAGTTGATGCAGCTGTTTGTGTCGGACTTAAAAAAAAATCCTAAAATCTTTATTGAGCGCCAGCAGCGCATGGATTGTGCAGAATTATGCACATTTTAGGGAAGGAAGCTGCAGTGTATTTGTAGTCTACTTCAAACATGGACCAATACCTAAAATTAGTAAATAAACTGAAGAGATATACACGAACATAATTATTAAATGCAACATTTTTTATTCAAAAATCCTATTTTTATTCTAAGTTCAGACGGAACGGAGGAGAGGGAGGTTTGTGTGGTGGTTGTGTGTTTGTCTATTTTTGCAATGCTCTGCAAGTCTGAAAATGTGGCTTAAAATCATAATATTGGTTTCTCTTATGCTGCACTGTCAGTGCCCTCCATGTCCAAAATGTACGTAAGCAAGATCCTTAGATCTTTGCTTACAGTTGCGCACATTTTGCCGCCACGTTTTCAGACCCCGTTTTGTGCGCAAGCAAGCTTTATAAATGAGACCCCTGAACATTTTGTACTAACAAAGACGGGTAAATCTCCAGGTCTAAAATCCTCAGCCATTGGCCCGATCCGATTCTTCAACATAATCAATGTCATTGACCGTAATGACCCATCAACATTAGTATTGCTGCCAAATGAGCTAGGTAATAAAAAGGTTCAAATGGATTAAAGTGAAGAAGAACACAGCGTTAATAGACACTGTCAGGTTGTGTTAATAAACTGTATAATCATTATGCAAGTGATGGATTCAAGTCGGGTCCAATCCTCTGGGGCCCTTTATAAGGTCTGGATGTGTAGAAATGAGTTTACAATCTTTGAAGTAGGTTGTTGTTGGGGAACTATGAGCAGTGAATATCAGACATTAAAAAAGAAGAAAAAAATCAGCAGAACTACAGTATGTTCACATATCTAATACAAAAATGATCTGTTTTAACACAGTAATGAAGATAAGCATGTAATTTACTGCAGGTATGATACTGACTGTCCATACGCTCCCAAAAACAACCCCCCTACAAAGACTTTTTCTTCCCAAGTCTGATTAATCTCTGTAAGGATTTCTGTTATTTGTTTTATTTATTGTTTAATTTAACATGGGGAAAAAGCTATTTTATTTTGACAGATTTAGTAAGCACAGCTGTTTTACACCACAATAACCCAATTTATTTTACTTTATTTACCCTTAATCACTCATTTTATATCATCCAGTCATGTCTTACTATTTTAGAGTACCTATCAAAGTACAATAGTCTATGGTTTGAAAAAAGACATGACCTCTCCAGCAAAGAATGGGATATGATGGAATATCTTAAAAGAACTTTATCTACTAATCGGAGACAATAGAGAGGCATACATGCTGAGGCACGATGGGAAAGTCATGGATGGTTTGAAATGGAATCAAAAGCATGTTCTGTGGTAAATATATTTGAAGCCCCACTCTTTCTCTTCTCATTAGGAGCACCTCTCTTCACTATGGTGGTGAGAAATTATATCCAAGGTGTGTTTTTTTATGGGAAAATAAAATATAAGAGCCTTCATCATAATATATATATATATCTTTACTCTACTTATTTCTGGTTTATTACCTTTCATTTAAGCAGTATTTATGTCACTCAAAATGTATTATCTTCAATACTTCTACGGTTAAAAGTCTTAAGCACTTGCATTATCTCTCAAAAGCAATAAGTGGACATGAAATAAAAAATATGGCTTTTTTGAGACTTTCATTACAGCATCAATAAAATTCCAAGGAAGATTTAGTTTCTATCTTATGCCCCCTTATTCTGCTATGCCTTATGATGTAAAACAACTAAGGTTAGGCGTACGTTGCATAATATTTTTAGTTCTATTTATATTTATATCCAAATAAATTATATTTATTTATTTATTTATTCAGCTTCAGCTCAAACTATACAACTACATTGCAATGTTCAGTTACTCTCTGCTCACGAATCTTGCTACCACACCGCACCCGATGCTCAGATGTAACCTGACTGCTCACACAGTTCGTGCTTTTGCGATACATTGTAGCCCTGATTCCAAAAGGACAAAGAAGAAGAAAAACACGGAAGTGAGGACACGCTAGTTTGAGAAAAAAATATTCAACATAAAGTACATTTCCTTGACAACCCATGATATTCTGAAAGGAGAAACTTCAACTTTAACTGGATTGTCCCTGGATTGTGGCTAAAAAGATTTGTACAGTTCATGCAACTCAAATACAGCAGAAATAGCAAAAAGAACAATATTCTGAGATTTATTCTTTTGATCCTTTTATTATCATCTATGTTACAGACAAATTACTCTACCTTTGTGTGCTACTCTTTTTCCAACAACTGCACACTGAAAAATATGGATTAGTGTTTATAATACGTTTTATTGCAACAAAGTAGTTTAAGATCTGAAGTTATTTTGCTGTTTGACAACAACTAAATAAAAGCCCTCCAAAATTGATAAAACTCTCCAAGTTATTCACAACACACACGTACACAGAAACACAGGTACACCCTAAAAAGAGGAATCCGCCATATTAGGACCAGGCTTTGGTCCTAACAAGTTCCATCGGTCCTAAGGTTAGTGAATATCCCAAAACCGATCCTACGAAGGGTAGTAATACAAGAACACACACACACATACACATACACACACACACACACACACACACAATCAGTGCCTTGGCTAGTATTCAAGTACAAGGTTCAATGTGAAGGATTTTCTGAATTCCTGTGAAACTGTAGCAGTGGCTGGCAGGCCGAAGCAGCTGACATTTCAGATTCACCTTTCAGGAATCAGTATAAATTCCACAACATCAGGCACAACCATACACCAACCATACATCTACATATGGTTGTTACACCAACCATATGTAGAGTTATCTATTTCAAATTTAACAACGGGAAGTGGAGACAACATGACGATCATTGTGTGGACTGGAAAAAGAGACACTCTGGCCAAACAGAAAATGCCATTCTGTGAAGCGATGAGACTCCAACAGGAAGCACAGACACAAGAAAATAATAACAAGGTCAGTTTAAAGTCTTATCAGTGCTGAGGCTAGAAGTATATAGCCGCAGTCACTCCCTTCTATTCAAACAACCCTGACAAAGATTACCAAGGCTGACTGAACACCACAACAGAGCTTTACCTGACCTCACGCTATAGGTATTACTTTACACAGGAGGTTCATACTCTGGTCAAACAACACAGCCAAGGCTCCATATAACTCCATACAGACAAATTCTCATACCACTGATGAAGAATATAAGAGATAAGTACCAATGTTATGTCTATAACTTAATCGTGAAAAACAGAGAGAGAGAGACAAAAACAGAAATCCCCTGCATTAAGCAATTTTCTTTTATACCTGGACAATTAATGAAAATTTTGATTTAGTGCTTCCATTTCTTCTGTTTGTTTTCTATCAGTTCAACTTTTCACCACCATACAGGTTGTTACTGGTGGAAAATCTAACTGATTGAAAGAGCGATATGGGTATCCTTCAGATGTCTGTCTCCTACTCTGTCTAGACAAGTACCCCTCAGCTTTTCTCATAAATTAGCATCAGTTTTAATCACCGGCTGAGCTTATGTTTCGACACAGACCACACACGCAAGAAGCCTTGCTGAAAGTATGTCTATGTTAGAAGTTTCATGTCTGCTTATTGTGTAATGGATTTCTTCAAATCTGCTAGAACGGGACATATTTGAATAGCGTTTAGGGAGGTAATTACAAGGATAAACCACATTGAAACTCCCATAAAGGTACTTTTATTCCTAAAAGCAGACTTCTAGCCTCTGAGACATCAGGAAATGATTCAGGTGTTATAAGCTCAACATGTGGAGACTATTGTTAGTTTATTCAAACAATAGTGATTGTGGTTTGTGATACAAAGTTGTGCCCACACTCAATCATCCCTCTTCTGCAGGCCACAGACGGCTCAGTAACATCCCATAGGATACTGATTAGAAATCAATCAATCAGAATTTTACATGTTATATAGTTACGTCACTTTTTAGCATTGTTGGCAACGAAAAACGTTTCCTCAGAGTTTAGTTTGTTAAATGCACAGAGGTGCACTGGCTAGAAATCTCTAAGAAGTTGTCATCATATAGGCTATGAGAAGAAATGCCTTATTACAACTGACAGTGATTGACCAGAAAAACTATTTAATGTATTAAATTTTACCTACATCTACAAAAAGTTTAAGGAATTTCCAGTTTTGAAAATTGGTTCCAATTAAGCTTTCATGGAAATCAATATACCAGCAGCTATACCTAAGCACCTCAGCTTTCTTTAACCTTTTAGTTTCAATAGTTTTTTTTGTTTTTTAAGACATGTTCGATTTTGGCTATTTACAGATATATGATATTTTGATATTTTTGCAGTACTTATATAAACTGATATCACTGAAAGATGTCTACCTAAACGGTCAAGGCTGTCACAGTAATGCAGAAGCCTTAGGATATATTAAGAGTTTTGCCAAACAGAAGTAAATCAAACACTTTAGGTCAAATTATGGAGGACCAAAACTGACATAATTAAAAATAAAACCAGAAAAATATACATATTGCTTTTCGTTTTCCTTAAACGTGGATTTTTGCAAAGAAATGTATATATTTTGTTTTTCCTTTTCCGTATTATGTTAAGTTTGTCAAGAAATATATATAGGCCTATATATATATATAATATATATATTTTGTTTTTAATTTTTCTTATTACATGCATTTTTGTCAAAAATATATAAATATGTATTGTTTTTAATTTCATTATGTGCATTTTTGTAAAAAATAAATAAAATTATATATATATATATATATATATATATATATATAATTTTTCTTTTGCATGCATTTCTATCAAGAAAAACATATTTTGTTTTTCCCTTTACTTATGCATGCATACCTTGTTTTTACATTCCCTCTTCGTCTTTTTACTTTACATATGGTATTTGTGCTTCATTATGCAAAAGAGGAGGGCGGCCCTTATTGGTCCAACTCCTCTACTATTGGTCAGTAGCCAGGAAGGAGCAGGATCCATAAGAAGAATGATTGTACATGCCAGGTAAGCCACCACAAACCACGCCCCCAGTCGACTACGGCACAACTAAAGCAACATGGCCGCTACCGGCTGGATGTCTCAGAGAAGGAGAAGTCCGTCTTGACGGCTCTTCAGAGGTTTTCTCCCTAGGCTTCAACCCCTGGAATGATGTTTCCTTATGTATTTATTTGTATACTTTTGGAAGTGCTAATATACTATAATAAAGTTATTTTAGGATTGCTATGCAGATGTATTGCAAAGGCTGCAAATTCAGCTTGGAGGTGCTGTATGCTACTCAAGCCAACTTAAAATGTAGTTAATCCTTTATTCATAAAAATAGATATAAGAATGTCCAGAAAGTATTACCGACTGTCCACTGTACTATCTTTTTTTAGCTTGATAACGTTGCCTGAATTAAATCTAAGCTACGAGAGGCAAGGGGAATGTCACATAGTAACGCTTAGGCACACTCGATCCGGTAAATCTGTTACAGAGTAACGTGAGGTTACAGACGTACGTTCTTTCCTGATGTTTTGTTAGAAATCAAACTTAATAAAATAAGCATGAGCCCTGCTAATGTTGAAACATGCAGACGCCCAGATCACACAACATCCGGAGGAACTGGACTAGACTCATCAGGAAGGCCAGCTCTGTACTAGGATACACCCTGGATCCAGTGCAGGTGGTGGGAGACAGAAGGACTCTGCCCAAAATAACATCTCTGATTGACAGAGTCTCCCACCTCATGCACGGAAATGTTGCTGAACTGCAGAGCTGCTTCAGTGACAGACTGCTGCATCCTAGATGTATGAAGGAGCGATTCCGCAGCTCCTTCTGCCTTGCAGCTGTCAGACTCCAAAATTTAAACTGCTCCCAACAAACATAGATGCTTACATCAGCGCTGTTAAGTTGCACTAAACAACACTGTTATAACTTGCACATTACTTTTTAACAGACTGTATTTAAAACTTATTGAAAAATTGCACGCCTACTTTTTAACTGCACTGCTCAACGCACAATCCGTACTATTCTAAATTCGAAATATTTTTAATTACTTTATCTATATAGTACCCTGCTTTTGTAACTATAGTATGTGATGTAAATATTTTTCATCTGTAAAAATTGTGTGTGTTCTGTTCTGTGTCATGTTCTGTTTGTACATGTTTTTTGCTGATGTTACAACCAAATTTCCCCTTGTGGGACAACTAAAGGATTATTCTATTCTATTCTATTCTATCCACGTTTTTACCCTGTTGTGTTGTAGAAACTAAAATCAACTAAAGTTAGATAAACCTATGTCCAAACCAACTTCTTCCAATTTTATCTTTAAAAGTATAGACTTTTTACTGCGTTTGAATCCCTTTTTCATGAATCATTTTGGTCCACCTGTCATGTTTTAACATATTGAGTGAGTTAAGAGGTAGCTGTGGAGGTTGATGTACAATATGTCCATGGTATAAAAGTAAAGTATTAAAGTTATGTGAATTAAAAAGTGCTTTACGATACAAACAATTTACAATATTGCATTTTAATGCCAATATTGGTTTATAATAAATTCTTATTGGTTGGCAGATGGTATTTGAGATCCCTCGTTTTTTTCTATAATCTCTTTTATGAACACCAACATTGTTTCTGAAAATTCACAACTTTTTCTACCTGTTCAGAAATGGACACTGCTTTTATAGACAATATTCCTGGAGGGGGTTTGTACGAGGTACGTGCATAACAGATGTCTTCAGCCATCATCTAATCGCATGCCTGCATTCGCGTCATGTGATTATGAATCCACCCTCAAGCCAGTTTGCTACGGAAGCCGGTTGGTGCTACAGTCGACGTTATATCAGTGCTACGAACTCTCATATTATGTTACCGTGTGTGCCTTCATGCGTCCAATGAACGTAGGTTTCACTCTTCGTGTTTAGTGTTAATATGTTGGTGTTATCTTTTGAGGTTCTGGTTACATATATATATATATATATGGATGCTAGCAGTGTAGAATGTTGTTAGCATACCTTAGGGAAGCTAATCCACTCGGTGTTAAGTATAGCTGCTAGAGACATCCGTTTCTGTATAATAGTAAATATTCGTAACAGTTCAGACGTAATATTTGGGTCAGCGTTACTTCCGGTTTACTTACTGTTTCAATGTAGCCCGTATCGGTGCATACTGCGTACGTTTTGCTTATTTGTTAGTGGTTATCGGTGCCTTAATGCTAAGTGCTAACCCGTGGCTGTGTTCCAGCCCTCTCAATATCTGGCTATTACTTGTTGATGAGTCTGCATTAATGTGCCTCATTTCTATTACTTCACTGTAGTACACAAGGTACTTTGTAAATTACTTTGTTTCTATTATTTTCTATTATTATTTTAATTTAATCAATTTCTTACATTTCTGTAATATTTAATTTACATAACTGAATTAGGCCGATTCATCATTCCTTGATGGTTAATACTGTATATTTGTTTCCTTTATTTGTTTTCTTTGTGCAGATACCATGATTGGCAAATTAATATGAGCCTTAAGCTTGGAGTGGTACATGTTTAATAAAGAAGATCCATCCTGAGATCATTTGAAGTCCTTACCCGACTACCTGTGGTGATTTCTGCTATCCGGACCAATCCATCAATACAGTCCTTTCTAAGAATCACATCAGACCAAACATAACAAGGTCCTTCGAGCCGGATGCAGTGATTTCTACAGCAAGATGTCAGGTCCTGATGGTGTTGACCGCCCACGACGTGTCAGACATAAACCTCGCCATCTAGACGATTTCTTGGTTACTCTGCCTGCACGTCATCTTACTCAAATTACAGCCTCCCCACCTGTCCACTCCAGCATTGTGGATGGCCGGCCCCAAGATGTAGCAAGAGCACCCCCTGCTGCCCAAACCCCTCATAGTGCTCAGTATCAGAGTTTGGATCCAGCCAGCGTTCTCTCAGCCCTTCAAGAGATGCAAGCGGACAACCAGCTGCTACGCCTACAAATGCAGGAGGTACTCCGAGCCATCACACCTCAACCTCCCGCAGCTCATCACTACGACCCCCCGGTTGGGAGACCCCCAATTCCAGGTCGGCTCCATTTTGAAGAAAGCAGCTTTCATACACCACCACCTCTTCTACAGTACACCGCCCCTCCACGACAGTCATCTGATGAGCTCACCATGGAGGACGAAGACGAACTACAAGAAGTAGTGTGTACTATTCCACGGGCTCGCCAAAAACAACACCAATGCAATTCATGGCTATTACCAGCCCCGTCTGTGGCTCACACTTCTTCAACTGGTGTATCCAGGGCGATGCCACTACAGAAGCCACTGCCTTCATATAAGTCCCTCCCACATACGACAACAGAGCTCAGCGAACAACTAGGAGGTATGACCATTCAACCTGACAGTAGCATTCAAACTCCTGCCCCCCTTGTCTCCACCCCAGGGTATGCAGTGCCTTACACCCGTCTTCACATTCCAATGACCACCTCAAATCGGCCATATGTTCATCAACCAGCAAGCCAAAAGACAGAAGGCCAGAGGCCCTCAAAAATATATAATAGTATATATAAAATAAAAAATAAAAGAAAAAGGGGGGTAAAAAAATATTTTTATTTTTTATATTAGGGATGTTATTTTACAAAAAGTATATATATTTTTTTGTTGTGTTGTGTGTGTGATCAATTAAATCTCCAGCATCACATCCTTCGAGTCAGTCTCCCATGCCGCTCAATCAGGAGATGACTTACCGTGGGCCAGAACCCCACATTCCATTGTTCAGCGAGGACGACCCTCGTCAGTTCGCTCGACTGAAGCTGGCGCTTGACAATCTTCTACCTGCTGATGCTACCGAACGGTTTAAATACCAGATATTGCTGGACCATCTAAAGCTAGAGGATGCGCTGCTAATTGCGGACTCATACAGCAACTCCGAACGTCCTTATACCAGAACCATGGCTGCACTCACCGAACTGTATGGACAGCCACATAAACTGGCCCTGCAGCGCATCACAGAAGTATTGGCAGAGCCGCCTGTTAAGAGTGGAGACTGCAGAGGGTTCCGCATGTTCGCCTTGAAGGTGAGAGCCCTGGTGGGGATGCTGGGACAACTAGGGAACGAAGGTAGAACTGAGCTAGAATGTGGATCGCATGTGTCACGTTTACTGTCAAAGCTGTCACATGATCTTCGTGCCCAGTTTAAGAGGTTCATTAACCCCCTTCAAATACCCATTCCAACATTGTTGGATTTTGCTGAATGGCTCGAATACGAGGTCCGGGTGCAGGAAGATGAAGTTCACCATTCTCAAGCTTCAAGTGGTGGCCAAGCTGACAAGCAGAAATATGTTAAACGTAAACAGGCCCAATCTACCCGCTCTACTACAGTACTATTGGTTGACCCACCCACACAGCAAGCAGAGAAATCGAAACCTCCACCTCAAGGAGCAGCAAAGCCAAAGAAGTATTGCCCCTTCTGTGATAGTCAACTACACTACTTCAATCAGTGTTCTTCATTCAAGCAACTATCTACAGAGCAGCGGGTGAATTGGATCAAAGAGGGTAAACGCTGCTGGAGATGTGGTAGAAATCATCAAGCCGCGCAGTGTTACCTAAAGGCACGGTGTCAGAAATGCAACCGCATCCACTTGGAAGTGTTACATGAGGTAAACAGCTCCAACAAGGCAGAGAAGGCCACAACCCCCCCTACCAGTCAGCCAGCGACATACTATTTGGATCCAGCACGCCAGAGTCGCTGTGTGTTGCTTAAAATGGTAAAAGTGTGTCTTCATCATGGAGGAAATAAGGTGGAAACCTACGCCATTCTTGACGATGGGTCTGAGCGTACCATCATCCTTCATCAGGCTGTTCAGGAGCTCGGCCTGCAGGGTCAGAAGGAGAACCTTGTACTCAGAACCATCCGTCAGGACATCAGAGGTGTGCCAGGGATGTCAGTTTCCTTCTCCTTGTCACCAGCAGGTAAATCACAGAAACGCTATAGAATCAAGAATGCGTTTTCATCTTCCGAACTTGGTCTATCCACACATTCTCATCCAGTAGAAGCTCTACAAAGGACATATCGCCACCTCAGGGGTCTACCTCTTCAGTCATTCTCAAATGTTCAACCACTGCTGCTCATTGGTTCCGATTATCCACATCTATTGACTCCTGTTGAACCAGTACGTTTAGGTCGACCCGGCGGGCCAGCTGCATTGAAAACACGCCTGGGATGGACATTACAAGGCCCCGCCAGAGCATTTATTAATCAACCTTCTGCTATTCAGTGTCTGTTCACTAACTCACACTCTCCAACCACAGAGCTCTTCCAGCATGTATCCAAGTTATGGCAGATGGATGTACTGCCATACCGCAACGAGAAGCTTGTTACGCGGTCAAAGCAGGATACAGCAGCTGTCAAGAGATTGGAGGACCAAACCATCAGAGTGGAAGTGGATGGTGTTCATCGATATGCCACGCCCCTTCTGTGGAAGGAGAACAAGCCCATGCTCCACGCACCAAAGGAGGCGGTCCTCGGTCATCTGCGGGGTACAGAGAAACGTCTGGCACGGGAGCCGGTTAGAGCTGAGTCATATAAACAAGAAATCAAGAAGCTGTTTGATGCCAACTATGTGAACCGACTTTCCCCCGCTGATGTGGAAGCTAGTGATCGTGCATGGTTCATACCACATCACATGGTCCATCATAACAGCAAAGATCGAATCGTGTTTAACTGTTCATTTGCCTATCAAGGTGGGAACCTAAATGAACAGCTCCTTCCTGGTCCCACTTTGGGTTCATCCCTACTTGGTGTACTACTCCGCTTCAGGCAGTATCCCATCGCCGTCAGCAGTGACATCAAGGGAATGTTTCATCAGGTGCGTCTCCTCCCTGAGGACAGACAGTATCTGCGTTTTTTGTGGCGAAACATGGATCGAAGCAGGGAGCCAGACGTCTATGAGTGGCAAGTGCTTCCGTTCGGGACAACTTGCAGTCCGTGCTGCGCCATTTTCGCCCTGCAGAAGCACGTCCAAGATCACAGTAGTCCAGAGGAGGACACCCGTCTCTGCATCGAGCGCTGTTTCTATGTGGACAATCTCCTACAAAGTTTCACTAGCATGTCAGAGGCCAAGCAACTTGTCAACAAGTTGCAACCACTACTCAAGGCAGGTGGGTTCGAATTGCGCCAGTGGGCTTCCAATTACCCAGACATCATCAGCCACCTGCCAGGTGAAATCAGATCAGAGAGCTGTGAACTCTGGCTGTCACATGATGCTGCTGACCCTCAGGAGAGAACTCTAGGACTACTCTGGCACTGCATGTCTGACACCCTCAGCTACCGGTTTCGCCAATCAGAACATCCAGAGCCTACTATGCGCAGCATCTACCGGGTCCTAGCCAGACAATACGACCCCCTCGGTCTACTCATCCCATACACTACACGAGCAAAGATCCTGGTGCAGCGGTTATGGAGCAAGAAAAGAGACTGGGATGATCCAAACCTGCCTGGGGATGTATTGCAGTTGTGGCACGTGTGGGAGAGTGAACTTCATCAGCTCCCATCTCTCTCACTTCCCAGATGCTACGTACAACTAGGCACCGATATCACGCCAGTCACTCAGTCTATACACATCTTCACAGATGCATCAGAGCGAGCGTATGGGGCTGTGGCCTACCTTAGGACAGTGGATGAGACGGGTCATATTCAGCTGTCTTTCCTTGCAGCCAGATCACGAGTTGCTCCGGTACGACAGCAGTCAATCCCAAGATTGGAGCTCTGTGCTGCTCACACCGGTGCCCAGCTAGCCGCTGTCCTTAAGAAAGAACTCACGCTGCCCATCACCAGTGTCATCTATTGGACCGACTCAACCACTGTTCTGAACTGGCTACAATCTCAATCCTGCCGCTTTAAGGTGTTTGTCGGTACCAGGGTTGCCGATATTCAGGAGCTGACAGAGGGGAGTATATGGAGATATGTTTCCTCATCAGAAAATCCTGCGGATGACATTACAAGGGGTCTAACTTTGTCACAGCTGATTCAAGGTCACCGCTGGAATAATGGTCCACCATTCTTGCAGCAAGATGAGTCTTCATGGCCTGTGTGTCCAGTAGTCACGTCACCCGAGGAACAAAGCGAATTCCGTAGATCACAATTCTGTGGTCACCTGTCTGTGAGCTTCAACCCACCGTTGCCCGATGCTAGAGATTACAGCAACTATCAGGAGCTGCTGGATGCTTCTGTCAGAGCCCTCCATGGGGCGGCCACGACTTCAGACCCCACTGCAGAGGACTATCGGAAAGCGGAAATGGCTCTCTTCCGAGCTGTACAGACAGACTGTTTCCAAGAGGACTTTCATCTGCTTTCCCAAGGTAAAACGATTTCTCAGAACAGCAGGCTCCTCACATTGGCTCCAGAGTATGACAGGGATGCCCAGTTAATTCGTGTAGGAGGGCGGCTTCGTAGATGCGAGACTTTGGAGGAAGAGTCCATACATCCAATTGTGTTGGACCCGCATCACCCCATCACTAAGCTCATCATCCAGGACTTTGACGCTCGACTTGCACACCCGGGACCAGAGAGGGTGTACGCAGAGTTGCGCCGTCGGTTCTGGATATTGCGAGGAAGAGCGGCTGTAAAGAAACATCAGTACAAATGTCCCGAGTGTCAGAGGTGGCGGGCCTGTCCAGTTGTCCCCAGAATGGCGGATCTCCCATCATCGAGTCTGCGTCTCCGTCAACCAGCCTTCTATTCGACTGGGATGGATTGTTTTGGACCCTACCTCATCAAAATCGGGAGACGGACTGAAAAGCGATGGGGTATAGTTTTTAAATGCCTGACCGTGCATGCCATTCACTTGGACCTCCTCGCCAGTATGGACACTGATGCCTTTTTGATGGCGTTGCGTCGTTTCATCTCACGCCGTGGGAAACCTCACGAAATAATTTCAGATCAAGGTACTAATTTCAAAGGTGGCAGTTCAGAGCTTCAGGAGGCATTCAAAGCGCTCACCCCACAGCTCCAAGTAGCACTGGCCGGTCAACAGATCGATTTCAAATTCAACCCTCCAAATTCCCCCCATTTCGGCGGGTCTTGGGAGCGTGAGATCCGATCTATTAAATCAGCCCTCCGCAGTATTCTGGGAGTCCAGACAGTCAGTGAAGACGTCCTAATGACAGTCCTGATCGAAGTGGAAGGCATCATTAACTCCAAGCCTCTGGGTTACGCCTCATCCGACATCGCTGACCCAGATCCCATTACTCCTAACATGTTGCTAATGGGGCGGCGTGATCCATCTTTGCCTCAGGTAGTTTACAGTGACAAAGAGCTCCTCAGCAGGCGTAAATGGAGACAGTGTCAGGCCCTCGCTGACCAGTTCTGGTCCAAGTTCACTACCAACTACCTGCCTTCATTCCAAACACGGTCCAAATGGCAACTGGAGAAGGACAACTTGAATACGGGTGATGTAGTCATGATCATCGACCATCAACTTCCGCGAGCTCTGTGGCCTGTGGGTAATATCGTCAACATCATCCGGCCGAATACGGACAGCACAGGTCCAAGTCAAGGACCGCACCTACACACGACCCGTCGCTCGGCTCATTAGACTTCCAGCTCTTCCCTCTGATCCACCCAACTAATATCATGGACAGCAACTTGGCTCCGCAAGTTGGGGGCGGCTGTTCAGATGGACACTGCTTTTATAGACAATAGTCCTGGAGGGGGTTTGTACGAGGTACGTGCATAACAGATGTCTTCAGCCATCATCTAATCGCATGCCTGCATTCGCGTCATGTTATTATGAATCCACCCTCAAGCCAGTTTGCTACGGAAGCCGGTTGGTGCTACAGTCGACGTTATATCAGTGCTACGAACTCTCATATTATGTTACCGTGTGTGCCTTCATGCGTCCAATGAACGTAGGTTTCACTCTTCGTGTTTAGTGTTAATATGTTGGTGTTATCTTTTGAGGTTCTGGTTACATATATATATATATACAAGTGATGGATGCTACAGATGATAGAGAAGTTGTTTAGCATACCTTAGGGAGAGCTAATCCACTCGGTGTTAAGTAGTAGCTGCTAGAGAGACATCCGTTTATCTTGTATACGTATGTAAATTATTTCCCTAACAGATTCGTACAATATTTGGTCAGCGTTACTTCCGTTTAACTTACTGTTTCAATGTAGCCCGTATCGGTGCATACTGCGTACGTTTTGCTTATTTGTTAGTGGTTATCGGTGCCTTAATGCTAAGTGCTAACCCGTGGCTGTGTTCCAGCCCTCTCAATATCTGGCTATTACTTGTTGATGAGTCTGCATTAATGTGCCTCATTTCTATTACCTCACTGTAGTACACAAGGTAATTTGTAATAACTTTGTTTCTATTTCTATTATTATTATTTAATTCAATTTCTTATCATTTCTGTAATATTATTTACATAACTGATTAGCGATTCATTCCATTCCTTGATGGTTAATACTGTATATTTGTTTCCTTTATTTGTTTTCTTTGTGCAGATACCATGATTGGCAAATTAATATGAGCCTTAAGCTTGGAGTGGTACATGTTTAATAAAGAAGATCCATCCTGAGATCATTTGAAGTCCTTACCCGACTACCTGTGGTGATTTCTGCTATCCGGACCAATCCATCAATACAGTCCTTTCTAAGAATCACATCAGACCAAACATAACACTACCTGTTTTCAAGTATTCGACCATGGCTAGGGTGGTAGGACTTCATCCCGTAATGGTTGGGTGGCCGGTTTGAACCCCTGCTCCGTCTGTCTCGATCATTGTGTCCTGGGTAAGACACTTTCCCTACCTTGCCTGGCGGTGGAGGTGATCAGAGGGGCCAGTGGCGCCTTATGTGTATGGCAGCCTTCCTTATGTCAGTGTGCCCCAGTGCAGCTTTGGCTGCAACGTAGCTTACCACCGTCAGTGTGCTAATGAGTCCATGAATGGGTGATTGATTAAATGTGGTGTAAGATGTTTTGTGGCCCTCTGACTGAAAAAGTACAATACAAATGCTGGCCATTTGCCATTTACTGGGCAAAAAGTGCTGAGAGGTCAAAAAGACCTAGCAGATGATTATAGTATGGTCTGAAGGAGTGTGCTTTAGACCATTTTATCTGTCAGAGTGGGATTACAGTGTAGCACGTGCCATACCCACATAGGAAAAGTCACACATAAATACTCCCTAAGGCATAAGGCTCATACAAACAGCAGGAATGCAAGAAAAGAGGAAAAAGTCCCCAATTACAGGCTCAACTCCAGATGTCAGAGGACTTTACAGAACTTCTGGTTCTGTAGCTACTGGAAACTCACAGAGCAAACACGGTTCCAGGTATTTGCACCAATGTGGGTTTTTTTCCAGCTCCAGTGGACTTGAACAATATGATTGCTATTAAAGTCAACTACTTGTGCCACCTTCTTCTACCTAGTTAAAGATTAACATAAAAGTTGACTGTGAAAGATGTGTGCAGGTGAGTTCGATAAGGTGAGTACGTCTCCAGGTTCGATTCAACACATTTTTTTGTGTAATCTTCAAAAGAACACATGTACTGTTTAATTCATTAGATTAAAGCGGACTAAAACTTTACTTCACTTACAATGATCCATTAAATTCACCAGAGCTCATTTCACATATGATAGAATCTATCTGTATCATGGTCATGTTTTTATTTGTTTGACATGCTTTTGTGTCGAAGGTTAAGAGAGGAATTTTTTTCATAACTCCTGTATCAAAAGCATGTGTTCTACTTGTTGAGCGTTGAGTGGGCTGTTACTTGATGTTCTATATCTGTTATGATCACTAACTAACTAACTGACTAACTAACTAACTAACTAACTAACTAACTAACTAACTAACTAACTAACTAACTATATTTGTTCCACTCTATAACTATGTACAACATAAGCATTCAATTATTCATGACTTTTAAACCCCGTTCATATTTTGGAACATCATACTTTAAAATATTGAGGATACATGTTTCAAGGAATGCTATCTGGGGTTGAATTCCTTGTTATTAGGAACATATTATGCCTTGATAAACTAGTTATAAAATTTGAGACTTTAATATTCTTCAAGCATTGTTGGGAAAAAAAATGAAGTAGTTGTAGTTTCCATAACTTGTGTCATCATCATCATGATCCTTTATTCATAAAGCACATTTAAACAGCGACAACGCCAACCAAAGTGCTGTACAAGACAATAAAATACCAAAGAATATACAGCAGCATAAAATAGCTAAAACAAGTAAACATCAATAAATTGAGAATCCTCTTAGTTTAATCCTCTTCGTTTTATCAGTTCCAACTGGAGATAACATTTAGACATAAAATCACTATATAGTAGCACCAGTGGCACAATACACACTCTTAAAAAGTTAAAAAGCAAACTTAAAACAGGGATATACATTTATTATTGTTACTCACCCAGCATCAGAAGGCTGAAATACACAGTTATGAGGGGCATCTGGACTCCTAAGTGGATGGACATCCATTTGTCTCTCAGTCTGAAAAACACACAAATGAAGTGATACAGCCTTGTTATATAACAAAAATAAAGCAAGCAAGCTAGAAAGCAAAAAAGTTAATGTATGTTTTTTATGTTTTTTGCTTTTTTGAGTCATAGGTACTGGAACCAAGGTTAACAGAATGGGATTGTTTAAATATATATTGAAATATAAAAGTGAAGCAAACAATCTATTTTCTATACCTACAAATCCCTGCATGGTCACAGGGGTCTGCTGCCTATCTCGAGCAATCAATGGGCTAGAGACAGGGCACAACCTTGTCAAGTCACCAGGGCAACACAGACATACTGTACAAAACAAAGAACCACTCACACCTAATGACAATTTAGAATAATCTATTAACCTAAAAGTAATGTTTTCTTGACAGACAGAGGAAAACAGATTACCTCGAGAGAAACCTAACATACGCAGGGAGAACATGCAAACTCCATGCACAAAGACCCCAGGCCAGAATGTTAACCTGTGACCTTCTTTTGCAAGACAATAATGCTACTACATATACAGCCCAGTGAAGAGCACACCAGAAAAACAAACAAAATTGATGATAAAAAAGGAGAGATTTCAAATATACTAATTACTTAAAGATTGTAATCAGCCAATTGTACTTTGGGCAGTCAAATGCAAAAAACTTTTTTTCTATTGAATTGATGCATAAAACCCCACCATTTTCAATCAACGCATCAACCAAAAACCAAAATTAGATCTAGGTGTAGGACATGAGCTTTGATGCATAAATGGAAATAATTATGCAATTTCTTTATTTTCAGCTGTACATTATTTTTTTCTCTTTTTATGTAATGGAGTCTTAAGGTGAGAAACATTAGATTGATCAAAATTGGACTCGATTAGTTAGACCCTACATAACCATAAATAGGAATTGGTCTGACCAGTGCATCTATAAGATGTTTTTTACTTTTTTAAGATGCCTTGACACAGCATTCAATGTAAATTAGCATAGTATGAACAAATAGAATTGAATTAAGGTAAATTTAAAAAGGGAGTTCAATTATATTTTAATCATGAACAACAAAGTAATATCAATTATTACCTCTGTAAAGCACAAACACAATATAATAATTACTTAATGAGAGGTTTATGTAGTTAATACTTTCCTAAATGTGACAGCAGAAATAAGGTAGAGCACTGATTAATCAGCTTGACCCTGTTTTAGAACCCCACCAAATGAACCACTCCACCCAACTCCAAAAAAGTGTACCACTCTGTGAGTGAACTGGATCAGGATCAAACAACGACAGAACCTGTCTGTGATAATAGGCTCCAGTCCTATTTTAATACCTCCATGTATCTATAGACCAGTCTAGATGCTAATCATTGGAAATAACTCTACGATGTACCAAGAGTCAATTACTAAAGAGCCGAACCTAAAAGCAAAGCACTACTGTTTAATTTCAACAGCTACATAGTTAAGAGTTTAAATAGTTTAGCTCCAAATGACCTACAAGAGTGGCAACAGCACAGGGTAACATTTTATTCCTCAACCCACAGAACAGAACAATAATATGAAAGGTTCAGCTTTTCTTTTATGGATAAACATCAGCAATGAGTGAGGGTATACTCACGAAGCCCCGGGTCCCCTCATTCTAGTCTGCATGGTTTGAAACTCTCCCTGTGTGTCTCTGTAGTCCACTTTCTCTTCACTGTGTCCAAACTCCCATCTACCAGTGCACGTGTGCAGGCTCTGGACCCGGGCACGTATACATTTACGCGTGCATGAACATGTGCGCCGTGTATGTGCTCCAGAATGTGTAAAGCAAACTTCAGAGCAGAATGCATGGCAGTGATGTAAAAACAGAGGGAACACCACTGGCCAATGGGTGCACAGGGTGCCGTGCGGGACCCTCTTCATTCCTCTCCTCCCTTTGCATCACCCTCCCTCGCTCCCTCCAGCTCGTCACTGAGGCACAGGGGTGAATGGGCACCTATTCTTATTCTAATTTTTCTGTCAGTCTCTGGGCCACTGCCTGAAAGAGGGGAACGGTCTCCAGGCTTTTGGAATGCACCACCCCTTTCTTCTGGACACTCTGGGAGAGGGAAGAGCGAGCAAGGCAGAGAAGGCTTGAGAAAAACAGAGGCAAGTTAAATGAAGGAGGAGAGGAACTGAGAATGAAAAGTGCGAAAAAAGGTTACACTCATTGTGGTAAAGAATCCCTTTCATTTCTGAGGGCAACCTAGGTCAGAGAGTTGAAAAAGGAAATTTTTAGCTCTGCTATTACCTAACCTGATTATATTCTCACAACACACAACTAAAAACATCTTTAAGTGCAGTGTTAGGTTAGTTAGTGTTAAGCTTAGTTCAGGAAGCATTTTGAATGTGCAGTGCTAAAAAAGTATTTATAAAATTAGCTAAATATTTTTTGTTTAACCAAAGTTTTTTTCTGATTATATGCAATGATAACAACAGCAATAATAATAATAATAATAATAATAATAATAATAATAATAATAAATTATTGTCAATAAATGTTATAAGCAGTAAAAAAAAAACTATATTAATGCAAAAAATCACATACACTCCTTAATAATCATTTGACAAATCTTTATTGGGATTACAGCAAATAAATCCTTATGATTACTGACCAGTTTTATGCATATTTCCTCTGGTATTTTGAAAATGTATCTTTGGTGATGAGCTCCGGGTCTCAGATGCTAAAATCTATTGTTACAATAAGTCTAATCTTTAGCTTTGTTGAGAGTTTACATGAGATATGACTCAGGAATCTAGCTCGGCCAACAATTGGATGGATGGATGGATGGATGGATGGATGGATGGATTGGTTCCAAGATTTTTGATTAGCTGCAATCAAAGAATTTGACTCAATTATTAAATTATTCTTAGTCACAGATACATGCCTGAACTTGTTTTAGGTGCTCTTAAAGTTACATTCTCTTTCCTAAAAACAAAGTTAGACTAGATATTTAGGCTAAAACAAGGTAAGCTTTTTAAGGTTAGATCAAGCTTCACAAAACAAAGAGCATGAAATAATACAAAATAATACATGGTTGAGGTCAATTGGGTGGCCTTGGTTAGATGGAGGGATTAGCCAGGTAGGATGGTGCATGTTGGTACCTGTGTGCTTAATATATCTCAAAATGTGATAGTGGAGGTCATGTGCATGCAAGTGGGAGATTAAGCATTGAACTAAAAAAACGACAGGAGAGAGAACAAAGCAGCATTCACATTCTGCTCTGTCGTGATGTGACCTTTGGCATCTACTAAAGTGGGACATGGGAAGGCTCTCTGTGTCACCAAACAAACTCAGAGGAGGAGCGAGAAGCTGTTCACACAAGTTCTGCACATTACCATTGGAAATATATCACTGCAGTGAGGTTTTAAAGTTAAATAACATTTAAGGTAACCTCAAGGCACAGCAAGGCAAGGCAATTTTATTTGTATAGCACACTTTCAACACAAGGCAATTCAAGGTGCTTTACATGATAAAACCTCAGGTGAATCTCATACCATATTCAAGAGACATTGGTACAACACATCAAAGGAGTTTTCCAGTATTATTTCTTAAGCTGTATTTCTGCAATGTGCCATTGGCTAAAGGTCATTTCAGCATTACCATTGCCTGTTTTTAACATTTATCCAGCTTGCCATTGGCTATACCCATGTATCCTTGCAGGGTGCCTATCTCCTGCTATCATTGGGTTACAGGCAGGGTACACCCTGTAAAAGTCGCCAGTCAATTACAAGACAATACAGAGACTCACAGGACAAACAGCTATGCACACACCAATAGAACAATTTAAAAAGACCAATTATCCTAACAGTCATGTTTTTGGACTGTGGGAGGGAGCCAGAGAACCCAGAGAGAATGCACAGGGTAATTTTTGCAAACTCCATGCAAAAAGACCCCAGGCCAGGATTCAAACCTTGGACACTGATGTAAGGCAACACTGCTACCTACTTTCCACCTTCAGTTCACAGCACTTGGACTATATTAGCTAAGAAATATTGAACTCCAAACAGTCCTTTGTGATATTAATATTGCACAGACTGATATTGTGATGACAGTATTATGTGTACTGTAGCACTATTTTACTTCCATAAACACAAACACATTGGAAGCACCACATATTTATTACAAAGCAAATAATGAAGAAAAATGTAGCAAAGTTTGCATAGTCGACTTCACAGTGAACTGTGTTTTTAATTCAGCGTCAGTTGACATTGTGTGTGGCCCCAAGAAACAAAAAAGTCTAATCCTGCTTTGATTAGCCTGTAAATCCTCATAGTGGTATACTATAACCACTTCAGCACATGTATTTTTTTTCAGCAGTAGGACTTTGCAGTTGTCCTGAGAGATAACTGAAAACCCTCTTTGATCACCCTGGATCCTGGTCCATTAAGAATATTCTCTGATCCATTTGAGAGTTGGATTTTGGGTAGTTGTTCAAATTTTTAAGCATTTACCATTTTAGCTGGACAACCAATTTCTTTTAGTGCTTCTTTATGTTTGAATCAATGAGTTAATCAACTATACAGCATCAGCAGCATGCATGCATGTCATAACTGTAAAGTTATTGATTTTCTATTACTCTACTACATCTACAAGTATAATACTTTCAAAATAGGACTATAATTTATAGAAAAAACAGTGCTTGACATGCTTATTCATTTTTTTTTAACACAACGTTATTTTATTTTATTTAGGCTTAACCTTAAATCAATAGAATAATAATTAAAAGTATGGAAATCGTTGCTTAATATGCTAAAAGATATCAAAAGTAGAAGAGTACTAAGTGTTTTTCTGGAAAGTTGGACAAGCAGACATGTAATGCACACAATGACCTTAAGAAGATAAAGGAATCCAGTAGAAAGTTCACTGCTACAGCGATGGCATCTACAAAGGCATCTGCAGCGGGCTTAGACAAAACAAGGTGCTCTAAAGACTCTAGTCCAAACTAACCAGAGGTACCATATCCTTGAATACCATGACGCGATAACTCTGGCTCTGTGTGTGTCTCTTTCTGACTTTGTCTACAGAACTAACAGACGAATGTTATGTAAATACTCTGCAGCTTAAGAAACTGTCAAGGTACAGTAAAACAAGGCTGGGCAGGAAGTGGGATCAGAACCTCCAAATGAGATCATACTGTAAGTTTGCCATTCTTCTCCAGGTAGATGACTCACTATTGATGCCGCTCCTACCTGGACTGTAAAGTGTCATTGACCAGAAAAATGTACACAAGTAAAGTAGTGATCTTGGGGTGTCACTCCCTATATATAGTGGCTAGTAGAGCTGTCCGAGGTACAACCCCAGAACTTTGGACCTTTGCTGCATGTCTTCCCCCTTTCTTTCTCTGACTGTTTCCTGTCCACAAAGTGCCACAAAAAAGCATAAAAACAGTGATCCTGATACGACACTATATTAGGACCATTCGTATAAAAGTTCCTAAAAAATGATTTTCCTATAGAGTCAAATTAACAAAGCTGCATTGCTTTATTTAACTTATGCTGTACTGTGGGAAATAAAGCAGATCTGAAAATTGAACAGCTCATTGATAGATGCTAATAGATTAAAGCAGCAGCAACACTCCTCTTTGAGGAGGTCGTTACTGAGGGGCGAAGACTTAAAACCAGCAATTTTCAGTATCAGTGAGGTGCTTAAAATTAAATCAGAGAAACAACAGTGATGTAGGGAACTATTAACAAAGAAACCACGGACCCAAGTCAGTTATTGATTCAATCACCTACAAAAGAGAAGCTCTATATTTGGCTTCTTCCACTTTTTACACCTTTTGTGTTTTTCTGATTTTTTCAGGTTTGAAAAAAACCCCACAGGAATTAAGGAATTATTGGAGGTCTTCTACAAACTTTTATAATTAATAAAAGGGTCTACATTCTTCACTGGACACAATTAACAGACAGACACTGATATTTCCAGTTGCTGCTTCTACACTTCAAAACTAAATCCAACTTACAGTAAAAAAGCTAACTCAAATAATTTGTTCCTATTATTTAACAGTAAATCCTGTTGTGCAGTTGTTCCTCTCTCTCAAACAAACATGATGTTGCCTCTGCTCCTAATATATATCATTTCAAAAATAAATAAAATATAAAAATAAAATAATAACATACTAAGAGCAGCCCGTCATAGACTGAGAATAATTGCTTAGATAACTACTGGAATCCTTTTCCCTTTACTGATGGTTTCCAAGCAACAAAGCATCATCTGACAGCCAGTTGAAATATGGATAGCTAGATAGGTAGATAGCTTCTTGTACATCTCTGATGCACCCAAAAACTAAATTGTCATGTCAATATTTCTGAGGATGACAGGTCTCTGACTCAGACTGTGGTCACTTTAACAGGTATTCGTTAATCCATGCAATTGTTAAGGGCTCAGCCGGTTTCTTCAGGAGTTTCTGTCAAAGCAAATCAGACTGAATTATGTTAACTGTATTGGAGTAATCAAAAAACATAATCTCCATAGTGCTGCCTTATTTGACCTGATAACAATGGGTTGGTTGAAGCCCCCCTGGGAATATTCAACTCCTACTCCATGGCGATTAGGAAAGTGCAGCGGCTCCTGATATGTTCTTGTTTGCTTACCCAGGTAGGCCAATTGCAGTCTCTCCAAGACTTTCATGATGTGTGATGTCAAAGTCTTAGCAACTAATGCTTTTTGGTAGTGGGACAATGTAGGATTTTTTTCCACAACACTGGAACCTTCTCTTGGTTCAGACTGTTTGCCTGTTTGCTTGTTCCTGAGTCTGTTGAGTTAATTGCCTCTATCCTGGCTTCTGTCTATCCAATTCCTTCCGTGCTTAGGCCTGTGATCTTCGTCCCTGACCAAATATCTCTGATATTGGTCCTCTGTAGTTTGCTCTCCTGCTTCCTTCTTTATCCATCCATCCATCCATCCATCCATCCATCCATCCATCCATCCAATCCAATTAAGGGTTTTAACCTATCTCCACAACATTACACCAAAGGAAAACCAAGAAATCCCTCCTTCAGGCTAACCGGACATATTTCTACTTCCTCGCATTGCCATCCGTGGCCTAGCCAGACCAAAAGTAAGTTATTTTCTTTGTCTTCTGCTGGACATCTTGAAAAATCTACAAAGGAGGCATTCACGAGGCATCAAACTGCTTAAGATAGTAGTGTCCAAACTGGAATCTAAACAAACAAAGCCATATGTGAGGGTTCTAATATATATGGGGTAGTGAACGGAGAGTTCTAAGGTGTTACTGTACAGAAATAAGAAATGTAAGGAATAAAAAAGAAGAACAAACAAAGGGAGTTCGACCACCCAAACACGATGAATAATTCAGTTTAGACAAAGTGCAGACATGGAAAAAGCTTTCCTTCAAACATCTTCCTAATCCTCTGCACACATCTGTGGATCATTTTCTCTGAGCCAAAGGAAATCCTGTAATACTGTTTGGATAGTTGCTAAATATCTGCTTCCATCGCACAGCCAAGAAGGACTATTTAAGAAAATTAAAAGATTTCAGGGAGAGTTTAATTTCTCACTGAATTTTACACAGCATATTTCCCTTGAAACCGCAAAGAAAAAAACACAGAGTACATCTAAGATCTCCCTTCACTACCTCACAACCCCAAAACTTAGTGTCTGTACATATAGGACCTTTAAGGTATAACATAAACAGGCAGGGATGGTGCATGTGTAAAGGCTTTTAGGCCAAGTGATCAGAGAAAAATCATGTGACACAATTTGGAATGTTATATGGTCCAGTATTACAGCTGCTCACTTTCGGTCTTTGCACTTATTAATTATCGGGTTGATGCAGGCCCTGAATTTTGACACACCCTAATGCAGCTTCCAATTACAGTTCCAAAAGGGTACAAACATGGTTCTCCAGCATGTGGAAAAGCCCTTAGAATCTTTAGTATATATTTTTTAATTAGATTTTAAATTCCAAACTTCTATTTTTATAAATGGAAACTGTTTGCTACATCTAAAAGTATCAGTCTTCTGTTTGTCATGTTTGGGTTTTTTTGTCACAAGCATTATGCAGCTTTTTAACCATATTCATTAGACTTAGGTGAATACAGCAAAGGTTTTTAAAAAAAGTTTTCATTGTTTCTAAGAACTTTTTCTAGACCAAGAAATTAGTAAATACACAAAACAAATTTGACCTGTTAAGTTGCAAAACCTCTAAGGCTTATGTGATCTTATAACACCATTGTGTGGTTAATTAATTGATCTGTAGCATCTCAGAATTTAGAGTAAACGGGTGCAAACAGCATCCACGGCATTCTTATATACTGGGCTGGAAAGATTTACTTAGTGGACACAGCTGTGTTAGTTTGGGCTTTGTCTAAAGCCTGTAGATCTGGCAAATGAAGTAGGTTTAATTGACTCCATTTTTATAAATAATAAAATAAAATAAACCAAACGTCGGAGCCCTTAATATAACCGAGTTTCATTGTGGTACTCTGTGCTTTTCAAATTATTTGTGACAATACTGGTTGTGATAAAGCTTAGCACTGTTTGTTTCAGTTTGATCTGCTCCCGGCTGTGCACGGAGCGGAGCAAAGCATAGCGGGGGGTGCAGGAGGCGGGTTTAAAGAGAAACATTTCACTTCTTGGTCTAACAATAAGTACAGGATACAAGTTAAATTTCAGGACAAATTAATACTGTAAAACACCAAAGGTAACATTTTATCATATACATTTCTATCCCAGAAGTTGAAAGCTTTAAAATAGCATTATATAGTCCCTTTAAAACTTTCCTTTTTGATAAAGCTTATAGTTAGAGTGGTTTAGGTCATCCAGAGCTATCTCTGTGGTTATGCTGCTACAAGCTTAGACAGGCGAACATAACGTAAACATCGTCAACATCGGTCAACAGAACAGTCAATACGGGTCAAACGGGCGACTAATAGTTGTTACGTAGCATATAGTAAATAATAAGGATTTGGATTGATATAAGTATTGGAGTTTGTTTTTGTTTGTTTTTTTGCATTAATTATCATCTATTCTAAAGTTTTATTTTTCACAAAAAATATTGCAACATTGTATGTTTATAATTGTTGCAAGAAAAATAGATATTTTACAGGACTGGATGAATGATCGTGATTAATAATTGTGATTACAATATTGATCAAATAATCGTGATTAATAATTGTGATTACAATATTGATCAAATAATCGTGATTATTATTTTGGTCATAATCGTGCAGCCCTAGTTGCCACTGTCATGGGCAGCAACGTGTAAGATTAAATTACATTTAGTATCATATTAAAAAAATAACCCCTTTTTTCATACTGGTTGTTTCATTTTATTTTATTGCATTTATTCACCAATCTGTGTAAATATTGTCTGATAATAAATTGGTCTGAGGTGAAAAAAAAGGTCAGGAACCACTGATGTAGCACACTGATAGAGTCACGGAAAAAACAAAATACTTAACTTTATCCCGACTAATATCTCATTGTGGGAATAAATCAAAATTTATCTTGCAAGCTCAAGTTCTTCATTTTTGGTCCGTACAAGTTTTTTTCTTGCTTTTACAAAATAAAACATTTCAGGAAATATTACCATTAATGAAACCTCCGTAGCTCTCATCATGTTATCAATAAAATACAGGGAACTGGTCTAAATACA
Source organism: Apricaphanius iberus (assembly GCA_028564705.1). Taxonomy (NCBI): domain Eukaryota; kingdom Metazoa; phylum Chordata; class Actinopteri; order Cyprinodontiformes; family Aphaniidae; genus Apricaphanius; species Apricaphanius iberus. The sequence goes on along the minus strand of JAPXFQ010000769.1, from coordinate 14,710 downwards.
GTACAGACCAAAAGTTTGGACACACCTTCTCATTCAGTGAGTTTTCTTAATTTTCATGACTATTTACATTGTAGATTCTCATTGAAGGCATCAAAACTATTAATGAACACATATGGAATTATGTAGTACTTTTCCAAAAATTGTGACATAACCTGGCCTCCAAATTCCCAGGACCTGAACCCGATCAAGATGATTTCGGGTGAGTTGAATTGCAGACTGAAGGCAAAAGGGCCAACAAGTACTAAGCATCTCTGGGAACTCCTTCATGACTGTTGGAAAACCATTTCGGGTGACTACCTCTTGACGCTTAAGAGAATGCAAAGCAGTAATCAGAGGGTGGCTACTTTCAGGAATCAAAAATATAACACTTATTCAGTTATTTTACCTTTTTTGTTTAAGTACATACAGTAATTCCATACATTATGTGTTCATTCATAGCTTTGATGCCCTTAATTGAGAATCTACAATGTAGTCATGAAAATAAAGAAAACGCATTGAATGAGAAGGTGTGTCCAAACTTTGGAATGTACTGTATATTTAAGCATTCACTCTGAAGCTTTCACAGCCGTCCTCCTGCACATGAGCAGTTGAACTACTTCTTAACCTTCAGGGATCTATGCTAGAGTTGATATGAGCAGGAGGGTCAGAGACCAGACTGCTGAGCTGATTAAAGCTGCACTAAGCCCTCTGCAGCCAAGGGAACACGTCTAAAGACCCAAAGAAGTTGGTGAAACAGTTGCATGGGAAAAAAAAAACATTCAGTCAAAATTAATTATCTTTTCTTTCAAATGAGAATTTAAAACTTACATTGAGTTTATAAATAATGAAAATAAATAACCTTAACCAGCATTCTGATTCAAAACTGTTTCATGTTAATCTGTCCTTCAATAATCTGGTAGGAATGTGCTTCAAAAATCTGAATCCATCTAGAGAGGCACACTTGGGTGTTTCTGTGTCTCATTCATGCAGCAGATATTCCTCATACTTTTTGGTTTTAACAGTTTTAGTGTAGGAATATGAAGCTCTGACAGACAACTTAAGAAGTTGTACTTTCTCTATTTTTTTTGACAGGCATTTTTAGCGATACAGTTATGTTTCTCTGGTGATAAGGAGACCAGAAGATTTTTTTATGTTGCTGTAGCTGCAGATAATACGGCAGCTACTCCAACCACTTGAACATATTAGGGAATGTCTTACATGTGATTTAAACAATAAAAGTCCTGATATATTTAGTTTCTAAAAGTGCTTGTTCTCCTAAATGGAATACTACATTTAGGAGAACAAGCTGAGACAAGATTTTGGCAATACTGAAGCCATTTTTTGGTTTCACAAGTACATTAGAGGTTTCCCTAATGGAGATTCAGGTAGGGTTAGAATACCTTTTGTCAAAAACATCTTCTATATATATTTGAAAGTGTGTTTAAACCTGTTAATATAGATGGACTGAGACATCATGACATTACCACTAGGTTTCTGAAGAGCTGAAGTGAAACGTAATATGCAGTCTGACACTCAGAATTGATGTCTGAGTTCCATGTACATGCCCAACAGATTTACTTCTCAAGTGGAGCGTTTCAGCTATTGCTACACTACTCCATTTGATATATATGTGTAATAAATCTTAATCTTACGGAACATTTTTTATTTTTTCCAGTTCAGGAGGATACTTTTCTTAACAATAGATAAGGCAATGTGAACCATTTGAATTAACTTTGTGTTCATTGTGACACCATCCAAGTTTTCCAGCAAGCGAAGTGAGAGATTACATTTTAGACACTTTGATAAATCCTCACATATCCAGCACCAAAATCTCAGAAAAGATGGAAAGAGCCAAAGTGCATGAATATAGTTATTTGGGATATTGCCTGTGCATTGTAAGTAGGCATTAGGCCCTGTCCACACGTAGCTGGGTATCTCAAAAAACTAACCGAAAACGATTATTTCTAAAAACTCTGGCCAAAGTGAAGAGATCTGCGTTTTCTCTGTTTTAAGCATTTATGTATTGACAGATGTAACTGGAGACCTGTGTTTACACTCAGAAACAGCATTTATGCCATCAGAGCATTATTTATTGTCCAAGTTCTTGCTTGTTTTTATAAGCGCTATTGCTGCTGTATGTAGAAGTTAGAAAGTAGAAAGTTACTTGAGTGGATAGATTTGGGAGAACTAATGCCCCCCTCAGGCTTGGTATGTCTATGAATGAGCTGAAAATGCACTATTTGTTTAGGTGTGGACAGGATTTTTTTTTTTAAATGAGGTGAGGAGAATATTTGTGTGTACATGGCCTGAACATTCGTTCACCTTTATAGTGTATTCTATGAAGGATTTCGTATTTCAATAATTGTAAATTGGGATTTTTTTGTTGTTATTTTAAAGGTTCTTGAATATATCTGAGACCAGAATAAATTCACTTCCCATTTTAAAATAGCAAGGGCTATCGATTCATCTAATTTAGATCATGTCCTGTACATTTAAAGGGGCAGTGGCACGTTCTTCTCAGGCAGACAAAACAATTCTGTGGTACAGTACAGCTATAATATTACCGTAAATTGTTCAGGTTGTTCAATAAATGATAAAAACTACCTGTTTGAAATATTGCACTTACAACAGTTCAGTATACTCATGTGAGAGGCCCAAAGTTTGCATCATTTATCTTTGGGAATCCGGCCTCAAATTATGCTGTTATGTTTGTCCAGCTAGACATACAACACATTTTGATATTCCATCATCATTTTCAATAAAGCCAGATTGACTATTCTAATTTTAGCTGGATGGGCATAATGCATTACTTTGTCCATTATGCTAATCATCTCAACCTTGGGCGATGTATTCCCTGTGAGTCCTCTGCTCAATCTGAGTGTTTTGCAGACACCTGATATACGGATCATAGACCCTCAGGGGTCCAGGGAACCAAGTTTGAGGACCACCAGCCTACAGGAGCTGCATCCACCAGATCACTACAGGAGCAGCGTTTAATTGTGTATTCCATATTGTCTGTTAAATTCAGCAATTCCATTGTGCCTTTCCCACACCGTGGACTTCACAGAGCCCTACTCCGTCCACTAGTTCTGTCTGTGTAGACTGCTTCCTCTGCAGGATTGAACGGGCAGCCTTGTTGATACGTTTGAGCACTGCTGCCATCTAGTAACTGCACTCAAAAAAGGAAAATATAATTTTTACTCAAAAATGTTATGTCAAGTGGTTCCACACAACTGCTTTATGTAGCCTAACTGTTAGGAAACTTGGTTACTTAGTAAATAAGCAAGTAACTTAACAGTTACTTAAAGCAGTTGTGTGGAACCACTAGACATAACATTTTCAAGAAAATCTGTATTGTTCTTTTTTTATTTTGGAGGTTTGATCACTGTTCAAACATGATTCAAGACAAAAAAAAAGTGCCAAGGGGCGCACATCATTACTTAAGAAGGGCTGCTTTAACAGCCAAAATAAAAATGCTATATATATTGTTATGTAGTTGGGAGTTTTATTAGATTTAGATAAGGTGTAAATATGGACACAGCAAGGTCATGATCTGAGGAAAATATTTAAAACTTCTTAGGATATATGTGAACCCTAGTACGAATATAAATGACTATAATTTTGCCGAAGACTCATATTGCTCTCCCAGGTGTGCTGTGTTCACGGTAAGCAGTAGGGTTACCTGGATAGGCTATCTCTGACTGAGTAACGAACAACCTAAGTAACAGAAAACAAACTAAAACCAAGCTCACCTGCGCTGCTGTCTGTTAGGACCCCTCTCCATCAGTTAGCTACTGAAAAACACGCACACCACACTTCTGTCTTTTGCTATTGCTTCTCTTATGCCCACCTAAACTCTCCCTATGTCACACACACTCCGACATGCCCCGTCCCGCTGCGGCAGCACGCCTATGTGAGTTCAGTCCTCGGTTCCGCAGAAGAGGGCAAGGTGGACCCCGCCTGCAGGAGGTAGGATCATCGGTTCGTCAGGTAGGCGCCGCCTCGATCATCCCGAGCCCAAAGTCCTCGATGCTTAACTAGAATTAGACTTATCGCCCTCTACAATGTCTCCCCAAACACTGAATGGAGATCTGTTTTGTACTTTGTGAAACAGAGAGCGAAAAATACCCCCCAAAAAAAAGAATAACAAAGGACTCTATTTCTCTCTCTCTCTCTCTCTCTCTCTCTCTCTCGCACACACACACGTACATAAAATAAATAAAGATTTCATTTTACATGCAAATAAAAGCGTTAGGCTATGTTCACTTTTGCATCTTGTTGGGGACAGGTTTTAACGACCGCTCTGTTAATTTTTCACTCCAGCTCAATATTCTTCTCCTCTGGGATCCGGGGCTAATAAAAGTGGTGGTCTTTGCATATAGGAACGTCAGCAACTTCAAAACCCCCATATTTTTCATAACCCTGGGTGATTTAAAAATGAAAATATTTTGATTCAGTCAAGTTTGTTTTTTTGATAGGAAATACGACAGGAAACACTTTAAGATGTTATGAAATCATGTTTATGAAATTATGATTGTTTAAATGATTATGATTTGTTTTGAAAAATAAATATCTCTTTAATTTGTATTTTATTGCCAATTGCATATACCATTCAAAAATATTAGTAGAAAAGTCCTTTGTAGCATTACAGCTTTCAAAACTTTCTTATTGCTGAGCTGCTTTTCGTATCCAGTGCGCTAAGTCTTTCAGTTTGAATGAGATCCATCCCATCACCTTAATCCTGAGCTCCTTCCAATTTATTAGATTAAAGTCTGATTTCTGGCCGGGCCACTCCAAAACGATATTACTTCCAGTCATATGGAAGTTCCTGGACAAATTTAAAGAGCGTTTTAAACCTAAAACTACCAGAGGATGGAGGAGCATGAAGGATTTTGAGTTAATATGTACATGTTTTGTTTAATTCAATTTAGGTAATTTATATAGCGCAGCTTTACAACAAAATTTGTCTCAAGGTATTTGCTTTTGGTTTGTTCTTTCTGTCTCTGCTCTGTCCTCCCGAACCTCCATTTGGTCGAGGCAGACGGCTGCTGTTTTTAGCCACATTCAGCTGGAGTTTTCTTCCTGTTAAAGGGGATATTTTCTTCTCCACTGAGCATGCTTGATCAGTATGAGGGATTGTTGTGGTTGGAGTCTGCATGAACCTCAAATCAATTACTTCATATTACGTGCTGGGGTTCCTTTGTCAGAAAACGTTTAAACTGATTAGAATGTTGATATGCTTGTAGAATGGTGAATGGCCTGTACTTCTATAGAGCTTTTTTTAGTCCCTACAGACCCCAAAGCGCTTCACACTACCGTCAGTCATTCACACACGGATGGCAAGCGACAGTTTATCCACAGCTGCCCTGCGATGCAATGACAGCAGTGAGGCTGCCGGACACTGGCGCCATCTGACCACCACCAGTGGGCAACGGGTGGTGGTCTTGCCCAAGGTGTCTTGCCCAAGGAAACAACAACCGAGAAAGTGCAGCTGGGGCTCGAACCGGCACCTCTGTGATTACAAAACAAGCTACTAACTCCTGAGCCACAGCTGCCCCACTGAAATGACTTTTCTTGAAAAGTTCTTTTATGGGAAAATTTATATTGAGAAGCTATATTAAGACATTTATATTAAGAATTATCTTTTCTGTGTATTCTTACATACTGAGAGAACTGTGTGCCATTTCTTCATGACATAGTGATAGTCTGATTGTGTGACACTGTATAATATTAGGTTAGGTCGAATAAATTGATATTTGAATCTCTACGTCTAGTGCTGTCATGGAAACGACCCTTAGAGCACTGGATGTCCTTAGATTGAGCTCTCCTATCTGACGAAGGCACCTGGGAGTTTGGAAACTTCACGATGGAGAAATGTTTACTGATAGGGTAGAGACAATAGCAAGGTGGTCTAAATCTATAATTTGGTCAGTCAGTTGGTGGAAGGCAGGATTCAGCTGTTGCGAACACTATGTAACCTGTTCCTCCTTGTTTGTGCAAACAAGTTCAAATTAAACCTCCAAGAAATGAAGGGATCTGTTCTCACCTCTTCATTTAAGATGTTTTTTCCACTACAGTTCCTTGAGATGACACCTGTTGAATCCTGTGAATCGGAACCATATAAATAAACTGAATTTGAATTGAAGAAACTTCAAGCAGAACCGAGTTTAAGAAAACAGAGCATATACCAAGCAACAAAAACAATAAAAGCACAGAACAAAAAACACACACAGAAGCACTGATTTAGGGGGACTTTCTATGTTAAAGAAAAGTAAAAAGTTTGTGGTTGTAGTAACTGAAATACTAGCAAATACTGCAAACTTACACAGTAGTAGGAGAATGTAGTAGAGCGAGGACTACAAAATAGTTAACAATAACAATAACCCCGAAAAACTCTAACTATAAACTTTATCAAAAAGGAATGTTCTAAACCGGATTTTAAACAAATAATCCACCCCTACCCCATTCTATCAGTATAGTACTTTTTTACTTGTAGTTTATGATTTAGTTTATTGAAGTATACTTGAAGTATTCCTAAAATATACATCAAATGATAATGTTATGGTTTTATGGTTGTTTGACATTATATTTTCATTTCAACATGTATGAGTAGTTGAAGCTAAAATGAAAAGGATGAACAATTCTTGTAATTTTTGTAATTGCAGGTTTGCCAAGTTGGCAAACAATGAAGCATGTTACTTACTGACTCATGTTAGCTGTATTAAACTTGGAACATTATTCAATGCAATGTATTTTATGCTGCTAGAATGAGGACTCTTATTGGTCATTTTTGTTAGCTACAAGAAGAAGGACACCAGTCAGTGCATTCACATGCTGCAGGAGAAACTCAAATTATTGCCTTAGTCCCACTGAAATCATACTTTTGATATGCATGTATACACCTTAGCTCGACTTCAGTTGAACTGAACAGGACTTTGAGAAGCCCAATTAAGCTACCAAGGTAATGCGATTGGAGAATCTAATTTCTCTTCATGTATACGGTCAAGTTGGCTTGTCAAAAAGTAGTTTTACCTTTTTGCTGTTCTCTAATTTGTGTCAGCTATCATATTGTTTGTTTTAGGTTTATTAGAGAACAGAAAATTGTTTAACGTAGATGAGATGGTATAAGTCCTTTATAAATACAACATCTTAACATTACAGCAAAGCCTTATTCAAACACCAATTCAGTTTCAATTTATTCAGTTTATTTATATAGTGCCAATCCACAGCAAATGTCACATCACAGCACTCTACAAGAATCACCACAATTTGTTTGATTCTATGTTTAAACTTAAGTCTGCATCAATGGCGCCCAACCTCATGTCAATGCCTTGAAGGAATCTGCTGGGATTCCTTAAATATAATTTTTTTTTAACTGATTAGAATGCTTGTATATTTGTATTGAAAATACTTTTCTTGTAAAGTGCTTTGATGTGACATCTGTTGTGAATTGGCGCTATTTTAATAAACTGAATTGAAACTGAATTGAGAAGCTAAAGTATTAATTATCTGTAAGCCACAATCATAGATTCATTAAGTTCCATTCAAAAACACTTTATTGACCCCATAGAGATATTAAGTGTTGTTCTAGCTAATAATTACCTTCATGTAGTTGTTGAAAACAGTGATATTTTAGGCAGGAAGAATTTCCTGTTGTGGTTGGTTACATCGAAACCGAACTAGTCTCTGACTGAAGACACATTCTGTTGTTGTATGATATTCTCATTTAGAGGATGATCAGGGTTGTCCATATTATTTTGATTTTTGAACAGTCATTCTTTACATCATCTTCCCAAGAGTTTTCACAGTCAAGAACAGAGCAAGCCTTCTTAATAAGGTTGTTAAGCTTTTTTTTAAGTCCCTGGCTTTGATGCTGCTAACCCAACAGAAGTTGACTGAAGAGATTTCACCACTTTCCAAAACAGACTTGTTGATCTGCAGCAACTTGCTGAAAACCTAAAAGGAATTAAGCTTTTCAAAATGTACCGTCTGTTCTGTCCTTTGTTGTTGATGGCTTCACTGTTCAGTCTCCAGTTCAGTCTGTTGTCCAGAGGTAAAAAAACACAGGTATTTTTATTCCCCAACCACCTCCACTTCTTCCATGATTCAACCAGTGTTTGACTTAGCTTTATTTCTTTAGAAATCTTCAGTGGTCTCCTTTTTTTGGGATTACTTTAAAGGTAAGAAGATTGTGTCCAAACCATGCCACAAAACGCCCCAGCATCTCTATGTACTCAGCTTGTTGTCCTTCTCTGATCTATCCAACGACTGCATCATCTGAGTATTTCTGCAGAATGTAGGGTCTGACTTGTACTGGAAGTCTGAAGTGTACAAAGTGAAAAGGAATGATGAGAGTAGAGTCCCTTGCAGTGGCGGCTGAGCTATTATGGGCGCTAGAAAAAGAAAAAAAGTTTAAGTTTGACCAAAACATGACTTTCTTCGGTACAGGTGTAGTGTTTTACACACTAGAAGGAGGGGAGGGGGGAAGGGTAGGGTTTCTTTTTGTCTGCCAGCTTCATCGTGTGCTGCAACAACATGATAAATGTGTATTTTTATACTTGGGGAGGCAAGGAACAGCGCCCTTGCTATCTAACCAATGGCGCTCTAATAGTGGTCAAGTGTCCGTGAGACCCGGCGGTTGGAGCCAGTCTTTCATGAGAAGTTGACAATGGCAGCGGCATACGAGACAGAGGGTGTTTTTTTGTCAATGCCCAGGAACCTCGCCTTGATGCCTTTGCCCCCCCCCCCGTTGCCTAGGAGATACGTCATCAGGGACCGCCAAGGCGTGTTCCAATGTTCATGTTCTATGGAGGCATCTGTCCTCCGTTTGACAAACACCCGGAGACCGTGCAATCTCTTCTTCAAAATCCATTTGAAAGAAGACCACTGGCTGAAAAGCTTAAAATAAAAGAAACGGGACCGGACCAGCCACAAATTAACATCAGACAGCAGGTGAAAGACAAGGAAGCGTCTTATAACGCGAGTAGAAAGCGCCGTATTTATAGGCATATTGAATTATGCATTTTGGGTCGCTGTATAGCTTGAGTACATTTCATAGTAAGGTATCGCTGCGTTACAAATGCGCATTATTCAGTAAAAGTGATGTTTTCTGACTTAAATTAATGCTAACTGATTAGCGGAAGTAGCTTTGTAGTCTAGACAACTCTACTTCACAATAAGAGCATGTACTCCTGTTTATACTGATGACTTGGATAGTTTGTCTCCTGAGTGTTTACGTTTTGGAAAACAGTAAATTGTGACATTTTATTCCTAAGTCTATATTACATTTGATTTATTTAATACTTAACACAGCTTTTGATATTCAAATATTAAGCTTAATTATATATTTTGGTTATTTCTACCTTGCATTAGTTCTTTTTATTTTTCATATGAGATCACACATATCATCTCCCTCCTCATATTTATATCAGCCAAACCTGTATCAGCAGCTGTGTGGAAATAATAAAGAACAGCAGAAATATAACAGCCTTTTCTCCACCATATCTTCTCATACTGTGAATGGCTTTGAGTGGAGCTCTGGCAGGTTCTCCCAGTATGAACACAGTGATCCCAGTCTGAACCAGTACCTCTATAGACAGCTCAGTGTTTCCTCCTGTACAGTAGCAGTCTGTTCTAGAGAAACTGTTGAAGCCTCTGACTGAAATCATTCTGTTGTTGTAGGATAGTCCTATTAAGAGGATGATCAAGGTTGTTCAACATTAATACGAAACAACTTTATATACAAACATTTTTAGCTGGTTAGTTTGTGTTAGCGACTGGCTAAAAGATCAATATGTCAATGTATGAACATGTAGTCAATGTGTGAATATGATTGTGGAGTTAAAAAATAAATTCTACTAATCTCTATTTATAAAATAAGAGCTATGGTAATTGGATTTCTCCTTTTACTCTAAAAAGTATAGTTTTTTAGTCATATTTAGGAATGCTAATTTGTCTGAATTAATTCGCAGCAATCCCTTAATTAATAAAAAAAAAAAAACGTTTCACAACCGTAATATCTAGCCCCCCCTGGAGAAAATTCCACCAGCCGCCACTGGTCCCTTGTAGTGCTCCTGTGATGCTAACCACCTGGTATGAGGCACAATCCTTCAGTCTCACAAGTTGTGGTCTGCTTGTAGTCATTAATCAAGGGGATTGTTAAGAACTCCACCAGTGTCTTCTGGAGTTTCTGACAAAGCAAATTAGGCTTAACTGTGTTAAATGCACTGGAGAATTCAAGAATATGATACCCACAATTCTGTCTGCTTTGTACAAATGACAGTGGGTTGGTTGAAGCAGGTGTAAGATGACATCTTCAACTCCAGCTCCATGGCAATAAGGAAACTGCAAAAGTCCCTATTATGTTGTTGTTTGCTTATCCAGTTGGGCCAACAGATGTCTCTCCAGGACCTTCATTATGTATGATGTTAGAACAACACGTCCACAGTCATTGACAAATAGTGTTGGTAAAAACAATGTCTGAAAGAATGGTGTTTCCAAATGGGTGGGTTAACAATGAGATAAGCAATTATGATTGGTTTTGGAGAGTCATGTTTCATGGTAGCCATCCGACCCAGTGTTTTTACACAAAAGCTAGGGTACCGTACCCCATACACAAACGCCAAACCGATTTGAGGAAGCAGTGGAAATGGCAAGTCACAATTGTCTGAGATTGTGAGTTTTATTTATTTAATTATTTTATCACTACAGAATTAAACCTCATATAATTTAACTGTTTACAACAATGTGTGTTTGTTGTGAACCAAATACTTAGAAGTATAGTTTCTTTACTTAACAAGTTGTCTTAAAGTGTGAAAGTTCAATTCAATTTGCTAGAGTTAAACACACTTTATATTGTGTGTATAAGTCCTCTCCTCAGGTTCTCAGGAGTAGCAGCAACAATCAAGCTCACTGAAGGCGCAAGTAGATGTTATAAATGTTATAATTAGTGCTTTTAAGTGATCAATTAATTATGATATGTAATTACTTAATCCAACAAAAACAAACAAATAAATAAATTAATAAATAATTTTTAAAAATTTGTTTGAATTGCAACTACCCAGGTCGCCAATATCAAGAATTACTGCTGCCTCTCCATATGCTTGCCAGTTTGTAGTCTCAAGGCAACTCTGCAGTGCATCTTCACCAACCTGTCATCACTTCCTCACCGTTCTCTTTGTCACAGGTTTCCCCTGAACAAGGGCTTCACTAGCAAGGACCACGCTACAGATTCAGAATTTAATGGTTTATTGAAGGCATGGAGGTGGTCTGGGGAGAAGTGCCGTCGGATACCCGGAGGAAGACTCAGTGTGGGGGTGCAGTCTTCTGGAAATCATCTTTCCGAGCCTGCTCAGGACACCCCCAGACAGAACCTGAAAGAGAGATGTTAGAAGTCTTGGTACAAAACTGAATGGGAGCGCAGAACTGGGAGGTTGCACCTGATGGATGCTGCAAAGAAGGGAAGGGGTTGGAGGGGTGGGTTGGAGGGGTGGGTCGGCAGGACCCAGAGGGGAGGCAGGTCGGCAGGACCCAGAGAGGTGGTGGGTTGGCAGGACGCAGAGAGAAGGTGGGTTGGCAGGACCAGAAGGATGGGAAGGGAGGGGTGAAAACGAACGAGAACGACGAGGAATGAGAGACAGGCAGAGTTTAAATGTGTATCGCAGCATGATTAAAGATGTGAAGGAAGCCCGAGATGCCAGGTGAGTTGACTTAGGACTGATTAGGAAGTATGAAGAGGGTTTGGGGCATAGTCCTGCTCCTGAACCTAAGTTAACTTGTTAACTGCATTTCACTAGCAAGGACCATGCTACAGATTCAGAATTTAATGGTTTATTGAAGGCATGGAGGAAAGAATGGTCTGGGGAAAAGTGCCATCGGAGACCCAGAGGAAGACTCAGTGTGGGGGTGCAGTCTTCATGAAATCATCTTTCCGAGCCTGCTCAGGACCCCCAAAATGGTCTTGACGAAGTGTTTAACAGAAGCAAATGAGCGCGGTGTAGATTGTGCAGATTATGAATGTATAGATATGCTAGGGAGGGCCAACGGCCTACAATCTGGATGACATTGTCCGAGATCCCTGATCAGGCCGCTGCTCCTGTGCAGCTGAATGGATGGAGAAGAATTCTGGGGAGGTACCTGACCAGCTAGAATCTGGCGGAAGTGACTGGAGAACCAGAGCCTGGTAGCGGGGCAATTCAATTCACTTTTATTTATATAGCGCAGAATCACGACAAAGTTTTCTATGTAAGGAATCCCAGCAGATTGCATGAAGTCACTGACATGGGGTTGGGTCCCATTGATGCAGACCTGCAACCACAGCAATCCATTCAGCAATCCCTCATACTGAGCTAGCATGAAGTGTCAGTGGAGAGGAAAAACTCCCCTTTAACAGGAAGAAACCTCCGGCAGAACCTGGCGCAGTACAAGTGGTCATCTGCCATGACCGTCTGGGGGTCTGAGAAGACAGAGAAGACAGCATGGAGGATGCTTGGTGACTTTGAGCATCATCTGGGCTGATGTTCCACATCCAGCAGGGGTCATTATAACTGACCATGATACCACACTGGGTGGAGCTTCTATGGAGAGAAAAACACTGAGAAAAACAAGGTTAAATAATAGGTTAAAGAAAAATATATCTGGAGCGTAGTAGAAGAAAAAAGTAAAAGACTGAAGAAAAGTGGTCAGTCTGTCCTCCAACAGTCTAACCCTATAGAGCAGAACTACAAAAATAGCTCAGAATAATCTAAGCCATTCTAACTATAAGCTTTATCAAAAAGGAATGTTTTAAGCCTAGTCTACACAATAGACAAAGTGTCTGCCTCATGGACTAAAACTGGAAGCTGGTTCCACAGGAGAGCAGCCTGATAACTAAAAGATCTGCCTTCCATTCTACTTTTAGAAATCCTAGGAACTACCGGTAAACCTGCTTACTGAGAGTAAAGTGCTCTGTTAGGAACATATAGAACAATACAAAACTCTAAAAAAGCAACATATTTTTCTCTTTTGCCATAAAAGCCTGAAGTGACATATCCAGAGAAGTTTGAAAAGCCAATTAAATTGGTCCTCATCACTGAGTTGTCCAAAATAGGACCTTCTCCTATTTTGATATTTAATTAACTAATTAGCTAGTGTAAAATGGCCTCGTAAAGTCCACAGCTGAATTTGTAAAGGTTTAAGCAGTTTCATAGAAAGAATGTCTAATCTGCAGATCATGGAATTATTCTTAGTTCATCCATTGATCCAAACCGCTTAATTCTCAAGGTGTGGCGGAGGCTGATGCCTATCTCCAGCTGTCAACAGGCGAGAGGTGGGGTACACCCTAGAGAGGTCGCCAGTCCATCGCATGGCTCCTAATCTTCCTCTTAAATAGAAAAAGCTTCTACAAATACCTGTAAGATAATTTGTATTGGGCATTTGTTGCTAATTTATCTGATCGGGTTTGTCTTTAGTTGAATGTGTCCTGAACATAATATCAGGTGACTATCACAGCACAGCGTACAGCTTTGTTTGCATTTAGGTTATGGGAGGATGTCACTTTTCAATGCTGAGAGGATTTGTACCACAGCAATTATCAAAAGACGACGACAGTCTCCATCACCATACTCATTATGTGGTGCCAGCCAGGTCAGCTGGTATCACGTTTTCCCATCAAGCATTCGCCTATAACATGAAAGGCTGTCTTTCTCACAAAAGATCCTAGTGTGTTTAGAGGTGTTAAGTTTTGAGGGTTTATCATTAACTTACAGTACACATGACCTAGAGGTTGTGAATATTCGAAAGGAAGTAAAATGAATAAAGGTCAATAAAAAATATAAAAGGTTTAGGACGAGATTAAAATGGGTTTTACAAATAAATATGTAAAATATGTCTTTTACAGTCAATGCAAAAACAGCAGTATTCGTGGTTTGTCACCCCTTTTCACCTTACTTGATGTTACAACCTCAAAACTAAATATATTTTAATGGAATGTTACGTTTTAGACCAGCTTAACATCGGACAAATTTTTCTTTGCCAAAGTGAATGGAACATTTCCGAAGTTATTGCTTTTTTTTTTTATGGACTTCAGACATATAGTGATTACCTTGATAATAAAAAATATGTGCTATGGATCATGTATGACAGTTGCCAAACTGAGTTAAATGACCAAATCCTGCTATGAGCTATATAGGAGGCACATATATCTACATATAGGGTTTAAATGTGGAAAAAGAAATATGGCCTGTACATGCACATATCAATTTGACCTATTTTTGGCCTATATATGCATATATACAGCACATAAATTATAAAATTTGGGCATATATGATTTATATAGGCAGCATATATGTGCATATAAACTGCATATAAGTTTCATATATGTACATATATCCTATATAGGTTCTGTCCGTGTGGGAACCTACAGGGGGAAAAGTCATTATTTCAGTAAACTTTGAAGTCCGAAGATAAACCCTTCAGAAAGCTTAAGTAACACACAAACAAAATAATAATAATAATAAAAATAAAAAAACTCACAAAGCCACAGCTTTTTCTTTAACCAAACAGAAGTAAGCCTTTTGTATGCCATCCCTCCCGTATGGAGAGAAAATTTACAATACAGTCCCCCCTAGCGGTAGATTTTAGGAAACACCAATGAAAATCACAAGCTTGAGAATTTGTTTCTTCTTCAGCATTTAGATATTACATAGAGAGCAACACACATCTCTGTGTTTCTCAAAGCACACACACACACACA